>OY804607.1:24126390-24138890 GCA_963680895.1 Fragum sueziense
ATTTCAGGTACGGAGTTTAGTTTGGATCCGATGTACATGTTACTGCGCCATTTAAATCAACACGGGCTTCAAACGGAACCGGATATATAGCGGGTAAGTTTAACCCTTTCTGAAACCGTAAAAATTTGGACTTCATCAATTGAAACGCTGCTGAAAACGACAAAATGGATAAAGTTATACCTTTGTCAACAACAACAACAAACAACAACAACAACAACATCAATCATCATCAATTTTAGATCGGTATTAATATTGCATTGCTTTTAGTATCAAGTGTCTTTTGTGTGTTTCACCTATGTCACTAGCATTCGGTTGCTAAGTCGACATAGGCTAAGCAGTTCATGTTTGCATACAAATCCACTTGTTGCTCGAACGTTGTCTTTAGTTCTGTATCAAGTGTCTCGACGTCTTTAATGTAATAGGCATTCTTTGATCATAAGTGTATCTTGTTCATCTATAGCAGTGGTTTGTTTCCGTTCTGTCTCTGTTTTGAACGTATTTCAGGTACGGAGTTTAGTTTGGATCCGATGTACATGTTACTGCGCCATTTAAATCGACACGGGCTTCAAACGGAACCGGATATATAGCGGGTAAGTTTAACCCTTTCCGAAACGGTCAAAATTTGGACTTCATCAATTGAAACGCTGCTGCAAACGACAAAATGGATAAAGTTATACCTTTGTCAACAACAAACAACAACAACAACAACAACAACAAAACAACAACAACATCAATCATCATCAATTTTAGATCGGTATTAATATTGCATTGCTTTTAGTATCAAGTGTCTTTTGTGTGTTTCACCTATGTCACTAGCATTCGGTTGCTAAGTCGACATAGGCTAAGCAGTTCATGTTTGCATACAAATCCACTTGTTGCTCGAACGTTGTCTTTAGTTCTGTATCAAGTGTCTCGACGTCTTTAATGTAATAGGCATTCTTTGATCATAAGTGTATCTTGTTCATCTATAGCAGTGGTTTGTTTCCGCTCTGTCTCTGTTTTGAACGTATTTCAGGTATGGAGTTTAGTTTGGATCCGATGTACATGTTACTGCGCCATTTAAATCGACACGGGCTTCAAACGGAACCGGATATATAGTGGGTAAGTTTGACCCTTTCCGAAACGGTCAAAATTTGGACTTCATCAATTGAAACGCTGCTGCAAACGACAAAATGGATAAAGTTATACCTTTGTCAACAACAACAACAAAACAACAGCAACAACATCAATCATCATCAATTTTAGATCGGTATTAATATTGCATTGCTTTTAGTATCAAGTGTCTTTTGTGTGTTTCACCTATGTCACTAGCATTCGGTTGCTAAGTCGACATAGGCTAAGCAGTTCATGTTTGCATACAAATCCACTTGTTGCTCGAATGTGGTCTTTAGTTCTGTATCAAGTGTCTCGACGTCTTTAATGTAATAGGCATTCTTTGATCATAAGTGTATCTTGTTCATCTATAGCAGTGGTTTGTTTCTGTTCTGTCTCTGTTTTGAACGTATTTCAGGTGCGGAGTTTAGTTTGGATCCGATGTACATGTTACTGCGCCATTTAAATAGACACAGGCTTCAAACGGAACCGGATATATAGCGGGTAAGTTTAACCCTTTCCGAAACGGTCAAAATTTGGACTTCATCAATTGAAACGCTGCTGCAAACGACAAAATGGATAAAGTTATACCTTTGTCAACAACAACAACCAACAACAACAAACAACAACAACAACATCAATCATCATCAATTTTAGATCGGTATTAATATTGCATTGCTTTTAGTATCAAGTGTCTTTTATGTGTTTCACCTATGTCACTAGCATTCGGTTGCTAAGTCGACATAGGCTAAGCAGTTCATGTTTGCATACAAATCCACTTGTTGCTCGAACGTTGTCTTTAGTTCTGTATCAAGTGTCTCGACGTCTTTAATGTAATAGGCATTCTTTGATCATAAGTGTATCTTGTTCATCTATAGCAGTGGTTTGTTTCCGTTCTGTCTCTGTTTTGAACGTATTTCAGGTACGGAGTTTAGTTTGGATCCGATGTACATGTTACTGCGCCATTTAAATCTACAGGGGCTTCAAACGGAACCGGATATATAGCGGGTAAGTTTAACCCTTTCCGAAACGGCCAAATTTGGACTTCATCAATTGAAACGCTGCTGCAAACGACAAAATGGATAAAGTTATACCTTTGTCAACAACAACAACAAACAACAACAACAAGAACAACAACAACAAAAGAACAACAACAACAACATCAATCATCATCAATTTTAGATCGGTATTAATATTGCATTGCTTTTAGTATCAAGTGTCTTTTGTGTGTTTCACCTATGTCACTAGCATTTGGTTGCTAAGTCGACATAGGCTAAGCAGTTCATGTTTGCATACAAATCCACTTGTTGCTCGAATGTGGTCTTTAGTTCTGTATCAAGTGTCTCGACGTCTTTAATGTAATAGGCATTCTTTGATCATAAGTGTATCTTGTTCATCTATAGCAGTGGTTTGTTTCCATTCTGTCTCTGTTTTGAACGTATTTCAGGTACGGAGTTTAGTTTGGATCCGATGTACATGTTACTGCGCCATTTAAATCAACACGGGCTTCAAACGGAACCGGATATATAGCGGGTAAGTTTAACCCTTTCTGAAACCGTAAAAATTTGGACTTCATCAATTGAAACGCTGCTGAAAACGACAAAATGGATAAAGTTATACCTTTGTCAACAACAACAACAAACAACAACAACAACAACATCAATCATCATCAATTTTAGATCGGTATTAATATTGCATTGCTTTTAGTATCAAGTGTCTTTTGTGTGTTTCACCTATGTCACTAGCATTCGGTTGCTAAGTCGACATAGGCTAAGCAGTTCATGTTTGCATACAAATCCACTTGTTGCTCGAACGTTGTCTTTAGTTCTGTATCAAGTGTCTCGACGTCTTTAATGTAATAGGCATTCTTTGATCATAAGTGTATCTTGTTCATCTATAGCAGTGGTTTGTTTCCGTTCTGTCTCTGTTTTGAACGTATTTCAGGTACGGAGTTTAGTTTGGATCCGATGTACATGTTACTGCGCCATTTAAATCGACACGGGCTTCAAACGGAACTGGATATATAGCGGGTAAGTTTAACCCTTTCCGAAACGGTCAAAATTTGGACTTCATCAATTGAAACGCTGCTGCAAACGACAAAATGGATAAAGTTATACCTTTGTCAACAACAAACAACAACAACAACAACAACAACAACAACATCAATCATCATCAATTTTAGATCGGTATTAATATTGCATTGCTTTTAGTATCAAGTGTCTTTTGTGTGTTTCACCTATGTCACTAGCATTCGGTTGCTAAGTCGACATAGGCTAAGCAGTTCATGTTTGCATACAAATCCACTTGTTGCTCGAACGTTGTCTTTAGTTCTGTATCAAGTGTCTCGACGTCTTTAATGTAATAGGCATTCTTTGATCATAAGTGTATCTTGTTCATCTATAGCAGTGGTTTGTTTCCGTTCTGTCTCTGTTTTGAACGTATTTCAGGTATGGAGTTTAGTTTGGATCCGATGTACATGTTACTGCGCCATTTAAATCGACACGGGCTTCAAACGGAACCGGATATATAGTGGGTAAGTTTGACCCTTTCCGAAACGGTCAAAATTTGGACTTCATCAATTGAAACGCTGCTGCAAACGACAAAATGGATAAAGTTATACCTTTGTCAACAACAACAACAAAACAACAGCAACAACATCAATCATCATCAATTTTAGATCGGTATTAATATTGCATTGCTTTTAGTATCAAGTGTCTTTTGTGTGTTTCACCTATGTCACTAGCATTCGGTTGCTAAGTCGACATAGGCTAAGCAGTTCATGTTTGCATACAAATCCACTTGTTGCTCGAATGTGGTCTTTAGTTCTGTATCAAGTGTCTCGACGTCTTTAATGTAATAGGCATTCTTTGATCATAAGTGTATCTTGTTCATCTATAGCAGTGGTTTGTTTCTGTTCTGTCTCTGTTTTGAACGTATTTCAGGTGCGGAGTTTAGTTTGGATCCGATGTACATGTTACTGCGCCATTTAAATAGACACAGGCTTCAAACGGAACCGGATATATAGCGGGTAAGTTTAACCCTTTCCGAAACGGTCAAAATTTGGACTTCATCAATTGAAACGCTGCTGCAAACGACAAAATGGATAAAGTTATACCTTTGTCAACAACAACAACCAACAACAACAACAACAAACAACAACAACAACATCAATCATCATCAATTTTAGATCGGTATTAATATTGCATTGCTTTTAGTATCAAGTGTCTTTTATGTGTTTCACCTATGTCACTAGCATTCGGTTGCTAAGTCGACATAGGCTAAGCAGTTCATGTTTGCATACAAATCCACTTGTTGCTCGAACGTTGTCTTTAGTTCTGTATCAAGTGTCTCGACGTCTTTAATGTAATAGGCATTCTTTGATCATAAGTGTATCTTGTTCATCTATAGCAGTGGTTTGTTTCCGTTCTGTCTCTGTTTTGAACGTATTTCAGGTACGGAGTTTAGTTTGGATCCGATGTACATGTTACTGCGCCATTTAAATCGACACGGGCTTCAAACGGAACCGGATATATAGCGGGTAAGTTTAACCCTTTCCGAAACGGCCAAATTTGGACTTCATCAATTGAAACGCTGCTGCAAACGACAAAATGGATAAAGTTATACCTTTGTCAACAACAACAACAAACAACAACAACAAGAACAACAACAACAAAAGAACAACAACAACAACATCAATCATCATCAATTTTAGATCGGTATTAATATTGCATTGCTTTTAGTATCAAGTGTCTTTTGTGTGTTTCACCTATGTCACTAGCATTTGGTTGCTAAGTCGACATAGGCTAAGCAGTTCATGTTTGCATACAAATCCACTTGTTGCTCGAATGTGGTCTTTAGTTCTGTATCAAGTGTCTCGACGTCTTTAATGTAATAGGCATTCTTTGATCATAAGTGTATCTTGTTCATCTATAGCAGTGGTTTGTTTCCGTTCTGTCTCTGTTTTGAACGTATTTCAGGTACGGAGTTTAGTTTGGATCCGATGTACATGTTACTGCG
This sequence comes from Fragum sueziense, assembly GCA_963680895.1. Taxonomy (NCBI): domain Eukaryota; kingdom Metazoa; phylum Mollusca; class Bivalvia; order Cardiida; family Cardiidae; genus Fragum; species Fragum sueziense. Next base: position 24,131,500 of record OY804607.1, read on the forward strand.
CCATTTAAATCGACACGGGCTTCAAACGGAACCGGATATATAGCGGGTAAGTTTAACCCTTTCCGAAACGGTAAAAATTTGGACTTCATCAATTGAAACGCTGCTGTAAACGACAAAATGGATAAAGTTATACCTTTGTCAACAACAACAACAAACAACAACAAAAACAAACAACAACATCAATCATCATCAATTTTAGATCGGTATTAATATTGCATTGCTTTTAGTATCAAGTGTCTTTTGTGTGTTTCACCTATGTCACTAGCATTCGGTTGCTAAGTCGACATAGGCTAAGCAGTTCATGTTTGCATACAAATCCACTTGTTGCTCGAATGTGGTCTTTAGTTCTGTATCAAGTGTCTCGACGTCTTTAATGTAATAGGCATTCTTTGATCATAAGTGTATCTTGTTCATCTATAGCAGTGGTTTGTTTCCGTTCTGTCTCTGTTTTGAACGTATTTCAGGTACGGAGTTTAGTTTGGATCCGATGTACATGTTACTGCGCCATTTAAATCAACACGGGCTTCAAACGGAACCGGATATATAGCGGGTAAGTTTAACCCTTTCTGAAACGGTAAAAATTTGGACTTCATCAATTGAAACGCTGCTGCAAACGACAAAATGGATAAAGTTATACCTTTGTCAACAACAACAACAAACAACAACAACAACAACATCAATCATCATCAATTTTAGATCGGTATTAATATTGCATTGCTTTTAGTATCAAGTGTCTTTTGTGTGTTTCACCTATGTCACTAGCATTCGGTTGCTAAGTCGACATAGGCTAAGCAGTTCATGTTTGCATACAAATCCACTTGTTGCTCGAACGTTGTCTTTAGTTCTGTATCAAGTGTCTCGACGTCTTTAATGTAATAGGCATTCTTTGATCATAAGTGTATCTTGTTCATCTATAGCAGTGGTTTGTTTCCGTTCTGTCTCTGTTTTGAACGTATTTCAGGTACGGAGTTTAGTTTGGATCCGATGTACATGTTACTGCGCCATTTAAATCGACACGGGCTTCAAACGGAACCGGATATATAGCGGGTAAGTTTAACCCTTTCCGAAACGGTCAAAATTTGGACTTCATCAATTGAAACGCTGCTGCAAACGACAAAATGGATAAAGTTATACCTTTGTCAACAACAACAACCAACAACAACAACAACAAACAACAACAACAACATCAATCATCATCAATTTTAGATCGGTATTAATATTGCATTGCTTTTAGTATCAAGTGTCTTTTATGTGTTTCACCTATGTCACTAGCATTCGGTTGCTAAGTCGACATAGGCTAAGCAGTTCATGTTTGCATACAAATCCACTTGTTGCTCGAACGTTGTCTTTAGTTCTGTATCAAGTGTCTCGACGTCTTTAATGTAATAGGCATTCTTTGATCATAAGTGTATCTTGTTCATCTATAGCAGTGGTTTGTTTCCGTTCTGTCTCTGTTTTGAACGTATTTCAGGTACGGAGTTTAGTTTGGATCCGATGTACATGTTACTGCGCCATTTAAATCGACACGGGCTTCAAACGGAACCGGATATATAGCGGGTAAGTTTAACCCTTTCCGAAACGGCCAAATTTGGACTTCATCAATTGAAACGCTGCTGCAAACGACAAAATGGATAAAGTTATACCTTTGTCAACAACAACAACAAACAACAACAACAAGAACAACAACAACAAAAGAACAACAACAACAACATCAATCATCATCAATTTTAGATCGGTATTAATATTGCATTGCTTTTAGTATCAAGTGTCTTTTGTGTGTTTCACCTATGTCACTAGCATTTGGTTGCTAAGTCGACATAGGCTAAGCAGTTCATGTTTGCATACAAATCCACTTGTTGCTCGAATGTGGTCTTTAGTTCTGTATCAAGTGTCTCGACGTCTTTAATGTAATAGGCATTCTTTGATCATAAGTGTATCTTGTTCATCTATAGCAGTGGTTTGTTTCCGTTCTGTCTCTGTTTTGAACGTATTTCAGGTACGGAGTTTAGTTTGGATCCGATGTACATGTTACTGCGCCATTTAAATCAACACGGGCTTCAAACGGAACCGGATATATAGCGGGTAAGTTTAACCCTTTCTGAAACCGTAAAAATTTGGACTTCATCAATTGAAACGCTGCTGAAAACGACAAAATGGATAAAGTTATACCTTTGTCAACAACAACAACAAACAACAACAACAACAACATCAATCATCATCAATTTTAGATCGGTATTAATATTGCATTGCTTTTAGTATCAAGTGTCTTTTGTGTGTTTCACCTATGTCACTAGCATTCGGTTGCTAAGTCGACATAGGCTAAGCAGTTCATGTTTGCATACAAATCCACTTGTTGCTCGAACGTTGTCTTTAGTTCTGTATCAAGTGTCTCGACGTCTTTAATGTAATAGGCATTCTTTGATCATAAGTGTATCTTGTTCATCTATAGCAGTGGTTTGTTTCCGTTCTGTCTCTGTTTTGAACGTATTTCAGGTACGGAGTTTAGTTTGGATCCGATGTACATGTTACTGCGCCATTTAAATCGACACGGGCTTCAAACGGAACCGGATATATAGCGGGTAAGTTTAACCCTTTCCGAAACGGTCAAAATTTGGACTTCATCAATTGAAACGCTGCTGCAAACGACAAAATGGATAAAGTTATACCTTTGTCAACAACAAACAACAACAACAACAACAACAACAAAACAACAACAACATCAATCATCATCAATTTTAGATCGGTATTAATATTGCATTGCTTTTAGTATCAAGTGTCTTTTGTGTGTTTCACCTATGTCACTAGCATTTGGTTGCTAAGTCGACATAGGCTAAGCAGTTCATGTTTGCATACAAATCCACTTGTTGCTCGAACGTTGTCTTTAGTTCTGTATCAAGTGTCTCGACGTCTTTAATGTAATAGGCATTCTTTGATCATAAGTGTATCTTGTTCATCTATAGCAGTGGTTTGTTTCCGTTCTGTCTCTGTTTTGAACGTATTTCAGGTATGGAGTTTAGTTTGGATCCGATGTACATGTTACTGCGCCATTTAAATCGACACGGGCTTCAAACGGAACCGGATATATAGTGGGTAAGTTTGACCCTTTCCGAAACGGTCAAAATTTGGACTTCATCAATTGAAACGCTGCTGCAAACGACAAAATGGATAAAGTTATACCTTTGTCAACAACAACAACAAAACAACAGCAACAACATCAATCATCATCAATTTTAGATCGGTATTAATATTGCATTGCTTTTAGTATCAAGTGTCTTTTGTGTGTTTCACCTATGTCACTAGCATTCGGTTGCTAAGTGGACATAGGCTAAGCAGTTCATGTTTGCATACAAATCCACTTGTTGCTCGAATGTGGTCTTTAGTTCTGTATCAAGTGTCTCGACGTCTTTAATGTAATAGGCATTCTTTGATCATAAGTGTATCTTGTTCATCTATAGCAGTGGTTTGTTTCTGTTCTGTCTCTGTTTTGAACGTATTTCACGTGCGGAGTTTAGTTTGGATCCGATGTACATGTTACTGCGCCATTTAAATAGACACAGGCTTCAAACGGAACCGGATATATAGCGGGTAAGTTTAACCCTTTCCGAAACGGTCAAAATTTGGACTTCATCAATTGAAACGCTGCTGCAAACGACAAAATGGATAAAGTTATACCTTTGTCAACAACAACAACCAACAACAACAACAACAAACAACAACAACAACATCAATCATCATCAATTTTAGATCGATATTAATATTGCATTGCTTTTAGTATCAAGTGTCTTTTATGTGTTTCACCTATGTCACTAGCATTCGGTTGCTAAGTCGACATAGGCTAAGCAGTTCATGTTTGCATACAAATCCACTTGTTGCTCGAACGTTGTCTTTAGTTCTGTATCAAGTGTCTCGACGTCTTTAATGTAATAGGCATTCTTTGATCATAAGTGTATCTTGTTCATCTATAGCAGTGGTTTGTTTCCGTTCTGTCTCTGTTTTGAACGTATTTCAGGTACGGAGTTTAGTTTGGATCCGATGTACATGTTACTGCGCCATTTAAATCGACACGGGCTTCAAACGGAACCGGATATATAGCGGGTAAGTTTAACCCTTTCCGAAACGGCCAAATTTGGACTTCATCAATTGAAACGCTGCTGCAAACGACAAAATGGATAAAGTTATACCTTTGTCAACAACAACAACAAACAACAACAACAAGAACAACAACAACAAAAGAACAACAACAACAACATCAATCATCATCAATTTTAGATCGGTATTAATATTGCATTGCTTTTAGTATCAAGTGTCTTTTGTGTGTTTCACCTATGTCACTAGCATTTGGTTGCTAAGTCGACATAGGCTAAGCAGTTCATGTTTGCATACAAATCCACTTGTTGCTCGAATGTGGTCTTTAGTTCTGTATCAAGTGTCTCGACGTCTTTAATGTAATAGGCATTCTTTGATCATAAGTGTATCTTGTTCATCTATAGCAGTGGTTTGTTTCCGTTCTGTCTCTGTTTTGAACGTATTTCAGGTACGGAGTTTAGTTTGGATCCGATGTACATGTTACTGCGCCATTTAAATCGACACGGGCTTCAAACGGAACCGGATATATAGCGGGTAAGTTTAACCCTTTCCGAAACGGTAAAAATTTGGACTTCATCAATTGAAACGCTGCTGTAAACGACAAAATGGATAAAGTTATACCTTTGTCAACAACAACAACAAACAACAACAAAAACAAACAACAACATCAATCATCATCAATTTTAGATCGGTATTAATATTGCATTGCTTTTAGTATCAAGTGTCTTTTGTGTGTTTCACCTATGTCACTAGCATTCGGTTGCTAAGTCGACATAGGCTAAGCAGTTCATGTTTGCATACAAATCCACTTGTTGCTCGAATGTGGTCTTTAGTTCTGTATCAAGTGTCTCGACGTCTTTAATGTAATAGGCATTCTTTGATCATAAGTGTATCTTGTTCATCTATAGCAGTGGTTTGTTTCCGTTCTGTCTCTGTTTTGAACGTATTTCAGGTACGGAGTTTAGTTTGGATCCGATGTACATGTTACTGCGCCATTTAAATCAACACGGGCTTCAAACGGAACCGGATATATAGCGGGTAAGTTTAACCCTTTCTGAAACGGTAAAAATTTGGACTTCATCAATTGAAACGCTGCTGCAAACGACAAAATGGATAAAGTTATACCTTTGTCAACAACAACAACAAACAACAACAACAACAACATCAATCATCATCAATTTTAGATCGGTATTAATATTGCATTGCTTTTAGTATCAAGTGTCTTTTGTGTGTTTCACCTATGTCACTAGCATTTGGTTGCTAAGTCGACATAGGCTAAGCAGTTCATGTTTGCATACAAATCCACTTGTTGCTCGAACGTTGTCTTTAGTTCTGTATCAAGTGTCTCGACGTCTTTAATGTAATAGGCATTCTTTGATCATAAGTGTATCTTGTTCATCTATAGCAGTGGTTTGTTTCCGTTCTGTCTCTGTTTTGAACGTATTTCAGGTACGGAGTTTAGTTTGGATCCGATGTACATGTTACTGCGCCATTTAAATCGACACGGGCTTCAAACGGAACCGGATATATAGCGGGTAAGTTTAACCCTTTCCGAAACGGTAAAAATTTGGACTTCATCAATTGAAACGCTGCTGCAAACGACAAAATGGATAAAGTTATACCTTTGTCAACAACAACAACAAACAACAACAACAAGAACAACAACAACAAAAGAACAACAACAACAACATCAATCATCATCAATTTTAGATCGGTATTAATATTGCATTGCTTTTAGTATCAAGTGTCTTTTGTGTGTTTCACCTATGTCACTAGCATTTGGTTGCTAAGTCGACATAGGCTAAGCAGTTCATGTTTGCATACAAATCCACTTGTTGCTCGAATGTGGTCTTTAGTTCTGTATCAAGTGTCTCGACGTCTTTAATGTAATAGGCATTCTTTGATCATAAGTGTATCTTGTTCATCTATAGCAGTGGTTTGTTTCCGTTCTGTCTCTGTTTTGAAAGTATTTCAGGTACGGAGTTTAGTTTGGATCCGATGTACATGTTACTGCGCCATTTAAATCGACACGGGCTTCAAACGGAACCGGATATATAGCGGGTAAGTTTAACCCTTTCCGAAACGGTAAAAATTTGGACTTCATCAATTGAAACGCTGCTGCAAACGACAAAATGGATAAAGTTATACCTTTGTCAACAACAACAACAAACAACAACAAAAACAAACAACAACATCAATCATCATCAATTTTAGATCGGTATTAATATTGCATTGCTTTTAGTATCAAGTGTCTTTTGTGTGTTTCACCTATGTCACTAGCATTCGGTTGCTAAGTCGACATAGGCTAAGCAGTTCATGTTTGCATACAAATCCACTTGTTGCTCGAATGTGGTCTTTAGTTCTGTATCAAGTGTCTCGACGTCTTTAATGTAATAGGCATTCTTTGATCATAAGTGTATCTTGTTCATCTATAGCAGTGGTTTGTTTCCGTTCTGTCTCTGTTTTGAACGTATTTCAGGTACGGAGTTTAGTTTGGATCCGATGTACATGTTACTGCGCCATTTAAATCAACACGGGCTTCAAACGGAACCCGATATATAGCGGGTAAGTTTAACCCTTTCCGAAACGGTAAAAATTTGGACTTCATCAATTGAAACGCTGCTGCAAAGGACAAAATGGATAAAGTTATACCTTTGTCAACAACAACAACAAACAACAACAACAACAACAACAAAAGAACTACAACAACAACATCAATCATCATCAATTTTAGATCGGTATTAATATTGCATTGCTTTTAGTATCAAGTGTCTTTTGTGTGTTTCACCTATGTCACTAGCATTCGGTTGCTAAGTCAACATAGGCTAAGCAGTTCATGTTTGCATACAAATCCACTTGTTGCTCGAATGTGGTCTTTAGTTCTGTATCAAGTGTCTCGACGTCTTTAATGTAATAGGCATTCTTTGATCATAAGTGTATCTTGTTCATCTATAGCAGTGGTTTGTTTTCGTTCTGTCTCTGTTTTGAACGTATTTCAGGTACGGAGTTTAGTTTGGATCCGATGTACATGTTACTGCGCCATTTAAATCGACACGGGCTTCAAACGGAACCGGATATATAGCGGGTAAGTTTAACCCTTTCCGAAACGGTCAAAATTTGGACTTCATCAATTGAAACGCTGCTGCAAACAACAAAATGGATAAAGTTATACCTTTGTCAACAACAACAACAAACAACAACAACAACAACAACAATCATCATCAATTTTAGATCGGTATTAATATTGCATTGCTTTTAGTATCAAGTGTCTTTTGTGTGTTTCACCTATGTCACTAGCATTCGGT
>OY804607.1:24141390-24161390 GCA_963680895.1 Fragum sueziense
GTATCAAGTGTCTTTTGTGTGTTTCACCTATGTCACTAGCATTCGGTTGCTAAGTCGACATAGGCTAAGCAGTTCATGTTTGCATACAAATCCACTTGTTGCTCGAATGTGGTCTTTAGTTCTGTATCAAGTGTCTCGACGTCTTTAATGTAATAGGCATTCTTTGATCATAAGTGTATCTTGTTCATCTATAGCAGTGGTTTGTTTCCGTTCTGTCTCTGTTTTGAACGTATTTCAGGTACGGAGTTTAGTTTGGATCCGATGTACATGTTACTGCGCCATTTAAATCAACACGGGCTTCAAACGGAACCGGATATATAGCGGGTAAGTTTAACCCTTTCTGAAACCGTAAAAATTTGGACTTCATCAATTGAAACGCTGCTGAAAACGACAAAATGGATAAAGTTATACCTTTGTCAACAACAACAACAAACAACAACAACAACAACATCAATCATCATCAATTTTAGATCGGTATTAATATTGCATTGCTTTTAGTATCAAGTGTCTTTTGTGTGTTTCACCTATGTCACTAGCATTCGGTTGCTAAGTCGACATAGGCTAAGCAGTTCATGTTTGCATACAAATCCACTTGTTGCTCGAACGTTGTCTTTAGTTCTGTATCAAGTGTCTCGACGTCTTTAATGTAATAGGCATTCTTTGATCATAAGTGTATCTTGTTCATCTATAGCAGTGGTTTGTTTCCGTTCTGTCTCTGTTTTGAACGTATTTCAGGTACGGAGTTTAGTTTGGATCCGATGTACATGTTACTGCGCCATTTAAATCGACACGGGCTTCAAACGGAACCGGATATATAGCGGGTAAGTTTAACCCTTTCCGAAACGGTCAAAATTTGGACTTCATCAATTGAAACGCTGCTGCAAACGACAAAATGGATAAAGTTATACCTTTGTCAACAACAAACAACAACAACAACAACAACAACAAAACAACAACAACATCAATCATCATCAATTTTAGATCGGTATTAATATTGCATTGCTTTTAGTATCAAGTGTCTTTTGTGTGTTTCACCTATGTCACTAGCATTCGGTTGCTAAGTCGACATAGGCTAAGCAGTTCATGTTTGCATACAAATCCACTTGTTGCTCGAACGTTGTCTTTAGTTCTGTATCAAGTGTCTCGACGTCTTTAATGTAATAGGCATTCTTTGATCATAAGTGTATCTTGTTCATCTATAGCAGTGGTTTGTTTCCGTTCTGTCTCTGTTTTGAACGTATTTCAGGTATGGAGTTTAGTTTGGATCCGATGTACATGTTACTGCGCCATTTAAATCGACACGGGCTTCAAACGGAACCGGATATATAGTGGGTAAGTTTGACCCTTTCCGAAACGGTCAAAATTTGGACTTCATCAATTGAAACGCTGCTGCAAACGACAAAATGGATAAAGTTATACCTTTGTCAACAACAACAACAAAACAACAGCAACAACATCAATCATCATCAATTTTAGATCGGTATAAATATTGCATTGCTTTTAGTATCAAGTGTCTTTTGTGTGTTTCACCTATGTCACTAGCATTCGGTTGCTAAGTCGACATAGGCTAAGCAGTTCATGTTTGCATACAAATCCACTTGTTGCTCGAATGTGGTCTTTAGTTCTGTATCAAGTGTCTCGACGTCTTTAATGTAATAGGCATTCTTTGATCATAAGTGTATCTTGTTCATCTATAGCAGTGGTTTGTTTCTGTTCTGTCTCTGTTTTGAACGTATTTCAGGTGCGGAGTTTAGTTTGGATCCGATGTACATGTTACTGCGCCATTTAAATAGACACAGGCTTCAAACGGAACCGGATATATAGCGGGTAAGTTTAACCCTTTCCGAAACGGTCAAAATTTGGACTTCATCAATTGAAACGCTGCTGCAAACGACAAAATGGATAAAGTTATACCTTTGTCAACAACAACAACCAACAACAACAACAACAAACAACAACAACAACATCAATCATCATCAATTTTAGATCGGTATTAATATTGCATTGCTTTTAGTATCAAGTGTCTTTTATGTGTTTCACCTATGTCACTAGCATTCGGTTGCTAAGTCGACATAGGCTAAGCAGTTCATGTTTGCATACAAATCCACTTGTTGCTCGAACGTTGTCTTTAGTTCTGTATCAAGTGTCTCGACGTCTTTAATGTAATAGGCATTCTTTGATCATAAGTGTATCTTGTTCATCTATAGCAGTGGTTTGTTTCCGTTCTGTCTCTGTTTTGAACGTATTTCAGGTACGGAGTTTAGTTTGGATCCGATGTACATGTTACTGCGCCATTTAAATCGACACGGGCTTCAAACGGAACCGGATATATAGCGGGTAAGTTTAACCCTTTCCGAAACGGCCAAATTTGGACTTCATCAATTGAAACGCTGCTGCAAACGACAAAATGGATAAAGTTATACCTTTGTCAACAACAACAACAATCAACAACAACAAGAACAACAACAACAAAAGAACAACAACAACAACATCAATCATCATCAATTTTAGATCGGTATTAATATTGCATTGCTTTTAGTATCAAGTGTCTTTTGTGTGTTTCACCTATGTCACTAGCATTTGGTTGCTAAGTCGACATAGGCTAAGCAGTTCATGTTTGCATACAAATCCACTTGTTGCTCGAATGTGGTCTTTAGTTCTGTATCAAGTGTCTCGACGTCTTTAATGTAATAGGCATTCTTTGATCATAAGTGTATCTTGTTCATCTATAGCAGTGGTTTGTTTCCGTTCTGTCTCTGTTTTGAACGTATTTCAGGTACGGAGTTTAGTTTGGATCCGATGTACATGTTACTGCGCCATTTAAATCAACACGGGCTTCAAACGGAACCGGATATATAGCGGGTAAGTTTAACCCTTTCTGAAACCGTAAAAATTTGGACTTCATCAATTGAAACGCTGCTGAAAACGACAAAATGGATAAAGTTATACCTTTGTCAACAACAACAACAAACAACAACAACAACAACATCAATCATCATCAATTTTAGATCGGTATTAATATTGCATTGCTTTTAGTATCAAGTGTCTTTTGTGTGTTTCACCTATGTCACTAGCATTCGGTTGCTAAGTCGACATAGGCTAAGCAGTTCATGTTTGCATACAAATCCACTTGTTGCTCGAACGTTGTCTTTAGTTCTGTATCAAGTGTCTCGACGTCTTTAATGTAATAGGCATTCTTTGATCATAAGTGTATCTTGTTCATCTATAGCAGTGGTTTGTTTCCGTTCTGTCTCTGTTTTGAACGTATTTCAGGTACGGAGTTTAGTTTGGATCCGATGTACATGTTACTGCGCCATTTAAATCGACACGGGCTTCAAACGGAACCGGATATATAGCGGGTAAGTTTAACCCTTTCCGAAACGGTCAAAATTTGGACTTCATCAATTGAAACGCTGCTGCAAACGACAAAATGGATAAAGTTATACCTTTGTCAACAACAAACAACAACAACAACAACAACAAAACAACAACAACATCAATCATCATCAATTTTAGATCGGTATTAATATTGCATTGCTTTTAGTATCAAGTGTCTTTTGTGTGTTTCACCTATGTCACTAGCATTCGGTTGCTAAGTCGACATAGGCTAAGCAGTTCATGTTTGCATACAAATCCACTTGTTGCTCGAACGTTGTCTTTAGTTCTGTATCAAGTGTCTCGACGTCTTTAATGTAATAGGCATTCTTTGATCATAAGTGTATCTTGTTCATCTATAGCAGTGGTTTGTTTCCGTTCTGTCTCTGTTTTGAACGTATTTCAGGTATGGAGTTTAGTTTGGATCCGATGTACATGTTACTGCGCCATTTAAATCGACACGGGCTTCAAACGGAACCGGATATATAGTGGGTAAGTTTGACCCTTTCCGAAACGGTCAAAATTTGGACTTCATCAATTGAAACGCTGCTGCAAACGACAAAATGGATAAAGTTATACCTTTGTCAACAACAACAACAAAACAACAGCAACAACATCAATCATCATCAATTTTAGATCGGTATTAATATTGCATTGCTTTTAGTATCAAGTGTCTTTTGTGTGTTTCACCTATGTCACTAGCATTCGGTTGCTAAGTCGACATAGGCTAAGCAGTTCATGTTTGCATACAAATCCACTTGTTGCTCGAATGTGGTCTTTAGTTCTGTATCAAGTGTCTCGACGTCTTTAATGTAATAGGCATTCTTTGATCATAAGTGTATCTTGTTCATCTATAGCAGTGGTTTGTTTCTGTTCTGTCTCTGTTTTGAACGTATTTCAGGTGCGGAGTTTAGTTTGGATCCGATGTACATGTTACTGCGCCATTTAAATAGACACAGGCTTCAAACGGAACCGGATATATAGCGGGTAAGTTTAACCCTTTCCGAAACGGTCAAAATTTGGACTTCATCAATTGAAACGCTGCTGCAAACGACAAAATGGATAAAGTTATACCTTTGTCAACAACAACAACCAACAACAACAACAACAAACAACAACATCAATCATCATCAATTTTAGATCGGTATTAATATTGCATTGCTTTTAGTATCAAGTGTCTTTTATGTGTTTCACCTATGTCACTAGCATTCGGTTGCTAAGTCGACATAGGCTAAGCAGTTCATGTTTGCATACAAATCCACTTGTTGCTCGAACGTTGTCTTTAGTTCTGTATCAAGTGTCTCGACGTCTTTAATGTAATAGGCATTCTTTGATCATAAGTGTATCTTGTTCATCTATAGCAGTGGTTTGTTTCCGTTCTGTCTCTGTTTTGAACGTATTTCAGGTACGGAGTTTAGTTTGGATCCGATGTACATGTTACTGCGCCATTTAAATCGACACGGGCTTCAAACGGAACCGGATATAGCGGGTAAGTTTAACCCTTTCCGAAACGGCCAAATTTGGACTTCATCAATTGAAACGCTGCTGCAAACGACAAAATGGATAAAGTTATACCTTTGTCAACAACAACAACAAACAACAACAACAAGAACAACAACAACAAAAGAACAACAACAACAACATCAATCATCATCAATTTTAGATCGGTATTAATATTGCATTGCTTTTAGTATCAAGTGTCTTTTGTGTGTTTCACCTATGTCACTAGCATTTGGTTGCTAAGTCGACATAGGCTAAGCAGTTCATGTTTGCATACAAATCCACTTGTTGCTCGAATGTGGTCTTTAGTTCTGTATCAAGTGTCTCGACGTCTTTAATGTAATAGGCATTCTTTGATCATAAGTGTATCTTGTTCATCTATAGCAGTGGTTTGTTTCCGTTCTGTCTCTGTTTTGAACGTATTTCAGGTACGGAGTTTAGTTTGGATCCGATGTACATGTTACTGCGCCATTTAAATCGACACGGGCTTCAAACGGAACCGGATATATAGCGGGTAAGTTTAACCCTTTCCGAAACGGTAAAAATTTGGACTTCATCAATTGAAACGCTGCTGTAAACGACAAAATGGATAAAGTTATACCTTTGTCAACAACAACAACAAACAACAACAAAAACAAACAACAACATCAATCATCATCAATTTTAGATCGGTATTAATATTGCATTGCTTTTAGTATCAAGTGTCTTTTGTGTGTTTCACCTATGTCACTAGCATTCGGTTGCTAAGTCGACATAGGCTAAGCAGTTCATGTTTGCATACAAATCCACTTGTTGCTCGAATGTGGTCTTTAGTTCTGTATCAAGTGTCTCGACGTCTTTAATGTAATAGGCATTCTTTGATCATAAGTGTATCTTGTTCATCTATAGCAGTGGTTTGTTTCCGTTCTGTCTCTGTTTTGAACGTATTTCAGGTACGGAGTTTAGTTTGGATCCGATGTACATGTTACTGCGCCATTTAAATCAACACGGGCTTCAAACGGAACCGGATATATAGCGGGTAAGTTTAACCCTTTCTGAAACGGTAAAAATTTGGACTTCATCAATTGAAACGCTGCTGCAAACGACAAAATGGATAAAGTTATACCTTTGTCAACAACAACAACAAACAACAACAACAACAACATCAATCATCATCAATTTTAGATCGGTATTAATATTGCATTGCTTTTAGTATCAAGTGTCTTTTGTGTGTTTCACCTATGTCACTAGCATTCGGTTGCTAAGTCGACATAGGCTAAGCAGTTCATGTTTGCATACAAATCCACTTGTTGCTCGAACGTTGTCTTTAGTTCTGTATCAAGTGTCTCGACGTCTTTAATGTAATAGGCATTCTTTGATCATAAGTGTATCTTGTTCATCTATAGCAGTGGTTTGTTTCCGTTCTGTCTCTGTTTTGAACGTATTTCAGGTACGGAGTTTAGTTTGGATCCGATGTACATGTTACTGCGCCATTTAAATCGACACGGGCTTCAAACGGAACCGGATATATAGCGGGTAAGTTTAACCCTTTCCGAAACGGTAAAAATTTGGACTTCATCAATTGAAACGCTGCTGCAAACGACAAAATGGATAAAGTTATACCTTTGTCAACAACAACAACAAACAACAACAACAAGAACAACAACAACAAAAGAACAACAACAACAACATCAATCATCATCAATTTTAGATCGGTATTAATATTGCATTGCTTTTAGTATCAAGTGTCTTTTGTGTGTTTCACCTATGTCACTAGCATTTGGTTGCTAAGTCGACATAGGCTAAGCAGTTCATGTTTGCATACAAATCCACTTGTTGCTCGAATGTGGTCTTTAGTTCTGTATCAAGTGTCTCGACGTCTTTAATGTAATAGGCATTCTTTGATCATAAGTGTATCTTGTTCATCTATAGCAGTGGTTTGTTTCCGTTCTGTCTCTGTTTTGAAAGTATTTCAGGTACGGAGTTTAGTTTGGATCCGATGTACATGTTACTGCGCCATTTAAATCGACACGGGCTTCAAACGGAACCGGATATATAGCGGGTAAGTTTAACCCTTTCCGAAACGGTAAAAATTTGGACTTCATCAATTGAAACGCTGCTGCAAACGACAAAATGGATAAAGTTATACCTTTGTCAACAACAACAACAAACAACAACAAAAACAAACAACAACATCAATCATCATCAATTTTAGATCGGTATTAATATTGCATTGCTTTTAGTATCAAGTGTCTTTTGTGTGTTTCACCTATGTCACTAGCATTCGGTTGCTAAGTCGACATAGGCTAAGCAGTTCATGTTTGCATACAAATCCACTTGTTGCTCGAATGTGGTCTTTAGTTCTGTATCAAGTGTCTCGACGTCTTTAATGTAATAGGCATTCTTTGATCATAAGTGTATCTTGTTCATCTATAGCAGTGGTTTGTTTCCGTTCTGTCTCTGTTTTGAACGTATTTCAGGTACGGAGTTTAGTTTGGATCCGATGTACATGTTACTGCGCCATTTAAATCAACACGGGCTTCAAACGGAACCCGATATATAGCGGGTAAGTTTAACCCTTTCCGAAACGGTAAAAATTTGGACTTCATCAATTGAAACGCTGCTGCAAAGGACAAAATGGATAAAGTTATACCTTTGTCAACAACAACAACAAACAACAACAACAACAACAACAACAACAAAAGAACTACAACAACAACATCAATCATCATCAATTTTAGATCGGTATTAATATTGCATTGCTTTTAGTATCAAGTGTCTTTTGTGTGTTTCACCTATGTCACTAGCATTCGGTTGCTAAGTCAACATAGGCTAAGCAGTTCATGTTTGCATACAAATCCACTTGTTGCTCGAATGTGGTCTTTAGTTCTGTATCAAGTGTCTCGACGTCTTTAATGTAATAGGCATTCTTTGATCATAAGTGTATCTTGTTCATCTATAGCAGTGGTTTGTTTTCGTTCTGTCTCTGTTTTGAACGTATTTCAGGTACGGAGTTTAGTTTGGATCCGATGTACATGTTACTGCGCCATTTAAATCGACACGGGCTTCAAACGGAACCGGATATATAGCGGGTAAGTTTAACCCTTTCCGAAACGGTCAAAATTTGGACTTCATCAATTGAAACGCTGCTGCAAACAACAAAATGGATAAAGTTATACCTTTGTCAACAACAACAACAAACAACAACAACAACAACAACAACAATCATCATCAATTTTAGATCGGTATTAATATTGCATTGCTTTTAGTATCAAGTGTCTTTTGTGTGTTTCACCTATGTCACTAGCATTCGGTTACTAAGTCGACATAGGCTAAGCAGTTCATGTTTGCATACAAATCCACTTGTTGCTCGAATGTTGTCTTTAGTTCTGTATCAAGTGTCTCGACGTCTTTAATGTAATAGGCATTCTTTGATCATAAGTGTATCTTGTTCATCTATAGCAGTGGTTTGTTTCCGTTCCGTCTCTGTTTTGAACGTATTTCAGGTACGGAGTTTAGTTTGGATCCGATGTACATGTTACTGCGCCATTTAAATCAACACGGGCTTCAAACGGAACCGGATATATAGCGGGTAAGTTTAACCCTTTCTGAAACCGTAAAAATTTGGACTTCATCAATTGAAACGCTGCTGAAAACGACAAAATGGATAAAGTTATACCTTTGTCAACAACAACAACAACAACAACAACATCAATCATCATCAATTTTAGATCGGTATTAATATTGCATTGCTTTTAGTATCAAGTGTCTTTTGTGTGTTTCACCTATGTCACTAGCATTCGGTTGCTAAGTCGACATAGGCTAAGCAGTTCATGTTTGCATACAAATCCACTTGTTGCTCGAACGTTGTCTTTAGTTCTGTATCAAGTGTCTCGACGTCTTTAATGTAATAGGCATTCTTTGATCATAAGTGTATCTTGTTCATCTATAGCAGTGGTTTGTTTCCGTTCTGTCTCTGTTTTGAACGTATTTCAGGTACGGAGTTTAGTTTGGATCCGATGTACATGTTACTGCGCCATTTAAATCGACACGGGCTTCAAACGGAACCGGATATATAGCGGGTAAGTTTAACCCTTTCCGAAACGGTCAAAATTTGGACTTCATCAATTGAAACGCTGCTGCAAACGACAAAATGGATAAAGTTATACCTTTGTCAACAACAAACAACAACAACAACAACAACAACAACAAAACAACAACAACATCAATCATCATCAATTTTAGATCGGTATTAATATTGCATTGCTTTTAGTATCAAGTGTCTTTTGTGTGTTTCACCTATGTCACTAGCATTCGGTTGCTAAGTCGACATAGGCTAAGCAGTTCATGTTTGCATACAAATCCACTTGTTGCTCGAACGTTGTCTTTAGTTCTGTATCAAGTGTCTCGACGTCTTTAATGTAATAGGCATTCTTTGATCATAAGTGTATCTTGTTCATCTATAGCAGTGGTTTGTTTCCGTTCTGTCTCTGTTTTGAACGTATTTCAGGTACGGAGTTTAGTTTGGATCCGATGTACATGTTACTGCGCCATTTAAATCGACACGGGCTTCAAACGGAACTGGATATATAGTGGGTAAGTTTGACCCTTTCCGAAACGGTAAAAATTTGGACTTCATCAATTGAAACGCTGCTGCAAACGACAAAATGGATAAAGTTATACCTTTGTCAACAACAACAACAAACAACAACAAAAACAAACAACAACATCAATCATCATCAATTTTAGATCGGTATTAATATTGCATTGCTTTTAGTATCAAGTGTCTTTTGTGTGTTTCACCTATGTCACTAGCATTCGGTTGCTAAGTCGACATAGGCTAAGCAGTTCATGTTTGCATACAAATCCACTTGTTGCTCGAATGTGGTCTTTAGTTCTGTATCAAGTGTCTCGACGTCTTTAATGTAATAGGCATTCTTTGATCATAAGTGTATCTTGTTCATCTATAGCAGTGGTTTGTTTCCGTTCTGTCTCTGTTTTGAACGTATTTCAGGTACGGAGTTAAGTTTGGATCCGATGTACATGTTACTGCGCCATTTAAATCAACACGGGCTTCAAACGGAACCCGATATATAGCGGGTAAGTTTAACCCTTTCCGAAACGGTAAAAATTTGGACTTCATCAATTGAAACGCTGCTGCAAAGGACAAAATGGATAAAGTTATACCTTTGTCAACAACAACAACAAACAACAACAACAACAACAAAAGAACTACAACAACAACATCAATCATCATCAATTTTAGATCGGTATTAATATTGCATTGCTTTTAGTATCAAGTGTCTTTTGTGTGTTTCACCTATGTCACTAGCATTCGGTTGCTAAGTTGACATAGGCTAAGCAGTTCATGTTTGCATACAAATCCACTTGTTGCTCGAATGTGGTCTTTAGTTCTGTATCAAGTGTCTCGACGTCTTTAATGTAATAGGCATTCTTTGATCATAAGTGTATCTTGTTCATCTATAGCAGTGGTTTGTTTTCGTTCTGTCTCTGTTTTGAACGTATTTCAGGTACGGAGTTTAGTTTGGATCCGATGTACATGTTACTGCGCCATTTAAATCGACACGGGCTTCAAACGGAACCGGATATATAGCGGGTAAGTTTAACCCTTTCCGAAACGGTCAAAATTTGGACTTCATCAATTGAAACGCTGCTGCAAACAACAAAATGGATAAAGTTATACCTTTGTCAACAACAACAACAACAAACAACAACAACAACAACAACATCAATCATCATCAATTTTAGATCGGTATTAATATTGCATTGCTTTTAGTATCAAGTGTCTTTTGTGTGTTTCACCTATGTCACTAGCATTCGGTTGCTAAGTCGACATAGGCTAAGCAGTTCATGTTTGCATACAAATCCACTTGTTGCTCGAATGTGGTCTTTAGTTCTGTATCAAGTGTCTCGACGTCTTTAATGTAATAGGCATTCTTTGATCATAAGTGTATCTTGTTCATCTATAGCAGTGGTTTGTTTCCGTTCTGTCTCTGTTTTGAACGTATTTCAGGTACGGAGTTTAGTTTGGATCCGATGTACATGTTACTGCGCCATTTAAATCAACACGGGCTTCAAACGGAACCGGATATATAGCGGGTAAGTTTAACCCTTTCTGAAACCGTAAAAATTTGGACTTCATCAATTGAAACGCTGCTGAAAACGACAAAATGGATAAAGTTATACCTTTGTCAACAACAACAACAAACAACAACAACAACAACATCAATCATCATCAATTTTAGATCGGTATTAATATTGCATTGCTTTTAGTATCAAGTGTCTTTTGTGTGTTTCACCTATGTCACTAGCATTCGGTTGCTAAGTCGACATAGGCTAAGCAGTTCATGTTTGCATACAAATCCACTTGTTGCTCGAACGTTGTCTTTAGTTCTGTATCAAGTGTCTCGACGTCTTTAATGTAATAGGCATTCTTTGATCATAAGTGTATCTTGTTCATCTATAGCAGTGGTTTGTTTCCGTTCTGTCTCTGTTTTGAACGTATTTCAGGTACGGAGTTTAGTTTGGATCCGATGTACATGTTACTGCGCCATTTAAATCGACACGGGCTTCAAACGGAACCGGATATATAGCGGGTAAGTTTAACCCTTTCCGAAACGGTCAAAATTTGGACTTCATCAATTGAAACGCTGCTGCAAACGACAAAATGGATAAAGTTATACCTTTGTCAACAACAAACAACAACAACAACAACAACAACAAAACAACAACAACATCAATCATCATCAATTTTAGATCGGTATTAATATTGCATTGCTTTTAGTATCAAGTGTCTTTTGTGTGTTTCACCTATGTCACTAGCATTCGGTTGCTAAGTCGACATAGGCTAAGCAGTTCATGTTTGCATACAAATCCACTTGTTGCTCGAACGTTGTCTTTAGTTCTGTATCAAGTGTCTCGACGTCTTTAATGTAATAGGCATTCTTTGATCATAAGTGTATCTTGTTCATCTATAGCAGTGGTTTGTTTCCGTTCTGTCTCTGTTTTGAACGTATTTCAGGTATGGAGTTTAGTTTGGATCCGATGTACATGTTACTGCGCCATTTAAATCGACACGGGCTTCAAACGGAACCGGATATATAGTGGGTAAGTTTGACCCTTTCCGAAACGGTCAAAATTTGGACTTCATCAATTGAAACGCTGCTGCAAACGACAAAATGGATAAAGTTATACCTTTGTCAACAACAACAACAAAACAACAGCAACAACATCAATCATCATCAATTTTAGATCGGTATTAATATTGCATTGCTTTTAGTATCAAGTGTCTTTTGTGTGTTTCACCTATGTCACTAGCATTCGGTTGCTAAGTCGACATAGGCTAAGCAGTTCATGTTTGCATACAAATCCACTTGTTGCTCGAATGTGGTCTTTAGTTCTGTATCAAGTGTCTCGACGTCTTTAATGTAATAGGCATTCTTTGATCATAAGTGTATCTTGTTCATCTATAGCAGTGGTTTGTTTCTGTTCTGTCTCTGTTTTGAACGTATTTCAGGTGCGGAGTTTAGTTTGGATCCGATGTACATGTTACTGCGCCATTTAAATAGACACAGGCTTCAAACGGAACCGGATATATAGCGGGTAAGTTTAACCCTTTCCGAAACGGTCAAAATTTGGACTTCATCAATTGAAACGCTGCTGCAAACGACAAAATGGATAAAGTTATACCTTTGTCAACAACAACAACCAACAACAACAACAACAAACAACAACAACAACATCAATCATCATCAATTTTAGATCGGTATTAATATTGCATTGCTTTTAGTGTCAAGTGTCTTTTATGTGTTTCACCTATGTCACTAGCATTCGGTTGCTAAGTCGACATAGGCTAAGCAGTTCATGTTTGCATACAAATCCACTTGTTGCTCGAACGTTGTCTTTAGTTCTGTATCAAGTGTCTCGACGTCTTTAATGTAATAGGCATTCTTTGATCATAAGTGTATCTTGTTCATCTATAGCAGTGGTTTGTTTCCGTTCTGTCTCTGTTTTGAACGTATTTCAGGTACGGAGTTTAGTTTGGATCCGATGTACATGTTACTGCGCCATTTAAATCGACACGGGCTTCAAACGGAACCGGATATATAGCGGGTAAGTTTAACCCTTTCCGAAACGGCCAAATTTGGACTTCATCAATTGAAACGCTGCTGCAAACGACAAAATGGATAAAGTTATACCTTTGTCAACAACAACAACAAACAACAACAACAAGAACAACAACAAAAGAACAACAACAACAACATCAATCATCATCAATTTTAGATCGGTATTAATATTGCATTGCTTTTAGTATCAAGTGTCTTTTGTGTGTTTCACCTATGTCACTAGCATTTGGTTGCTAAGTCGACATAGGCTAAGCAGTTCATGTTTGCATACAAATCCACTTGTTGCTCGAATGTGGTCTTTAGTTCTGTATCAAGTGTCTCGACGTCTTTAATGTAATAGGCATTCTTTGATCATAAGTGTATCTTGTTCATCTATAGCAGTGGTTTGTTTCCGTTCTGTCTCTGTTTTGAACGTATTTCAGGTACGGAGTTTAGTTTGGATCCGATGTACATGTTACTGCGCCATTTAAATCAACACGGGCTTCAAACGGAACCGGATATATAGCGGGTAAGTTTAACCCTTTCTGAAACCGTAAAAATTTGGACTTCATCAATTGAAACGCTGCTGAAAACGACAAAATGGATAAAGTTATACCTTTGTCAACAACAACAACAAACAACAACAACAACAACATCAATCATCATCAATTTTAGATCGGTATTAATATTGCATTGCTTTTAGTATCAAGTGTCTTTTGTGTGTTTCACCTATGTCACTAGCATTCGGTTGCTAAGTCGACATAGGCTAAGCAGTTCATGTTTGCATACAAATCCACTTGTTGCTCGAACGTTGTCTTTAGTTCTGTATCAAGTGTCTCGACATCTTTAATGTAATAGGCATTCTTTGATCATAAGTGTATCTTGTTCATCTATAGCAGTGGTTTGTTTCCGTTCTGTCTCTGTTTTGAACGTATTTCAGGTACGGAGTTTAGTTTGGATCCGATGTACATGTTACTGCGCCATTTAAATCGACACGGGCTTCAAACGGAACCGGATATATAGCGGGTAAGTTTAACCCTTTCCGAAACGGTCAAAATTTGGACTTCATCAATTGAAACGCTGCTGCAAACGACAAAATGGATAAAGTTATACCTTTGTCAACAACAAACAACAACAACAACAACAACAACAAAACAACAACAACATCAATCATCATCAATTTTAGATCGGTATTAATATTGCATTGCTTTTAGTATCAAGTGTCTTTTGTGTGTTTCACCTATGTCACTAGCATTCGGTTGCTAAGTCGACATAGGCTAAGCAGTTCATGTTTGCATACAAATCCACTTGTTGCTCGAACGTTGTCTTTAGTTCTGTATCAAGTGTCTCGACGTCTTTAATGTAATAGGCATTCTTTGATCATAAGTGTATCTTGTTCATCTATAGCAGTGGTTTGTTTCCGTTCTGTCTCTGTTTTGAACGTATTTCAGGTATGGAGTTTAGTTTGGATCCGATGTACATGTTACTGCGCCATTTAAATCGACACGGGCTTCAAACGGAACCGGATATATAGTGGGTAAGTTTGACCCTTTCCGAAACGGTCAAAATTTGGACTTCATCAATTGAAACGCTGCTGCAAACGACAAAATGGATAAAGTTATACCTTTGTCAACAACAACAACAAAACAACAGCAACAACATCAATCATCATCAATTTTAGATCGGTATTAATATTGCATTGCTTTTAGTATCAAGTGTCTTTTGTGTGTTTCACCTATGTCACTAGCATTCGGTTGCTAAGTCGACATAGGCTAAGCAGTTCATGTTTGCATACAAATCCACTTGTTGCTCGAACGTTGTCTTTAGTTCTGTATCAAGTGTCTCGACGTCTTTAATGTAATAGGCATTCTTTGATCATAAGTGTATCTTGTTCATCTATAGCAGTGGTTTGTTTCTGTTCTGTCTCTGTTTTGAACGTATTTCAGGTGCGGAGTTTAGTTTGGATCCGATGTACATGTTACTGCG
This sequence comes from Fragum sueziense, assembly GCA_963680895.1. Taxonomy (NCBI): domain Eukaryota; kingdom Metazoa; phylum Mollusca; class Bivalvia; order Cardiida; family Cardiidae; genus Fragum; species Fragum sueziense. The sequence goes on from OY804607.1 coordinate 24,156,357, forward strand.
CCATTTAAATAGACACAGGCTTCAAACGGAACCGGATATATAGCGGGTAAGTTTAACCCTTTCCGAAACGGTCAAAATTTGGACTTCATCAATTGAAACGCTGCTGCAAACGACAAAATGGATAAAGTTATACCTTTGTCAACAACAACAACCAACAACAACAACAACAAACAACAACAACAACATCAATCATCATCAATTTTAGATCGGTATTAATATTGCATTGCTTTTAGTATCAAGTGTCTTTTGTGTGTTTCACCTATGTCACTAGCATTCGGTTGCTAAGTCGACATAGGCTAAGCAGTTCATGTTTGCATACAAATCCACTTGTTGCTCGAACGTTGTCTTTAGTTCTGTATCAAGTGTCTCGACGTCTTTAATGTAATAGGCATTCTTTGATCATAACTTGTATCTTGTTCATCTATAGCAGTGGTTTGTTTCCGTTCTGTCTCTGTTTTGAACGTATTTCAGGTACGGAGTTTAGTTTGGATCCGATGTACATGTTACTGCGCCATTTAAATCGACACGGGCTTCAAACGGAACCGGATATATAGCGGGTAAGTTTAACCCTTTCCGAAACGGTCAAAATTTGGACTTCATCAATTGAAACGCTGCTGCAAACGACAAAATGGATAAAGTTATACCTTTGTCAACAACAACAACAAACAACAACAACAAGAACAACAACAACAAAAGAACAACAACAACAACATCAATCATCATCAATTTTAGATCGGTATTAATATTGCATTGCTTTTAGTATCAAGTGTCTTTTGTGTGTTTCACCTATGTCACTAGCATTTGGTTGCTAAGTCGACATAGGCTAAGCAGTTCATGTTTGCATACAAATCCACTTGTTGCTCGAATGTGGTCTTTAGTTCTGTATCAAGTGTCTCGACGTCTTTAATGTAATAGGCATTCTTTGATCATAAGTGTATCTTGTTCATCTATAGCAGTGGTTTGTTTCCGTTCTGTCTCTGTTTTGAACGTATTTCAGGTACGGAGTTTAGTTTGGATCCGATGTACATGTTACTGCGCCATTTAAATCGACACGGGCTTCAAACGGAACCGGATATATAGCGGGTAAGTTTAACCCTTTCCGAAACGGTCAAAATTTGGACTTCATCAATTGAAACGCTGCTGCAAACGACAAAATGGATAAAGTTATACCTTTGTCAACAACAACAACAAACAACAACAAAAACAAACAACAACATCAATCATCATCAATTTTAGATCGGTATTAATATTGCATTGCTTTTAGTATCAAGTGTCTTTTGTGTGTTTCACCTATGTCACTAGCATTCGGTTGCTAAGTCGACATAGGCTAAGCAGTTCATGTTTGCATACAAATCCACTTGTTGCTCGAATGTGGTCTTTAGTTCTGTATCAAGTGTCTCGACGTCTTTAATGTAATAGGCATTCTTTGATCATAAGTGTATCTTGTTCATCTATAGCAGTGGTTTGTTTCCGTTCTGTCTCTGTTTTGAACGTATTTCAGGTACGGAGTTTAGTTTGGATCCGATGTACATGTTACTGCGCCATTTAAATCAACACGGGCTTCAAACGGAACCGGATATATAGCGGGTAAGTTTAACCCTTTCTGAAACGGTAAAAATTTGGACTTCATCAATTGAAACGCTGCTGCAAACGACAAAATGGATAAAGTTATACCTTTGTCAACAACAACAACAAACAACAACAACAACAACATCAATCATCATCAATTTTAGATCGGTATTAATATTGCATTGCTTTTAGTATCAAGTGTCTTTTGTGTGTTTCACCTATGTCACTAGCATTCGGTTGCTAAGTCGACATAGGCTAAGCAGTTCATGTTTGCATACAAATCCACTTGTTGCTCGAACGTTGTCTTTAGTTCTGTATCAAGTGTCTCGACGTCTTTAATGTAATAGGCATTCTTTGATCATAAGTGTATCTTGTTCATCTATAGCAGTGGTTTGTTTCCGTTCTGTCTCTGTTTTGAACGTATTTCAGGTACGGAGTTTAGTTTGGATCCGATGTACATGTTACTGCGCCATTTAAATCGACACGGGCTTCAAACGGAACCGGATATATAGCGGGTAAGTTTAACCCTTTCCGAAACGGTAAAAATTTGGACTTCATCAATCGAAACGCTGCTGCAAACGACAAAATGGATAAAGTTATACCTTTGTCAACAACAACAACAAACAACAACAACAAAACAACAACAACATCAATCATCATCAATTTTAGATCGGTATTAATATTGCATTGCTTTTAGTATCAAGTGTCTTTTGTGTGTTTCACCTATGTCACTAGCATTCGGTTGCTAAGTCGACATAGGCTAAGCAGTTCATGTTTGCATACAAATCCACTTGTTGCTCGAACGTTGTCTTTAGTTCTGTATCAAGTGTCTCGACGTCTTTAATGTAATAGGCATTCTTTGATCATAAGTGTATCTTGTTCATCTATAGCAGTGGTTTGTTTCCGTTCTGTCTCTGTTTTGAACGTATTTCAGGTACGGAGTTTAGTTTGGATCCGATGTACATGTTACTGCGCCATTTAAATCGACACGGGCTTCAAACGGAACCGGATATATAGCGGGTAAGTTTAACCCTTTCCGAAACGGTCAAAATTTGGACTTCATCAATTGAAACGCTGCTGCAAACGACAAAATGGATAAAGTTATACCTTTGTCAACAACAACAACAAACAACAACAACAACAACATCAATCATCATCAATTTTAGATCGGTATTAATATTGCATTGCTTTTAGTATCAAGTGTCTTTTGTGTGTTTCACCTATGTCACTAGCATTCGGTTGCTAAGTCGACATAGGCTAAGCAGTTCATGTTTGCATACAAATCCACTTGTTGCTCGAACGTTGTCTTTAGTTCTGTATCAAGTGTCTCGACGTCTTTAATGTAATAGGCATTCTTTGATCATAAGTGTATCTTGTTCATCTATAGCAGTGGTTTGTTTCCGTTCTGTCTCTGTTTTGAACGTATTTCAGGTACGGAGTTTAGTTTGGATCCGATGTACATGTTACTGCGCCATTTAAATCGACACGGGCTTCAAACGGAACCGGATATATAGCGGGTAAGTTTAACCCTTTCCGAAACGGTAAAAATTTGGACTTCATCAATTGAAACGCTGCTGCAAACGACAAAATGGATAAAGTTATACCTTTGTCAACAACAACAACAAACAACAACAACAAAACAACAACAACATCAATCATCATCAATTTTAGATCGGTATTAATATTGCATTGCTTTTAGTATCAAGTGTCTTTTGTGTGTTTCACCTATGTCACTAGCATTCGGTTGCTAAGTCGACATAGGCTAAGCAGTTCATGTTTGCATACAAATCCACTTGTTGCTCGAACGTTGTCTTTAGTTCTGTATCAAGTGTCTCGACGTCTTTAATGTAATAGGCATTCTTTGATCATAAGTGTATCTTGTTCATCTATAGCAGTGGTTTGTTTCCGTTCTGTCTCTGTTTTGAACGTATTTCAGGTACGGAGTTTAGTTTGGATCCGATGTACATGTTACTGCGCCATTTAAATCGACACGGGCTTCAAACGGAACCGGATATATAGCGGGTAAGTTTAACCCTTTCCGAAACGGTCAAAATTTGGACTTCATCAATTGAAACGCTGCTGCAAACGACAAAATGGATAAAGTTATACCTTTGTCAACAACAACAACAAACAACAACAACAAGAACAACAACAACAAAAGAACAACAACAACATCAATCATCATCAATTTTAGATCGTTATTAATATTGCATTGCTTTTAGTATCAAGTGTCTTTTGTGTGTTTCACCTATGTCACTAGCATTTGGTTGCTAAGTCGACATAGGCTAAGCAGTTCATGTTTGTATACAAATCCACTTGTTGCTCGAATGTGGTCTTTAGTTCTGTATCAAGTGTCTCGACGTCTTTAATGTAATAGGCATTCTTTGATCATAAGTGTATCTTGTTCATCTATAGCAGTGGTTTGTTTCCGTTCTGTCTCTGTTTTGAACGTATTTCAGGTACGGAGTTTAGTTTGGATCCGATGTACATGTTACTGCGCCATTTAAATCGACACGGGCTTCAAACGGAACCGGATATATAGCGGGTAAGTTTAACCCTTTCCGAAACGGTAAAAATTATGACTTCATCAATTGAAACGCTGCTGCAAACGACAAAATGGATAAAGTTATACCTTTGTCAACAACAACAACAAACAACAACAAAAACAAACAACAACATCAATCATCATCAATTTTAGATCGGTATTAATATTGCATTGCTTTTAGTATCAAGTGTCTTTTGTGTGTTTCACCTATGTCACTAGCATTCGGTTGCTAAGTCGACATAGGCTAAGCAGTTCATGTTTGCATACAAATCCACTTGTTGCTCGAATGTGGTCTTTAGTTCTGTATCAAGTGTCTCGACGTCTTTAATGTAATAGGCATTCTTTGATCATAAGTGTATCTTGTTCATCTATAGCAGTGGTTTGTTTCCGTTCTGTCTCTGTTTTGAACGTATTTCAGGTACGGAGTTTAGTTTGGATCCGATGTACATGTTACTGCGCCATTTAAATCAACACGGGCTTCAAACGGAACCCGATATATAGCGGGTAAGTTTAACCCTTTCCGAAACGGTAAAAATTTGGACTTCATCAATTGAAACGCTGCTGCAAAGGACAAAATGGATAAAGTTATACCTTTGTCAACAACAACAACAAACAACAACAACAACAACAACAAAAGAACTACAACAACAACATCAATCATCATCAATTTTAGATCGGTATTAATATTGCATTGCTTTTAGTATCAAGTGTCTTTTGTGTGTTTCACCTATGTCACTAGCATTCGGTTGCTAAGTCAACATAGGCTAAGCAGTTCATGTTTGCATACAAATCCACTTGTTGCTCGAATGTGGTCTTTAGTTCTGTATCAAGTGTCTCGACGTCTTTAATGTAATAGGCATTCTTTGATCATAAGTGTATCTTGTTCATCTATAGCAGTGGTTTGTTTTCGTTCTGTCTCT
>OY804607.1:24163890-24178890 GCA_963680895.1 Fragum sueziense
TGTTTCCGTTCTGTCTCTGTTTTGAACGTATTTCAGGTACGGAGTTTAGTTTGGATCCGATGTACATGTTACTGCGCCATTTAAATCGACAGGGGCTTCAAACGGAACCGGATATATAGCGGGTAAGTTTAACCCTTTCCGAAACGGTCAAAATTTGGACTTCATCAATTGAAACGCTGCTGCAAACGACAAAATGGATAAAGTTATACCTTTGTCAACAACAACAACAAACAACAAGAACAACAACAACAAAAGAACAACAACAACAACATCAATCATCATCAATTTTAGATCGGTATTAATATTGCATTGCTTTTAGTATCAAGTGTCTTTTGTGTGTTTCACCTATGTCACTAGCATTTGGTTGCTAAGTCGACATAGGCTAAGCAGTTCATGTTTGCATACAAATCCACTTGTTGCTCGAATGTGGTCTTTAGTTCTGTATCAAGTGTCTCGACGTCTTTAATGTAATAGGCATTCTTTGATCATAAGTGTATCTTGTTCATCTATAGCAGTGGTTTGTTTCCGTTCTGTCTCTGTTTTGAACGTATTTCAGGTACGGAGTTTAGTTTGGATCCGATGTACATGTTACTGCGCCATTTAAATCGACACGGGCTTCAAACGGAACTGGATATATAGCGGGTAAGTTTAACCCTTTCCGAAACGGTCAAAATTTGGACTTCATCAATTGAAACGCTGCTGTAAACGACAAAATGGATAAAGTTATACCTTTGTCAACAACAACAACAAACAACAACAAAAACAAACAACAACATCAATCATCATCAATTTTAGATCGGTATTAATATTGCATTGCTTTTAGTATCAAGTGTCTTTTGTGTGTTTCACCTATGTCACTAGCATTCGGTTGCTAAGTCGACATAGGCTAAGCAGTTCATGTTTGCATACAAATCCACTTGTTGCTCGAATGTGGTCTTTAGTTCTGTATCAAGTGTCTCGACGTCTTTAATGTAATAGGCATTCTTTGATCATAAGTGTATCTTGTTCATCTATAGCAGTGGTTTGTTTCCGTTCTGTCTCTGTTTTGAACGTATTTCAGGTACGGAGTTTAGTTTGGATCCGATGTACATGTTACTGCGCCATTTAAATCGACACGGGCTTCAAACGGAACCGGATATATAGCGGGTAAGTTTAACCCTTTCCGAAACGGTAAAAATTTGGACTTCATCAATTGAAACGCTGCTGCAAACGACAAAATGGATAAAGTTATACCTTTGTCAACAACAACAACAAACAACAACAAAAACAAACAACAACATCAATCATCATCAATTTTAGATCGGTATTAATATTGCATTGCTTTTAGTATCAAGTGTCTTTTGTGTGTTTCACCTATGTCACTAGCATTCGGTTGCTAAGTCGACATAGGCTAAGCAGTTCATGTTTGCATACAAATCCACTTGTTGCTCGAATGTGGTCTTTAGTTCTGTATCAAGTGTCTCGACGTCTTTAATGTAATAGGCATTCTTTGATCATAAGTGTATCTTGTTCATCTATAGCAGTGGTTTGTTTCCGTTCTGTCTCTGTTTTGAACGTATTTCAGGTACGGAGTTTAGTTTGGATCCGATGTACATGTTACTGCGCCATTTAAATCAACACGGGCTTCAAACGGAACCCGATATATAGCGGGTAAGTTTAACCCTTTCCGAAACGGTAAAAATTTGGACTTCATCAATTGAAACGCTGCTGCAAAGGACAAAATGGATAAAGTTATACCTTTGTCAACAACAACAACAAACAACAACAACAACAACAACAACAAAAGAACTACAACAACAACATCAATCATCATCAATTTTAGATCGGTATTAATATTGCATTGCTTTTAGTATCAAGTGTCTTTTGTGTGTTTCACCTATGTCACTAGCATTCGGTTGTTAAGTCAACATAGGCTAAGCAGTTCATGTTTGCATACAAATCCACTTGTTGCTCGAATGTGGTCTTTAGTTCTGTATCAAGTGTCTCGACGTCTTTAATGTAATAGGCATTCTTTGATCATAAGTGTATCTTGTTCATCTATAGCAGTGGTTTGTTTTCGTTCTGTCTCTGTTTTGAACGTATTTCAGGTACGGAGTTTAGTTTGGATCCGATGTACATGTTACTGCGCCATTTAAATCGACACGGGCTTCAAACGGAACCGGATATATAGCGGGTAAGTTTAACCCTTTCCGAAACGGTCAAAATTTGGACTTCATCAATTGAAACGCTGCTGCAAACAACAAAATGGATAAAGTTATACCTTTGTCAACAACAACAACAAACAACAACAACAACAACAACAACAATCATCATCAATTTTAGATCGGTATTAATATTGCATTGCTTTTAGTATCAAGTGTCTTTTGTGTGTTTCACCTATGTCACTAGCATTCGGTTGCTAAGTCGACATAGGCTAAGCAGTTCATGTTTGCATACAAATCCACTTGTTGCTCGAATGTGGTCTTTAGTTCTGTATCAAGTGTCTCGACGTCTTTAATGTAATAGGCATTCTTTGATCATAAGTGTATCTTGTTCATCTATAGCAGTGGTTTGTTTCCGTTCCGTCTCTGTTTTGAACGTATTTCAGGTACGGAGTTTAGTTTGGATCCGATGTACATGTTACTGCGCCATTTAAATCAACACGGGCTTCAAACGGAACCGGATATATAGGGGGTAAGTTTAACCCTTTCTGAAACCGTAAAAATTTGGACTTCATCAATTGAAACGCTGCTGAAAACGACAAAATGGATAAAGTTATACCTTTGTCAACAACAACAACAAACAACAACAACAACAACATCAATCATCATCAATTTTAGATCAGTATTAATATTGCATTGCTTTTAGTATCAAGTGTCTTTTGTGTGTTTCACCTATGTCACTAGCATTCGGTTGCTAAGTCGACATAGGCTAAGCAGTTCATGTTTGCATACAAATCCACTTGTTGCTCGAACGTTGTCTTTAGTTCTGTATCAAGTGTCTCGACGTCTTTAATGTAATAGGCATTCTTTGATCATAAGTGTATCTTGTTCATCTATAGCAGTGGTTTGTTTCCGTTCTGTCTCTGTTTTGAACGTATTTCAGGTACGGAGTTTAGTTTGGATCCGATGTACATGTTACTGCGCCATTTAAATCGACACGGGCTTCAAACGGAACCGGATATATAGCGGGTAAGTTTAACCCTTTCCGAAACGGTCAAAATTTGGACTTCATCAATTGAAACGCTGCTGCAAACGACAAAATGGATAAAGTTATACCTTTGTCAACAACAAACAACAACAACAACAACAACAAAACAACAACATCAATCATCATCAATTTTAGATCGGTATTAATATTGCATTGCTTTTAGTATCAAGTGTCTTTTGTGTGTTTCACCTATGTCACTAGCATTCGGTTGCTAAGTCGACATAGGCTAAGCAGTTCATGTTTGCATACAAATCCACTTGTTGCTCGAACGTTGTCTTTAGTTCTGTATCAAGTGTCTCGACGTCTTTAATGTAATAGGCATTCTTTGATCATAAGTGTATCTTGTTCATCTATAGCAGTGGTTTGTTTCCGTTCTGTCTCTGTTTTGAACGTATTTCAGGTATGGAGTTTAGTTTGGATCCGATGTACATGTTACTGCGCCATTTAAATCGACACGGGCTTCAAACGGAACCGGATATATAGTGGGTAAGTTTGACCCTTTCCGAAACGGTAAAAATTTGGACTTCATCAATTGAAACGCTGCTGCAAACGACAAAATGGATAAAGTTATACCTTTGTCAACAACAACAACAAACAACAACAGCAACAACATCAATCATCATCAATTTTAGATCGGTATTAATATTGCATTGCTTTTAGTATCAAGTGTCTTTTGTGTGTTTCACCTATGTCACTAGCATTCGGTTGCTAAGTCGACATAGGCTAAGCAGTTCATGTTTGCATACAAATCCACTTGTTGCTCGAATGTGGTCTTTAGTTCTGTATCAAGTGTCTCGACGTCTTTAATGTAATAGGCATTCTTTGATCATAAGTGTATCTTGTTCATCTATAGCAGTGGTTTGTTTCTGTTCTGTCTCTGTTTTGAACGTATTTCAGGTGCGGAGTTTAGTTTGGATCCGATGTACATGTTACTGCGCCATTTAAATAGACACAGGCTTCAAACGGAACCGGATATATAGCGGGTAAGTTTAACCCTTTCCGAAACGGTCAAAATTTGGACTTCATCAATTGAAACGCTGCTGCAAACGACAAAATGGATAAAGTTATACCTTTGTCAACAACAACAACAAACAACAACAACAACAAACAACAACAACAACATCAATCATCATCAATTTTAGATCGGTATTAATATTGCATTGCTTTTAGTATCAAGTGTCTTTTGTGTGTTTCACCTATGTCACTAGCATTCGGTTGCTAAGTCGACATAGGCTAAGCAGTTCATGTTTGCATACAAATCCACTTGTTGCTCGAACGTTGTCTTTAGTTCTGTATCAAGTGTCTCGACGTCTTTAATGTAATAGGCATTCTTTGATCATAAGTGTATCTTGTTCATCTATAGCAGTGGTTTGTTTCCGTTCTGTCTCTGTTTTGAACGTATTTCAGGTACGGAGTTTAGTTTGGATCCGATGTACATGTTACTGCGCCATTTAAATCGACACGGGCTTCAAACGGAACCGGATATATAGGGGGTAAGTTTAACCCTTTCCGAAACGGTCAAAATTTGGACTTCATCAATTGAAACGCTGCTGCAAACGACAAAATGGATAAAGTTATACCTTTGTCAACAACAACAACAAACAACAAGAACAACAACAACAAAAGAACAACAACAACAACATCAATCATCATCAATTTTAGATCGGTATTAATATTGCATTGCTTTTAGTATCAAGTGTCTTTTGTGTGTTTCACCTATGTCACTAGCATTTGGTTGCTAAGTCGACATAGGCTAAGCAGTTCATGTTTGCATACAAATCCACTTGTTGCTCGAATGTGGTCTTTAGTTCTGTATCAAGTGTCTCGACGTCTTTAATGTAATAGGCATTCTTTGATCATAAGTGTATCTTGTTCATCTATAGCAGTGGTTTGTTTCCGTTCTGTCTCTGTTTTGAACGTATTTCAGGTACGGAGTTTAGTTTGGATCCGATGTACATGTTACTGCGCCATTTAAATCGACACGGGCTTCAAACGGAACTGGATATATAGCGGGTAAGTTTAACCCTTTCCGAAACGGTCAAAATTTGGACTTCATCAATTGAAACGCTGCTGAAAACGACAAAATGGATAAAGTTATACCTTTGTCAACAACAACAACAAACAACAACAAAAACAAACAACAACATCAATCATCATCAATTTTAGATCGGTATTAATATTGCATTGCTTTTAGTATCAAGTGTCTTTTGTGTGTTTCACCTATGTCACTAGCATTCGGTTGCTAAGTCGACATAGGCTAAGCAGTTCATGTTTGCATACAAATCCACTTGTTGCTCGAATGTGGTCTTTAGTTCTGTATCAAGTGTCTCGACGTCTTTAATGTAATAGGCATTCTTTGATCATAAGTGTATCTTGTTCATCTATAGCAGTGGTTTGTTTCCGTTCTGTCTCTGTTTTGAACGTATTTCAGGTACGGAGTTTAGTTTGGATCCGATGTACATGTTACTGCGCCATTTAAATCGACACGGGCTTCAAACGGAACTGGATATATAGCGGGTAAGTTTAACCCTTTCTGAAACGGTAAAAATTTGGACTTCATCAATTGAAACGCTGCTGCAAACGACAAAATGGATAAAGTTATACCTTTGTCAACAACAACAACAAACAACAACAACAACAACATCAATTATCATCAATTTTAGATCGGTATTAATATTGCATTGCTTTTAGTATCAAGTGTCTTTTGTGTGTTTCACCTATGTCACTAGCATTCGGTTGCTAAGTCGACATAGGCTAAGCAGTTCATGTTTGCATACAAATCCACTTGTTGCTCGAACGTTGTCTTTAGTTCTGTATCAAGTGTCTCGACGTCTTTAATGTAATAGGCATTCTTTGATCATAAGTGTATCTTGTTCATCTATAGCAGTGGTTTGTTTCCGTTCTGTCTCTGTTTTGAACGTATTTCAGGTACGGAGTTTAGTTTGGATCCGATGTACATGTTACTGCGCCATTTAAATCGACACGGGCTTCAAACGGAACCGGATATATAGCGGGTAAGTTTAACCCTTTCCGAAACGGTCAAAATTTGGACTTCATCAATTGAAACGCTGCTGCAAACGACAAAATGGATAAAGTTATACCTTTGTCAACAACAACAACAAACAACAACAACAAGAACAACAACAACAAAAGAACAACAACAACAACATCAATCATCATCAATTTTAGATCGGTATTAATATTGCATTGCTTTTAGTATCAAGTGTCTTTTGTGTGTTTCACCTATGTCACTAGCATTTGGTTGCTAAGTCGACATAGGCTAAGCAGTTCATGTTTGCATACAAATCCACTTGTTGCTCGAATGTGGTCTTTAGTTCTGTATCAAGTGTCTCGACGTCTTTAATGTAATAGGCATTCTTTGATCATAAGTGTATCTTGTTCATCTATAGCAGTGGTTTGTTTCCGTTCTGTCTCTGTTTTGAACGTATTTCAGGTACGGAGTTTAGTTTGGATCTGATGTACATGTTACTGCGCCATTTAAATCGACACGGGCTTCAAACGGAACCGGATATATAGCGGGTAAGTTTAACCCTTTCCGAAACGGTCAAAATTTGGACTTCATCAATTGAAACGCTGCTGCAAACGACAAAATGGATAAAGTTATACCTTTGTCAACAACAACAACAAACAACAACAAAAACAAACAACAACATCAATCATCATCAATTTTAGATCGGTATTAATATTGCATTGCTTTTAGTATCAAGTGTCTTTTGTGTGTTTCACCTATGTCACTAGCATTCGGTTGCTAAGTCGACATAGGCTAAGCAGTTCATGTTTGCATACAAATCCACTTGTTGCTCGAATGTGGTCTTTAGTTCTGTATCAAGTGTCTCGACGTCTTTAATGTAATAGGCATTCTTTGATCATAAGTGTATCTTGTTCATCTATAGCAGTGGTTTGTTTCCGTTCTGTCTCTGTTTTGAACGTATTTCAGGTACGGAGTTAAGTTTGGATCCGATGTACATGTTACTGCGCCATTTAAATCAACACGGGCTTCAAACGGAACCCGATATATAGCGGGTAAGTTTAACCCTTTCCGAAACGGTAAAAATTTGGACTTCATCAATTGAAACGCTGCTTCAAAGGACAAAATGGATAAAGTTATACCTTTGTCAACAACAACAACAAACAACAACAACAACAACAACAACAACAAAAGAACTACAACAACAACATCAATCATCATCAATTTTAGATCGGTATTAATATTGCATTGCTTTTAGTATCAAGTGTCTTTTGTGTGTTTCACCTATGTCACTAGCATTCGGTTGCTAAGTCGACATAGGCTAAGCAGTTCATGTTTGCATACAAATCCACTTGTTGCTCGAATGTGGTCTTTAGTTCTGTATCAAGTGTCTCGACGTCTTTAATGTAATAGGCATTCTTTGATCATAAGTGTATCTTGTTCATCTATAGCAGTGGTTTGTTTTCGTTCTGTCTCTGTTTTGAACGTATTTCAGGTACGGAGTTTAGTTTGGATCCGATGTACATGTTACTGCGCCATTTAAATCGACACGGGCTTCAAACGGAACCCGATATATAGCGGGTAAGTTTAACCCTTTCCGAAACGGTAAAAATTTGGACTTCATCAATTGAAACGCTGCTTCAAAGGACAAAATGGATAAAGTTATACCTTTGTCAACAACAACAACAAACAACAACAACAACAACAAAAGAACTACAACAACAACATCAATCATCATCAATTTTAGATCGGTATTAATATTGCATTGCTTTTAGTATCAAGTGTCTTTTGTGTGTTTCACCTATGTCACTAGCATTCGGTTGCTAAGTCGACATAGGCTAAGCAGTTCATGTTTGCATACAAATCCACTTGTTGCTCGAATGTGGTCTTTAGTTCTGTATCAAGTGTCTCGACGTCTTTAATGTAATAGGCATTCTTTGATCATAAGTGTATCTTGTTCATCTATAGCAGTGGTTTGTTTTCTTTCTGTCTCTGTTTTGAACGTATTTCAGGTACGGAGTTTAGTTTGGATCCGATGTACATGTTACTGCGCCATTTAAATCAACACGGGCTTCAAACGGAACCGGATATATAGCGGGTAAGTTTAACCCTTTCCGAAACGGTCAAAATTTGGACTTCATCAATTGAAACGCTGCTGCAAACAACAAAATGGATAAAGTTATACCTTTGTCAACAACAACAACAAACAACAACAACAACAACAACATCAATCATCATCAATTTTAGATCGGTATTAATATTGCATTGCTTTTAGTATCAAGTGTCTTTTGTGTGTTTCACCTATGTCACTAGCATTCGGTTGCTAAGTCGACATAGGCTAAGCAGTTCATGTTTGCATACAAATCCACTTGTTGCTCGAATGTGGTCTTTAGTTCTGTATCAAGTGTCTCGACGTCTTTAATGTAATAGGCATTCTTTGATCATAAGTGTATCTTGTTCATCTATAGCAGTGGTTTGTTTCCGTTCTGTCTCTGTTTTGAACGTATTTCAGGTACGGAGTTTAGTTTGGATCCGATGTACATGTTACTGCGCCATTTAAATCAACACGGGCTTCAAACGGAACCGGATATATAGCGGGTAAGTTTAACCCTTTCTGAAACCGTAAAAATTTGGACTTCATCAATTGAAACGCTGCTGAAAACGACAAAATGGATAAAGTTATACCTTTGTCAACAACAACAACAAACAACAACAACAACAACATCAATCATCATCAATTTTAGATCGGTATTAATATTGCATTGCTTTTAGTATCAAGTGTCTTTTGTGTGTTTCACCTATGTCACTAGCATTCGGTTGCTAAGTCGACATAGGCTAAGCAGTTCATGTTTGCATACAAATCCACTTGTTGCTCGAACGTTGTCTTTAGTTCTGTATCAAGTGTCTCGACGTCTTTAATGTAATAGGCATTCTTTGATCATAAGTGTATCTTGTTCATCTATAGCAGTGGTTTGTTTCCGTTCTGTCTCTGTTTTGAACGTATTTCAGGTACGGAGTTTAGTTTGGATCCGATGTACATGTTACTGCGCCATTTAAATCGACACGGGCTTCAAACGGAACCGGATATATAGCGGGTAAGTTTAACCCTTTCCGAAACGGTCAAAATTTGGACTTCATCAATTGAAACGCTGCTGCAAACGACAAAATGGATAAAGTTATACCTTTGTCAACAACAAACAACAACAACAACAACAAAACAACAACAACATCAATCATCATCAATTTTAGATCGGTATTAATATTGCATTGCTTTTAGTATCAAGTGTCTTTTGTGTGTTTCACCTATGTCACTAGCATTCGGTTGCTAAGTCGACATAGGCTAAGCAGTTCATGTTTGCATACAAATCCACTTGTTGCTCGAACGTTGTCTTTAGTTCTGTATCAAGTGTCTCGACGTCTTTAATGTAATAGGCATTCTTTGATCATAAGTGTATCTTGTTCATCTATAGCAGTGGTTTGTTTCCGTTCTGTCTCTGTTTTGAACGTATTTCAGGTATGGAGTTTAGTTTGGATCCGATGTACATGTTACTGCGCCATTTAAATCGACACGGGCTTCAAACGGAACCGGATATATAGTGGGTAAGTTTGACCCTTTCCGAAACGGTAAAAATTTGGACTTCATCAATTGAAACGCTGCTGCAAACGACAAAATGGATAAAGTTATACCTTTGTCAACAACAACAACAAACAACAACAGCAACAACATCAATCATCATCAATTTTAGATCGGTATTAATATTGCATTGCTTTTAGTATCAAGTGTCTTTTGTGTGTTTCACCTATGTCACTAGCATTCGGTTGCTAAGTCGACATAGGCTAAGCAGTTCATGTTTGCATACAAATCCACTTGTTGCTCGAATGTGGTCTTTAGTTCTGTATCAAGTGTCTCAACGTCTTTAATGTAATAGGCATTCTTTGATCATAAGTGTATCTTGTTCATCTATAGCAGTGGTTTGTTTCTGTTCTGTCTCTGTTTTGAACGTATTTCAGGTGCGGAGTTTAGTTTGGATCCGATGTACATGTTACTGCGCCATTTAAATAGACACAGGCTTCAAACGGAACCGGATATATAGCGGGTAAGTTTAACCCTTTCCGAAACGGTAAAAATTTGGACTTCATCAATTGAAACGCTGCTGCAAACGACAAAATGGATAAAGTTATACCTTTGTCAACAACAACAACCAACAACAAACAACAACAACAACATCAATCATCATCAATTTTAGATCGGTATTAATATTGCATTGCTTTTAGTATCAAGTGTCTTTTGTGTGTTTCACCTATGTCACTAGCATTCGGTTGCTAAGTCGACATAGGCTAAGCAGTTCATGTTTGCATACAAATCCACTTGTTGCTCGAACGTTGTCTTTAGTTCTGTATCAAGTGTCTCGACGTCTTTAATGTAATAGGCATTCTTTGATCATAACTTGTATCTTGTTCATCTATAGCAGTGGTTTGTTTCCGTTCTGTCTCTGTTTTGAACGTATTTCAGGTACGGAGTTTAGTTTGGATCCGATGTACATGTTACTGCGCCATTTAAATCGACACGGGCTTCAAACGGAACCGGATATATAGCGGGTAAGTTTAACCCTTTCCGAAACGGTCAAAATTTGGACTTCATCAATTGAAACGCTGCTGCAAACGACAAAATGGATAAAGTTATACCTTTGTCAACAACAACAACAAACAACAACAACAAGAACAACAACAACAAAAGAACAACAACAACAACATCAATCATCATCAATTTTAGATCGGTATTAATATTGCATTGCTTTTAGTATCAAGTGTCTTTTGTGTGTTTCACCTATGTCACTAGCATTTGGTTGCTAAGTCGACATAGGCTAAGCAGTTCATGTTTGCATACAAATCCACTTGTTGCTCGAATGTGGTCTTTAGTTCTGTATCAAGTGTCTCGACGTCTTTAATGTAATAGGCATTCTTTGATCATAAGTGTATCTTGTTCATCTATAGCAGTGGTTTGTTTCCGTTCTGTCTCTGTTTTGAACGTATTTCAGGTACGGAGTTTAGTTTGGATCCGATGTACATGTTACTGCGCCATTTAAATCGACACGGGCTTCAAACGGAACCGGATATATAGCGGGTAAGTTTAACCCTTTCCGAAACGGTAAAAATTTGGACTTCATCAATTGAAACGCTGCTGCAAACGACAAAATGGATAAAGTTATACCTTTGTCAACAACAACAACAAACAACAACAAAAACAAACAACAACATCAATCATCATCAATTTTAGATCGGTATTAATATTGCATTGCTTTTAGTATCAAGTGTCTTTTGTGTGTTTCACCTATGTCACTAGCATTCGGTTGCTAAGTCGACATAGGCTAAGCAGTTCATGTTTGCATACAAATCCACTTGTTGCTCGAATGTGGTCTTTAGTTCTGTATCAAGTGTCTCGACGTCTTTAATGTAATAGGCATTCTTTGATCATAAGTGTATCTTGTTCATCTATAGCAGTGGTTTGTTTCCGTTCTGTCTCTGTTTTGAACGTATTTCAGGTACGGAGTTTAGTTTGGATCCGATGTACATGTTACTGCGCCATTTAAATCAACACGGGCTTCAAACGGAACCGGATATATAGCGGGTAAGTTTAACCCTTTCTGAAACGGTAAAAATTTGGACTTCATCAATTGAAACGCTGCTGCAAACAACAAAATGGATAAAGTTATACCTTTGTCAACAACAACAACAAACAACAACAACAACAACATCAATCATCATCAATTTTAGATCGGTATTAATATTGCATTGCTTTTAGTATCAAGTGTCTTTTGTGTGTTTCACCTATGTCACTAGCATTCGGTTGCTAAGTCGACATAGGCTAAGCAGTTCATGTTTGCATACAAATCCACTTGTTGCTCGAACATTGTCTTTAGTTCTGTATCAAGTGTCTCGACGTCTTTAATGTAATAGGCATTCTTTGATCATAAGTGTATCTTGTTCATCTATAGCAGTGGTTTGTTTCCGTTCTGTCTCTGTTTTGAACGTATTTCAGGTACGGAGTTTAGTTTGGATCCGATGTACATGTTACTGCGCCATTTAAATCGACACGGGCTTCAAACGGAACCGGATATATAGCGGGTAAGTTTAACCCTTTCCGAAACGGTAAAAATTTGGACTTCATCAATCGAAACGCTGCTGCAAACGACAAAATGGATAAAGTTATACCTTTGTCAACAACAACAACAAACAACAACAACAAAACAACAACAACATCAATCATCATCAATTTTAGATCGGTATTAATATTGCATTGCTTTTAGTATCAAGTGTCTTTTGTGTGTTTCACCTATGTCACTAGCATTCGGTTGCTAAGTCGACATAGGCTAAGCAGTTCATGTTTGCATACAAATCCACTTGTTGCTCGAACGTTGTCTTTAGTTCTGTATCAAGTGTCTCAACGTCTTTAATGTAATAGGCATTCTTTGATCATAAGTGTATCTTGTTCATCTATAGCAGTGGTTTGTTTCCGTTCTGTCTCTGTTTTGAACGTATTTCAGGTACGGAGTTTAGTTTGGATCCGATGTACATGTTACTGCGCCATTTAAATCGACACGGGCTTCAAACGGAACCGGATATATAGCGGGTAAGTTTAACCCTTTCCGAAACGGTCAAAATTTGGACTTCATCAATTGAAACGCTGCTGCAAACGACAAAATGGATAAAGTTATACCTTTGTCAACAACAACAACAAACAACAACAATAAGAACAACAACAACAAAAGAACAACAACATCAATCATCATCAATTTTAGATCGGTATTAATATTGCATTGCTTTTAGTATCAAGTGTCTTTTGTGTGTTTCACCTATGTCACTAGCATTTGGTTGCTAAGTCGACATAGGCTAAGCAGTTCATGTTTGCATACAAATCCACTTGTTGCTCGAATGTGGTCTTTAGTTCTGTATCAAGTGTCTCGACGTCTTTAATGTAATAGGCATTCTTTGATCATAAGTGTATCTTGTTCATCTATAGCAGTGGTTTGTTTCCGTTCTGTCTCTGTTTTGAACGTATTTCAGGTACGGAGTTTAGTTTGGATCCGATGTACATGTTACTGCGCCATTTAAATCGACACGGGCTTCAAACGGAACCGGATATATAGCGGGTAAGTTTAACCCTTTCCGAAACTGTCAAAATTTGGACTTCATCAATTGAAACGCTGCTGCAAACGACAAAATGGATAAAGTTATACCTTTGTCAACAACAACAACAAACAACAACAAAAACAAACAACAACATCAATCATCATCAATTTTAGATCGGTATTAATATTGCATTGCTTTTAGTATCAAGTGTCTTTTGTGTGTTTCACCTATGTCACTAGCATTCGGTTGCTAAGTCGACATAGGCTAAGCAGTTCATGTTTGCATACAAATCCACTTGTTGCTCGAATGTGGTCTTTAGTTCTGTATCAAGTGTCTCGACGTCTTTAATGTAATAGGCATTCTTTGATCATAAGTGTATCTTGTTCATCTATAGCAGTGGTTTGTTTCCGTTCTGTCTCTGTTTTGAACGTATTTCAGGTACGGAGTTTAGTTTGGATCCGATGTACATGTTACTGCGCCATTTAAATCAACACGGGCTTCAAACGGAACCGGATATATAGCGGGTAAGTTTAACCCTTTCTGAAACGGTAAAAATTTGGACTTCATCAATTGAAACGCTGCTGCAAACGACAATATGGATAAAGTTATACCTTTGTCAACAACAACAACAAACAACAACAACAACAACATCAATCATCATCAATTTTAGATCGGTATTAATATTGCATTGCTTTTAGTATCAAGTGTCTTTTGTGTGTTTCACCTATGTCACTAGCATTCGGTTGCTAAGTCGACATAGGCTAAGCAGTTCATGTTTGCATACAAATCCACTTGTTGCTCGAACGTTGTCTTTAGTTCTGTATCAAGTGTCTCGACGTCTTTAATGTAATAGGCATTCTTTGATCATAAGTGTATCTTGTTCATCTATAGCAGTGGTTTGTTTCCGTTCTGTCTCTGTTTTGAACGTATTTCAGGTACGGAGTTTAGTTTGGATCCGATGTACATGTTACTGCGCCATTTAAATCGACACGGGCTTCAAACGGAACCGGATATATAGCGGGTAAGTTTAACCCTTTCCGAAACGGTAAAAATTTGGACTTCATCAATTGAAACGCTGCTGCAAACGACAAAATGGATAAAGTTATACCTTTGTCAACAACAACAACAAACAACAACAACAAAACAACAACAACATCAATCATCATCAATTTTAGATCGGTATTAATATTGCATTGCTTTTAGTATCAAGTGTCTTTTGTGTGTTTCACCTATGTCACTAGCATTCGGTTGCTAAGTCGACATAGGCTAAGCAGTTCATGTTTGCATACAAATCCACTTGTTGCTCGAACGTTGTCTTTAGTTCTGTATCAAGTGTCTCGACGTCTTTAATGTAATAGGCATTCTTTGATCATAAGTGTATCTTGTTCATCTATAGCAGTGGTTTGTTTCCGTTCTGTCTCTGTTTTGAACGTATTTCAGGTACGGAGTTTAGTTTGGATCCTATGTACATGTTACTGCGCCATTTAAATCGACACGGGCTTCAAACGGAACCGGATATATAGCGGGTAAGTTTAACCCTTTCCGAAACGGTAAAAATTTGGACTTCATCAATTGAAACGCTGCTGCAAACGACAAAATGGATAAAGTTATACCTTTGTCAACAACAACAACAAACAACAACAACAACAACAAAACAACAACAACATCAATCATCATCAATTTTAGATCGG
>OY804607.1:24188890-24196390 GCA_963680895.1 Fragum sueziense
ACGGTAAAAATTTGGACTTCATCAATTGAAACGCTGCTGCAAACGACAAAATGGATAAAGTTATACCTTTGTCAACAACAACAACAGACAACAACAACAAAACAACAACAACATCAATCATCATCAATTTTAGATCGGTATTAATATTGCATTGCTTTTAGTATCAAGTGTCTTTTGTGTGTTTCACCTATGTCACTAGCATTCGGTTGCTAAGTCGACATAGGCTAAGCAGTTCATGTTTGCATACAAATCCACTTGTTGCTCGAATGTGGTCTTTAGTTCTGTATCAAGTGTCTCGACGTCTTTAATGTAATAGGCATTCTTTGATCATAAGTGTATCTTGTTCATCTATAGCAGTGGTTTGTTTCCGTTCTGTCTCTGTTTTGAACGTATTTCAGGTACGGAGTTAAGTTTGGATCCGATGTACATGTTACTGCGCCATTTAAATCAACACGGGCTTCAAACGGAACCCGATATATAGCGGGTAAGTTTAACCCTTTCCGAAACGGTAAAAATTTGGACTTCATCAATTGAAACGCTGCTTCAAAGGACAAAATGGATAAAGTTATACCTTTGTCAACAACAACAACAAACAACAACAACAACAACAACAACAAAAGAACTACAACAACAACATCAATCATCATCAATTTTAGATCGGTATTAATATTGCATTGCTTTTAGTATCAAGTGTCTTTTGTGTGTTTCACCTATGTCACTAGCATTCGGTTGCTAAGTCGACATAGGCTAAGCAGTTCATGTTTGCATACAAATCCACTTGTTGCTCGAATGTGGTCTTTAGTTCTGTATCAAGTGTCTCGACGTCTTTAATGTAATAGGCATTCTTTGATCATAAGTGTATCTTGTTCATCTATAGCAGTGGTTTGTTTTCGTTCTGTCTCTGTTTTGAACGTATTTCAGGTACGGAGTTTAGTTTGGATCCGATGTACATGTTACTGCGCCATTTAAATCGACACGGGCTTCAAACGGAACCCGATATATAGCGGGTAAGTTTAACCCTTTCCGAAACGGTAAAAATTTGGACTTCATCAATTGAAACGCTGCTTCAAAGGACAAAATGGATAAAGTTATACCTTTGTCAACAACAACAACAAACAACAACAACAACAACAAAAGAACTACAACAACAACATCAATCATCATCAATTTTAGATCGGTATTAATATTGCATTGCTTTTAGTATCAAGTGTCTTTTGTGTGTTTCACCTATGTCACTAGCATTCGGTTGCTAAGTCGACATAGGCTAAGCAGTTCATGTTTGCATACAAATCCACTTGTTGCTCGAATGTGGTCTTTAGTTCTGTATCAAGTGTCTCGACGTCTTTAATGTAATAGGCATTCTTTGATCATAAGTGTATCTTGTTCATCTATAGCAGTGGTTTGTTTTCTTTCTGTCTCTGTTTTGAACGTATTTCAGGTACGGAGTTTAGTTTGGATCCGATGTACATGTTACTGCGCCATTTAAATCGACACGGGCTTCAAACGGAACCGGATATATAGCGGGTAAGTTTAACCCTTTCCGAAACGGTCAAAATTTGGACTTCATCAATTGAAACGCTGCTGCAAACAACAAAATGGATAAAGTTATACCTTTGTCAACAACAACAACAAACAACAACAACAACAACAACATCAATCATCATCAATTTTAGATCGGTATTAATATTGCATTGCTTTTAGTATCAAGTGTCTTTTGTGTGTTTCACCTATGTCACTAGCATTCGGTTGCTAAGTCGACATAGGCTAAGCAGTTCATGTTTGCATACAAATCCACTTGTTGCTCGAATGTGGTCTTTAGTTCTGTATCAAGTGTCTCGACGTCTTTAATGTAATAGGCATTCTTTGATCATAAGTGTATCTTGTTCATCTATAGCAGTGGTTTGTTTCCGTTCTGTCTCTGTTTTGAACGTATTTCAGGTACGGAGTTTAGTTTGGATCCGATGTACATGTTACTGCGCCATTTAAATCAACACGGGCTTCAAACGGAACCGGATATATAGCGGGTAAGTTTAACCCTTTCTGAAACCGTAAAAATTTGGACTTCATCAATTGAAACGCTGCTGAAAACGACAAAATGGATAAAGTTATACCTTTGTCAACAACAACAACAAACAACAACAACAACAACATCAATCATCATCAATTTTAGATCGGTATTAATATTGCATTGCTTTTAGTATCAAGTGTCTTTTGTGTGTTTCACCTATGTCACTAGCATTCGGTTGCTAAGTCGACATAGGCTAAGCAGTTCATGTTTGCATACAAATCCACTTGTTGCTCGAACGTTGTCTTTAGTTCTGTATCAAGTGTCTCGACGTCTTTAATGTAATAGGCATTCTTTGATCATAAGTGTATCTTGTTCATCTATAGCAGTGGTTTGTTTCCGTTCTGTCTCTGTTTTGAACGTATTTCAGGTACGGAGTTTAGTTTGGATCCGATGTACATGTTACTGCGCCATTTAAATCGACACGGGCTTCAAACGGAACCGGATATATAGCGGGTAAGTTTAACCCTTTCCGAAACGGTCAAAATTTGGACTTCATCAATTGAAACGCTGCTGCAAACGACAAAATGGATAAAGTTATACCTTTGTCAACAACAAACAACAACAACAACAACAAAACAACAACAACATCAATCATCATCAATTTTAGATCGGTATTAATATTGCATTGCTTTTAGTATCAAGTGTCTTTTGTGTGTTTCACCTATGTCACTAGCATTCGGTTGCTAAGTCGACATAGGCTAAGCAGTTCATGTTTGCATACAAATCCACTTGTTGCTCGAACGTTGTCTTTAGTTCTGTATCAAGTGTCTCGACGTCTTTAATGTAATAGGCATTCTTTGATCATAAGTGTATCTTGTTCATCTATAGCAGTGGTTTGTTTCCGTTCTGTCTCTGTTTTGAACGTATTTCAGGTATGGAGTTTAGTTTGGATCCGATGTACATGTTACTGCGCCATTTAAATCGACACGGGCTTCAAACGGAACCGGATATATAGTGGGTAAGTTTGACCCTTTCCGAAACGGTAAAAATTTGGACTTCATCAATTGAAACGCTGCTGCAAACGACAAAATGGATAAAGTTATACCTTTGTCAACAACAACAACAAACAACAACAGCAACAACATCAATCATCATCAATTTTAGATCGGTATTAATATTGCATTGCTTTTAGTATCAAGTGTCTTTTGTGTGTTTCACCTATGTCACTAGCATTCGGTTGCTAAGTCGACATAGGCTAAGCAGTTCATGTTTGCATACAAATCCACTTGTTGCTCGAATGTGGTCTTTAGTTCTGTATCAAGTGTCTCAACGTCTTTAATGTAATAGGCATTCTTTGATCATAAGTGTATCTTGTTCATCTATAGCAGTGGTTTGTTTCTGTTCTGTCTCTGTTTTGAACGTATTTCAGGTGCGGAGTTTAGTTTGGATCCGATGTACATGTTACTGCGCCATTTAAATAGACACAGGCTTCAAACGGAACCGGATATATAGCGGGTAAGTTTAACCCTTTCCGAAACGGTCAAAATTTGGACTTCATCAATTGAAACGCTGCTGCAAACGACAAAATGGATAAAGTTATACCTTTGTCAACAACAACAACCAACAACAAACAACAACAACAACATCAATCATCATCAATTTTAGATCGGTATTAATATTGCATTGCTTTTAGTATCAAGTGTCTTTTGTGTGTTTCACCTATGTCACTAGCATTCGGTTGCTAAGTCGACATAGGCTAAGCAGTTCATGTTTGCATACAAATCCACTTGTTGCTCGAACGTTGTCTTTAGTTCTGTATCAAGTGTCTCGACGTCTTTAATGTAATAGGCATTCTTTGATCATAACTTGTATCTTGTTCATCTATAGCAGTGGTTTGTTTCCGTTCTGTCTCTGTTTTGAACGTATTTCAGGTACGGAGTTTAGTTTGGATCCGATGTACATGTTACTGCGCCATTTAAATCGACACGGGCTTCAAACGGAACCGGATATATAGCGGGTAAGTTTAACCCTTTCCGAAACGGTCAAAATTTGGACTTCATCAATTGAAACGCTGCTGCAAACGACAAAATGGATAAAGTTATACCTTTGTCAACAACAACAACAAACAACAACAACAAGAACAACAACAACAAAAGAACAACAACAACAACATCAATCATCATCAATTTTAGATCGGTATTAATATTGCATTGCTTTTAGTATCAAGTGTCTTTTGTGTGTTTCACCTATGTCACTAGCATTTGGTTGCTAAGTCGACATAGGCTAAGCAGTTCATGTTTGCATACAAATCCACTTGTTGCTCGAATGTGGTCTTTAGT
Source organism: Fragum sueziense (assembly GCA_963680895.1). NCBI lineage: Eukaryota > Metazoa > Mollusca > Bivalvia > Cardiida > Cardiidae > Fragum > Fragum sueziense. Next base: position 24,193,238 of record OY804607.1, read on the forward strand.
TCTGTATCAAGTGTCTCGACGTCTTTAATGTAATAGGCATTCTTTGATCATAAGTGTATCTTGTTCATCTATAGCAGTGGTTTGTTTCCGTTCTGTCTCTGTTTTGAATGTATTTCAGGTACGGAGTTTAGTTTGGATCCGATGTACATGTTACTGCGCCATTTAAATCGACACGGGCTTCAAACGGAACCGGATATATAGCGGGTAAGTTTAACCCTTTCCGAAACGGTCAAAATTTGGACTTCATCAATTGAAACGCTGCTGCAAACGACAAAATGGATAAAGTTATACCTTTGTCAACAACAACAACAAACAACAACAAAAACAAACAACAACATCAATCATCATCAATTTTAGATCGGTATTAATATTGCATTGCTTTTAGTATCAAGTGTCTTTTGTGTGTTTCACCTATGTCACTAGCATTCGGTTGCTAAGTCGACATAGGCTAAGCAGTTCATGTTTGCATACAAATCCACTTGTTGCTCGAATGTGGTCTTTAGTTCTGTATCAAGTGTCTCGACGTCTTTAATGTAATAGGCATTCTTTGATCATAAGTGTATCTTGTTCATCTATAGCAGTGGTTTGTTTCCGTTCTGTCTCTGTTTTGAACGTATTTCAGGTACGGAGTTTAGTTTGGATCCGATGTACATGTTACTGCGCCATTTAAATCAACACGGGCTTCAAACGGAACCGGATATATAGCGGGTAAGTTTAACCCTTTCTGAAACGGTAAAAATTTGGACTTCATCAATTGAAACGCTGCTGCAAACAACAAAATGGATAAAGTTATACCTTTGTCAACAACAACAACAAACAACAACAACAACAACATCAATCATCATCAATTTTAGATCGGTATTAATATTGCATTGCTTTTAGTATCAAGTGTCTTTTGTGTGTTTCACCTATGTCACTAGCATTCGGTTGCTAAGTCGACATAGGCTAAGCAGTTCATGTTTGCATACAAATCCACTTGTTGCTCGAACGTTGTCTTTAGTTCTGTATCAAGTGTCTCGACGTCTTTAATGTAATAGGCATTCTTTGATCATAAGTGTATCTTGTTCATCTATAGCAGTGGTTTGTTTCCGTTCTGTCTCTGTTTTGAACGTATTTCAGGTACGGAGTTTAGTTTGGATCCGATGTACATGTTACTGCGCCATTTAAATCGACACGGGCTTCAAACGGAACCGGATATATAGCGGGTAAGTTTAACCCTTTCCGAAACGGTAAAAATTTGGACTTCATCAATCGAAACGCTGCTGCAAACGACAAAATGGATAAAGTTATACCTTTGTCAACAACAACAACAAACAACAACAACAAAACAACAACAACATCAATCATCATCAATTTTAGATCGGTATTAATATTGCATTGCTTTTAGTATCAAGTGTCTTTTGTGTGTTTCACCTATGTCACTAGCATTCGGTTGCTAAGTCGACATAGGCTAAGCAGTTCATGTTTGCATACAAATCCACTTGTTGCTCGAACGTTGTCTTTAGTTCTGTATCAAGTGTCTCAACGTCTTTAATGTAATAGGCATTCTTTGATCATAAGTGTATCTTGTTCATCTATAGCAGTGGTTTGTTTCCGTTCTGTCTCTGTTTTGAACGTATTTCAGGTACGGAGTTTAGTTTGGATCCGATGTACATGTTACTGCGCCATTTAAATCGACACGGGCTTCAAACGGAACCGGATATATAGCGGGTAAGTTTAACCCTTTCCGAAACGGTCAAAATTTGGACTTCATCAATTGAAACGCTGCTGCAAACGACAAAATGGATAAAGTTATACCTTTGTCAACAACAACAACAAACAACAACAATAAGAACAACAACAACAAAAGAACAACAACATCAATCATCATCAATTTTAGATCGGTATTAATATTGCATTGCTTTTAGTATCAAGTGTCTTTTGTGTGTTTCACCTATGTCACTAGCATTTGGTTGCTAAGTCGACATAGGCTAAGCAGTTCATGTTTGCATACAAATCCACTTGTTGCTCGAATGTGGTCTTTAGTTCTGTATCAAGTGTCTCGACGTCTTTAATGTAATAGGCATTCTTTGATCATAAGTGTATCTTGTTCATCTATAGCAGTGGTTTGTTTCCGTTCTGTCTCTGTTTTGAACGTATTTCAGGTACGGAGTTTAGTTTGGATCCGATGTACATGTTACTGCGCCATTTAAATCGACACGGGCTTCAAACGGAACCGGATATATAGCGGGTAAGTTTAACCCTTTCCGAAACGGTCAAAATTTGGACTTCATCAATTGAAACGCTGCTGCAAACGACAAAATGGATAAAGTTATACCTTTGTCAACAACAACAACAAACAACAACAAAAACAAACAACAACATCAATCATCATCAATTTTAGATCGGTATTAATATTGCATTGCTTTTAGTATCAAGTGTCTTTTGTGTGTTTCACCTATGTCACTAGCATTCGGTTGCTAAGTCGACATAGGCTAAGCAGTTCATGTTTGCATACAAATCCACTTGTTGCTCGAATGTGGTCTTTAGTTCTGTATCAAGTGTCTCGACGTCTTTAATGTAATAGGCATTCTTTGATCATAAGTGTATCTTGTTCATCTATAGCAGTGGTTTGTTTCCGTTCTGTCTCTGTTTTGAACGTATTTCAGGTACGGAGTTTAGTTTGGATCCGATGTACATGTTACTGCGCCATTTAAATCAACACGGGCTTCAAACGGAACCGGATATATAGCGGGTAAGTTTAACCCTTTCTGAAACGGTAAAAATTTGGACTTCATCAATTGAAACGCTGCTGCAAACGACAATATGGATAAAGTTATACCTTTGTCAACAACAACAACAAACAACAACAACAACAACATCAATCATCATCAATTTTAGATCGGTATTAATATTGCATTGCTTTTAGTATCAAGTGTCTTTTGTGTGTTTCACCTATGTCACTAGCATTCGGTTGCTAAGTCGACATAGGCTAAGCAGTTCATGTTTGCATACAAATCCACTTGTTGCTCGAACGTTGTCTTTAGTTCTGTATCAAGTGTCTCGACGTCTTTAATGTAATAGGCATTCTTTGATCATAAGTGTATCTTGTTCATCTATAGCAGTGGTTTGTTTCCGTTCTGTCTCTGTTTTGAACGTATTTCAGGTACGGAG
>OY804607.1:24211390-24213890 GCA_963680895.1 Fragum sueziense
TTCATGTTTGCATACAAATCCACTTGTTGCTCGAACGTTTGTCTTTAGTTCTGTATCAAGTGTCTCGACATCTTTAATGTAATAGGCATTCTTTGATCATAAGTGTATCTTGTTCATCTATAGCAGTGGTTTGTTTCCGTTCTGTCTCTGTTTTGAACGTATTTCAGGTATGGAGTTTAGTTTGGATCCGATGTACATGTTACTGCGCCATTTAAATCGACACGGGCTTCAAACGGAACCGGATATATAGCGGGTAAGTTTAACCCTTTCCGAAACGGTCAAAATTTGGACTTCATCAATTGAAACGCTGCTGCAAACGGACAAAATGGATAAAGTTATACCTTTGTCAACAACAACAACAACAACAACAAAACAACAGCAACAACATCAATCATCATCAATTTTAGATCGGTATTAATATTGCATTGCTTTTAGTATCAAGTGTCTTTTGTGTGTTTCACCTATGTCACTAGCATTCGGTTGCTAAGTCGACATAGGCTAAGCAGTTCATGTTTGCATACAAATCCACTTGTTGCTCGAACGTTGTCTTTAGTTCTGTATCAAGTGTCTCGACGTCTTTAATGTAATAGGCATTCTTTGATCATAAGTGTATCTTGTTCATCTATAGCAGTGGTTTGTTTCCGTTCTGTCTCTGTTTTGAACGTATTTCAGGTATGGAGTTTAGTTTGGATCCGATGTACATGTTATTGCGCCATTAAATTGACACGGGCTTCAACGGAACCGGATATATAGCGGGTAAGTTTAACCCTTTCCGAAACGGTCAAAATTTGGACTTCATCAATTGAAACGCTGCTGCAAACGGACAAAATGGATAAAGTTATACCTTTTGTCAACAACAACAACAACAACAACAACAACAAAACAACAGCAACAACATCAATCATCATCAATTTTAGATCGGTATTAATATTGCATTGCTTTTAGTATCAAGTGTCTTTTGTGTGTTTCACCTATGTCACTAGCATTCGGTTGCTAAGTCGACATAGGCTAAGCAGTTCATGTTTGCATACAAATCCACTTGTTGCTCGAACGTTGTCTTTAGTTCTGTATCAAGTGTCTCGACGTCTTTAATGTACTAGGCATTCTTTGATCATAAGTGTATCTTGTTCATCTATAGCAGTGGTTTGTTTCCGTTCTGTCTCTGTTTTGAACGTATTTCAGGTATGGAGTTTAGTTTGATCCGATGTACATGTTACTGCGCCATTTAAATCGACACGGGCTTCAAACGGAACCGGATATATAGCGGGTAAGTTTAACCCTTTCCGAAACGGTCAAAATTTGGACTTCATCAATTGAAACGCTGCTGCAAACGACAAAATGGATAAAGTTATACCTTTGTCAACAACAACAACAACAACAACAAAACAACAGCAACAACATCAATCATCATCAATTTTAGATCGGTATTAAAATTGCATTGCTTTTAGTATCAAGTGTCTTTTGTGTGTTTCACCTATGTCACTAGCATTCGGTTGCTAAGTCGACATAGGCTAAGCAGTTCATGTTTGCATACAAATCCACTTGTTGCTCGAACGTTGTCTTTAGTTCTGTATCAAGTGTCTCGACATCTTTAATGTAATAGGCATTCTTTGATCATAAGTGTATCTTGTTCATCTATAGCAGTGGTTTGTTTCCGTTCTGTCTCTGTTTTGAACGTATTTCAGGTATGGAGTTTAGTTTGGATCCGATGTACATGTTACTGCGCCATTTAATCGACACGGGCTTCAAACGGAACCGGATATATAGCGGGTAAGTTTAACCCTTTCCGAAACGGTCAAAATTTGGACTTCATCAATTGAAACGCTGCTGCAAACGACAAAATGGATAAAGTTATACCTTTGTCAACAACAACAACAAACAACAACAACAACAACAACAAAACAACAGCAACAACATCAATCATCATCAATTTTAGATCGGTATTAATATTGCATTGCTTTTAGTATCAAGTGTCTTTTGTGTGTTTTCACCTATGTCACTAGCATTCGGTTGCTAAGTCGACATAGGCTAAGCAGTTCATGTTTGCATACAAATCCACTTGTTGCTCGAACGTTGTCTTTAGTTCTGTATCAAGTGTCTCGACATCTTTAATGTACTAGGGCATTCTTTGATCATAAGTTGTATCTTGTTCATCTATAGCAGTGGTTTGTTTCCGTTCTGTCTCTGTTTTGAACATATTTCAGGTACGGAGTTTAGTTTGGATCCGATGTACATGTTACTGCGCCATTTAAATCGGACACGGGCTTCAAACGGAACCGTATAGCGGGTAAGTTTAACCCTTTCCGAAACGGTCAAAATTGGACTTCATCAATTGAAACGCTGCAGCAAACGACAAAATGGATAAAGTTATACCTTTGTCAACAACAAACAACAACAACAACAACAAAACAACAGCAACAACATCAATCATCATCAATTTTAGATCGGTATTAATATTGCATTGCTTTTAGTATCAAGTGTCTTTTGTGTGTTTCACCTA
>OY804607.1:24216390-24218890 GCA_963680895.1 Fragum sueziense
GCATTGCTTTTAGTATCAAGTGTCTTTTGTGTGTTTCACCTATGTCACTAGCATTCGGTTGCTAAGTCGACATAGGCTAAGCAGTTCATGTTTGCATACAAATCCACTTGTTGCTCGAACGTTGTCTTTAGTTCTGTATCAAGTGTCTCGACGTCTTTAATGTAATAGGCATTCTTTGATCATAAGTGTATCTTGTTCATCTATAGCAGTGGTTTGTTTCCGTTCTGTCTCTGTTTTGAACGTATTTCAGGTATGGAGTTTAGTTTGGATCCGATGTACATGTTACTGCGCCATTTAAATCGACACGGGCTTCAAACGGAACCGGATATATAGCGGGTAAGTTTAACCCTTTCCGAAACGGTCAAAATTTGGACTTCATCAATTGAAACGCTGCTGCAAACGACAAAATGGATAAAGTTATACCTTTGTCAACAACAACAACAACAACAACAAAACAACAGCAACAACATCAATCATCATCAATTTTAGATCGGTATTAAAATTGCATTGCTTTTAGTATCAAGTGTCTTTTGTGTGTTTCACCTATGTCACTAGCATTCGGTTGCTAAGTCGACATAGGCTAAGCAGTTCATGTTTGCATACAAATCCACTTGTTGCTCGAACGTTGTCTTTAGTTCTGTATCAAGTGTCTCGACATCTTTAATGTAATAGGCATTCTTTGATCATAAGTGTATCTTGTTCATCTATAGCAGTGGTTTGTTTCCGTTCTGTCTCTGTTTTGAACGTATTTCAGGTATGGAGTTTAGTTTGGATCCGATGTACATGTTACTGCGCCATTTAAATCGACACGGGCTTCAAACGGAACCGGATATATAGCGGGTAAGTTTAACCCTTTCCGAAACGGTCAAAATTTGGACTTCATCAATTGAAACGCTGCTGCAAACGACAAAATGGATAAAGTTATACCTTTGTCAACAACAACAACAACAACAACAACAAAACAACAGCAACAACATCAATCATCATCAATTTTAGATCGGTATTAATATTGCATTGCTTTTAGTATCAAGTGTCTTTTGTGTGTTTCACCTATGTCACTAGCATTCGGTTGCTAAGTCGACATAGGCTAAGCAGTTCATGTTTGCATACAAATCCACTTGTTGCTCGAACGTTGTCTTTAGTTCTGTATCAAGTGTCTCGACGTCTTTAATGTAATAGGCATTCTTTGATCATAAGTGTATCTTGTTCATCTATAGCAGTGGTTTGTTTCCGTTCTGTCTCTGTTTTGAACGTATTTCAGGTATGGAGTTTAGTTTGGATCCGATGTACATGTTATTGCGCCATTTAAATTGACACGGGCTTCAAACGGAACCAGATATATAGCGGGTAAGTTTAACCCTTTCCGAAACGGTCAAAATTTGGACTTCATCAATTGAAACGCTGCTGCAAACGACAAAATGGATAAAGTTATACCTTTGTCAACAACAACAACAACAACAACAACAACAACAAAACAACAGCAACAACATCAATCATCATCAATTTTAGATCGGTATTAATATTGCATTGCTTTTAGTATCAAGTGTCTTTTGTGTGTTTCACCTATGTCACTAGCATTCGGTTGCTAAGTCGACATAGGCTAAGCAGTTCATGTTTGCATACAAATCCACTTGTTGCTCGAACGTTGTCTTTAGTTCTGTATCAAGTGTCTCGACGTCTTTAATGTACTAGGCATTCTTTGATCATAAGTGTATCTTGTTCATCTATAGCAGTGGTTTGTTTCCGTTCTGTCTCTGTTTTGAACGTATTTCAGGTATGGAGTTTAGTTTGGATCCGATGTACATGTTACTGCGCCATTTAAATCGACACGGGCTTCAAACGGAACCGGATATATAGCGGGTAAGTTTAACCCTTTCCGAAACGGTCAAAATTTGGACTTCATCAATTGAAACGCTGCTGCAAACGACAAAATGGATAAAGTTATACCTTTGTCAACAACAACAACAACAACAACAAAACAACAGCAACAACATCAATCATCATCAATTTTAGATCGGTATTAAAATTGCATTGCTTTTAGTATCAAGTGTCTTTTGTGTGTTTCACCTATGTCACTAGCATTCGGTTGCTAAGTCGACATAGGCTAAGCAGTTCATGTTTGCATACAAATCCACTTGTTGCTCGAACGTTGTCTTTAGTTCTGTATCAAGTGTCTCGACATCTTTAATGTAATAGGCATTCTTTGATCATAAGTGTATCTTGTTCATCTATAGCAGTGGTTTGTTTCCGTTCTGTCTCTGTTTTGAACGTATTTCAGGTATGGAGTTTAGTTTGGATCCGATGTACATGTTACTGCGCCATTTAAATCGACACGGGCTTCAAACGGAACCGGATATATAGCGGGTAAGTTTAACCCTTTCCGAAACGGTCAAAATTTGGACTTCATCAATTGAAACGCTGCTGCAAACGACAAAATGGATAAAGTTATACCTTTGTCAACAACAACAACAACAACAACAAAACAACAGCAACAACATCA
>OY804607.1:24221390-24249657 GCA_963680895.1 Fragum sueziense
AGCAGTGGTTTGTTTCCGTTCTGTCTCTGTTTTGAACATATTTCAGGTATGGAGTTTAGTTTGGATCCGATGTACATGTTACTGCGCCATTTAAATCGACACGGGCTTCAAACGGAACCGTATAGCGGGTAAGTTTAACCCTTTCCGAAACCGTTAAAATTTGGACTTCATCAATTGAAACGCTGCTGCAAACGACAAAATGGATAAAGTTATACCTTTGTCAACAACAAACAACAACAACAACAAAACAACAGCAACAACATCAATCATCATCAATTTTAGATCGGTATTAATATTGCATTGCTTTTAGTATCAAGTGTCTTTTGTGTGTTTCACCTATGTCACTAGCATTCAGTTCCTAAGTAGACATAGGCTAAGCAGTTCATGTTTGCATACAAATCTACTTGTTGCTCGAACGTTGTCTTTAGTTCTGTATCAAGTGTCTCGACGTCTTTAATGTAATAGGCATTCTTTGATCATAAGTGTATCTTGTTCATCTATAGCAGTGGTTTGTTTCCGTTCTGTCTCTGTTTTGAACGTATTTCAGGTATGGAGTTTAGTTTGGATCCGATGTACATGTTACTGCGCCATTTAAATCGACACGGGCTTCAAACGGAACCGGATATATAGTGGGTAAGTTTAACCCTTTCCGAAACGGTCAAAATTTGGACTTCATCAATTGAAACGCTGCTGCAAACGACAAAATTGATAAAGTTATACCTTTGTCAACAACAACAACAACAACAACAAAACAACAGCAACAACATCAATCATCATCAATTTTAGATCGGTATTAATATTGCATTGCTTTTAATATCAAGTGTCTTTTGTGTGTTTCACCTATGTCACTAGCATTCGGTTGCTAAGTCGACATAGGCTAAGCAGTTCATGTTTGCATACAAATCCACTTGTTGCTCGAACGTTGTCTTTAGTTCTGTATCAAGTGTCTCGACGTTTTTAATGTAATAGGCATTCTTTGATCATAAGTGTATCTTGTTCATCTATAGCAGTGGTTTGTTTCCGTTCTGTCTCTGTTTTGAACGTATTTCAGGTATGGAGTTTAGTTTGGATCCGATGTACATGTTACTGCGCCATTTAAATCGACACGGGCTTCAAACGGAACCGGATATATAGCGGGTAAGTTTAACCCTTTTCGAAACGGTCAAAATTTGGACTTCATCAATTGAAACGCTGCTGCAAACGACAAAATGGATAAAGTTATACCTTTGTCAACAACAACAACAACAACAACAAAACAACAGCAACAACATCAATCATCATCAATTTTAGATCGGTATTAATATTGCATTGCTTTTAGTATCAAGTGTCTTTTGTGTGTTTCACCTATGTCACTAGCATTCGGTTGCTAAGTCGACATAGGCTAAGCAGTTCATGTTTGCATACAAATCCACTTGTTGCTCGAACGTTGTCTTTAGTTCTGTATCAAGTGTCTGGACGTCTTTAATGTAACAGGCATTCTTTGATCATAAGTGTATCTTGTTCATCTATAGCAGTGGTTTGTTTCCGTTCTGTCTCTGTTTTGAACGTATTTCAGGTATGGAGTTTAGTTTGGATCCGATGTACATGTTACTGCGCCATTTAAATCGACACAGGCTTCAAATGGAACCGGATATATAGCGGGTAAGTTTAACCCTTTCCGAAGCGGTCAAAATTTGGACTTCATCAATTGAAACGCTGCTGCAAACGACAAAATGGATAAAGTTATACCTTTGTCAACAACAACAACAAACAACAACAACAACAAAACAACAGCAACAACATCAATCATCATCAATTTTAGATCGGTATTAATATTGCATTGCTTTTAGTATCAAGTGTCTTTTGTGTGTTTCACCTATGTCACTAGCATTCGGTTGCTAAGTCGACATAGGTTAAGCAGTTCATGTTTGCATACAAATCCACTTTTTGCTCGAACGTTGTCTTTAGTTCTGTATCAAGTGTCTGGACGTCTTTAATGTAATAGGCATTCTTTGATCATAAGTGTATCTTGTTCATCTATAGCAGTGGTTTGTTTCCGTTCTGTCTCTGTTTTGAACGTATTTCAGGTATGGAGTTTAGTTTGGATCCGATGTACATGTTACTGCGCCATTTAAATCGACACGGGCTTCAAACGGAACCGGATATATAGCGGGTAAGTTTAACCCTTTCCAAAACGGTCAAAATTTGGACTACATCAATTGAAACGCGTCTGCGAAAGAAAAAACATTTAGACAAAAGGAGAAAGTATCAGCATTTTGTTCTTTTGAATAAATGAATATTTTATGAAAATTGAATTTTTACCTAGCATTATTGATTACTAAAGATAATATACCATAACAAAGTCATACAATTACTGCGCATGTTTTACACGGGTTGGCAAAGCTACGAGGTCTTGTTTAGGATAGGGTCAATGTCTTCAAAATTGTCACCAAATAGTGATTTTTAGGTATCTCATATCAAACACTGAAAAATAAACACTTTGGGAAAAAGAAATTGCTTATTTAGAGTATTTTCTTCATTTACCTCAATGTTTTCATACATGAAAATCATTAAATACGTAGATAATATACACCTGCTTTTTAGCGAGCGGGGACTTTAACCCTTTCCCAAACAAGACCTGGTTTTGACGTCCCTGATAGAAAATACTTGGAAAAACATTGAAACAAAAGAAGAAACTGCTGATAACCAGCAGTTTCTCCTTTTGTCTCAATATTTTCTATGCCATATTTTACACAAATTATGTCTATAATAACTTCAGTTTTGTCATTTGTGGCAATTTTTGAAGTGGATCACCCCCCCCCCCCCCCAAAAAAAAAAAATTGCTGTTTGGGAAAGGGTTAAGTCTTGGGAGCTAATGTCACAGCCCGCACGCCGAATGGTCGCGTCTTCACTTGAAAAAGAAACTTTAACCTAGTCTATATCTCGAGCACTATTTGAGATACAGCCTTGATATTTGACGCATGCATACCTCCTGCCAAGACCTTTCATTTGAGACCAGGACCTTTGACCTAGTGACCTTCACCTTGGAGTTTGACCTACTTTTAAAAAAACTTTAACATACTTTTGGAAAACTTTAACCTGACCTGTATTATAGATAGAGCCTTGATATTTCACATATGGATACCTCATGCCATAACCCCAACCCTGAGACCATGACCTAGTGACCTGGACCTTTGACATTGGACTCCATTTTAGCAACAACCTTTCGTATAGGCGAGCTACTTAGTCCGCGGACAACTCTTGTTGACATTCCTAAATGGAAATGCTTTGGGAAACATTGAGACAAAAGAAGGAAAATTAATTCTAATAACCAGTACTTTCTCCTTTTTCCTGAATATTGTCCATGCTTTATGTTACACATTTCCCATTTCTGATGATATTAGTTTTGTTACCCCAAAATGCTATATTTTAAACAATTTTGGTTTATCTTCAATAACTTTTTTATCAGTTGATCTTTCAAAAATTCAACACGTACAGCTTATTCCTGGCATTTTTCCACTTTCTCTGCTTCAAACCGAATTCAAATTGGTCTAGATTTGAAAAAGTTATTGAAGATTATCGGAAATTCTTAGTCACATGATTATACACTGTGAAAATGTTGCTGTTGCAAAAGGATAAGGGTGCTGCAGTGAATTTGCATAAATAGGTTGGAGAAAATTTATTGATGAAGTAGAAACTAGCAGCCCAGAAAATAGTGAAAAGAATGTTGGTTATCATTTCAACTTTTTAAAGGATTATTTCAATCAGTTACAGGGTAGTCAAAGTTGTGCATTATTTTGGCTAGGGTCAGCTGCTCTTGTAGCTTTTGCTTAGCTGGAAGGAGAAAATGATATTTACCAGCATTGCCTTTCTCTCTATGATTACAGAAATTATATATTATGTATAATTAACTAAATTACTTATTGGAGACTGGGGAAGGATTAAAGTTGAATTTGTAAAATGTTAAAGAATTATTTTTTTTTATTTTTTCAGTGCCTGAATTGATGTCGACCTAGCCTAGATCCATTGCTCATGTAATGATGTTGAATTTGAACCAATAATGAACAGTGAACAGAAGCAAGTGTGTGTTTAACCCATTACTGCACAGTGACGCCTATTGACTCCATCTCAAGAAAAGGCTTCGGAAAACATTTTGGAAAATGAAGAAATTGCTTTTGACAAGCAATTTCTTCATTTTCCACAATGTTTTCATACTCAAAATGGAAAGATTTTTAAAGTTTCATCAACTTAGAATTGTCTTCTGCACTACCTTTCAAATTGGAATGGTCCAAAATGTTGTCGTCTAGTAATGGATCAATGTTCAAGGACTATTGATTGTTAACCAATTACCAGACGTTGAAACTTAAGACTGACTGGTCCTAATTCAAAGATACTTGACTACACAAATTTCAACTGAATTTCATTTTACAATTTTTTCATGGATTGCCTGAAGCAATTTCTTCTTTTTTTCCACAACTGTTTCTCAAACTTTTATCATGCAGTGGGTCTAAAAAGCATCATAATGTGAGAATGGGTCAAATAAGCAGTTTCCTAACAACATATTAGGTTGGTTCAAATTTGAAACCTCTACAGACTATGAGATTAGTACATCAGAAATGTTATTTGATTGTGGTCATAAAACAGAGAAATGAAGAAATACTGATTATCAGCAGTTTCTTCTTTTCTTTTGGTGTCTTTAATGTCTTCTCTGATAATTTTTTCAAATGCAACCAGCCATTACAAAACATACCAAGAGTTTGTTTGAGGGTTCAAAGTCCCAACCTTTCCCAATCAAGACCTGGTTTCGACGTCCCTCATAGAAGCGGCTTAAAAACATTGAGACAAAAGAAGAAAATTCTGATAATCAGTATTTTCTCCTTTTGCCTCAATATTTTCTGAGCTTTTCTATTCACAAATTATACCTGTGGCATCATCCGTTTTTTCGTCTGCAGCAGCTATCAAATTAGACCACCCTATTTTTGTCGTTTGGGAAAGGATTAAATGCAGAGGGAAAGAAGTTATTTTATAGTGAAATCATGATGACTTCACAAAGAATCTCTGTATAGAGTTTCAAATCGTTAAGGTGTTGGCTCTCAGCCTGCACTTATTGAGATAAATGTTTCTTGATTATAAATAATATAAAAAAAAGAACTCAATATAAGTATAAAAAAAAACTTCGGACTTTTGTTTTAAGCATTTATCAAAATGACCTTTCCAAACAACAATATTTCAGACTGCTCCTATTTAACCCATTACCACACATTGATGCTTTTTTACTCCCTCACAAGAAAAGGCTTGGGAAAACATTGTTGAAAATGAAGAAATTGCTTGTGACAAGCAATTTCTCCATTTTCCACAATGTTTTCCAACCCAAAATGGAAACAGTTTTAAAATTTTATCAACTTGAAATTGTCGTCTGCAACATCTTTCAAATTGGAACAGTCCAAAATTTGTCGTCTGGTAATGGGTTAAAGGCTATTGGTGAAGACAAAATGGATGTTGATACAGATCTTATTTTTGTACAATAATGAGCAGCAAATATTGACGAGACGAGAAAGTGTTGATTATCACTTATCAGCAATGCAAATTGTCTTCTTTTACATCAAAGTATTGTTAAGCTTGTTTCTATTAGTGATGTCAAAAATTCGTCTTGTTGGTTAGCCCATTCCCACCCAAGAACAGCCTTTGACTTTCTATTCAAGCCAGCTTTTAAAAAGCTCTTCAATAAAGAGAAAAAAGAAAATGCTGATAAGAGTATATGCCCTTTTTATGCCCCCATATCGAAAGATCGGGGGCATATTGTTTTATTCGTGTCCAACTGTCTGTCCGCCTGTCTAGTCGTCCGTTTGTCTGTCCGAAAACTTATTATTGATTATTGACCATTTCGGGGTTATTCGTGTTTCCGAAACTCATACTGTTTTTCAATGCTTTTCATGCTATGACACAAGCATTTCCCACATTTGCTATCACCAATATTGTCGTCTGCACCAGCTTAAAACCCTTTCCAAACGGCAAAATTTAAGGGTGACCAAATTCAAAAAGTAATGAAAACGACCAAATGGGTCTAGATAAGGATAGAATCTGTGTACAGTATAGCATAGAAAATATTGATTATCAGCATTTTCTTCTTTCGTCTCAATGTTTTCCCAAGCCTATTCCAGTAGGGACGTCAAAACCAGAGGCGCGTTCTTTTGAGCGAGATTTCTTGAGATTTCTTAAGATTTCTTAAGGGAAAGCGTTCTTTTGAGCGAGATTTAACAAACCAGGATCAAAAGGGTATTTTCTATAGTTCGCAAGGAAGGATTATGATAGAAATTTTAAATGAAATATTTCAATTTCCAACGAACAAGACAGAATTACGTCCCTTTATTATTTTACGTTAAACACGTCCTAACGTCTTGCAAGTTAAGAAACAATCCTAAAAGATAGTTTTACTGATAGTGTGTTGTCAGTAAAAACACAAAAGAATGCAACTGTGCGCACTAAGCGTGATGTCAGTGCTAACTTCCGGAAAACAGCCGTCGACATATCACTTGAATTTGAGTTCTGAAAAATTCAGTTGGCAGGGACTTAAAAGCTTGGCGTCCAAATTTTCTTCAATTTCAAGGTTGTGGTACCATTTTATAGCAAACGCCAAAGTGAAGGATGGATCCAGATCATCGACTGGCCAGTTACAACCAGTCCGTAGGGTATTAGCCAAAGAGCTCTGAACATTGGAACAAATTCCTAGTAGCAGCAGATTCCACATAAATGAACATTAGCAGACATGGATAAGCCAACGCAAATGAATAATTCAATCAGAAGCAAACCGTTTTATATCTGTCATTGACTAAATTTTGGGATAATTTTCGCCATTTAAGACAGCTTATCCATCTAAAGACGGTCTGATTCAGTTTAAGAGTCGCAGGTCTATGCTTCGGATGTTTGCATAAAGTCATGGAATTCACCCAAACGCCAAGGCAGGCGGGCTTGGACAAACAAATGAAATATCAAAGGCGATACTCGTATGTACGTTGACAATGTGTTGCGCCCTGTTGCCCCTGATATTATGTAGGAAGAGTCAATGGCATGTTGCAAAAGGATGCCGCCCCTGCACACACTGTTGCTTTCACACGACGGTTGTGCAGCAAACAAGGTTACTGTCCTTATTCGAGAACATGTCTGCTTTCGAACACCTTTGGGATTGTCTGAAAAGGTGCTTTCGTGGTAGTCTTAATCCTGAAACAAACCTGTTTTGCGAACGAACAACCCTTCATAATGAGTGAACTAAGTTTTTTTAACATCAAACCGCTCCAAAAATGGTGTCGATGTGACGAACATGTCAGTTTTTTATGAAAACAAGGGATGATTATAACAATGAAATTGTTTGTGACTTGAATTTACACCGGGTGTTTTTGGGTTGAAATTTCTGTCTGTAAATGTCATACATACTTATGATGTTTCGTTGACTGTTTGATGAAATGTTACATATGATGTCAAAACAAAAATATCCTCAAATTTATTAACATGTTTTCAGATATTTGTTATTGAATGAGTATTGCGTTACTTTATGTGGTCAGTGTAGATAGGATTAATGTCCAATTTAGCACAGAAATTATTGAGGCAAAAGGAGAAAATATTGCTGGTATATTGAGGCAGAAGGAGAAAATATTGCTGGTTATCCGCTTTCTTTTGTCCCAATGTTTTCCAAATGCTGTTAATAAGGGACGTCAACAATATTTATTGTCGAGGACAGGCATAAATACACAGCAATAGAATTATTTCGTATAAATATATCCTGGGCCTGGCCAAACGCTAATATCTGCTCTACGGGTGTGAGCTAGCTACGATATCATAGCCACAAACTTGATGATGGGTATTGGTTTGTGGTCCACCCTCTTCCTTTTTTGGAGCAAGACAAACAAGTGGAAAACGCATTATTTTGCATAAATTTTTGAATACCTACATATACTGAGCAAAAAAAGTTTAGCACGTTTTTTAACACATTACTTTTTCAGTTTATGATAATTAAATGAACATTGCTTTGTGCTGTTCAGTTGTCCCGATCGACAACCCTTACGCATACAGTACATGACTGTGTAGAGTGAACATTCGGTGTATTGGACAAAGTCCAGATAAGCAAAAGTCACGTGTGCAGTGACATCGATAGTGTCTAGCTTGTCCAAAAACACACGATTACATAGATCTGTTAGCAGAATCAATTTAACTGTTACAAATTCTTTGAAATTGATTATGGGAAGGCCAGAAATAATGACGTAAGTTCGACGTCAGAGAGCTCTTTGCATGCTCCAAGCAGGTATGCAGATCTGTTAGAGATGTCGCTTTGCATTTCAATTGTCTCCAATTGACAATTACGCGCCTACGGCACTTGGTTTATGTAACTTTAGCCACCAAGGACCGACCTAAATCTTGTAGACCGCGTAAAACGACGTTCAGGGAGGATCGTTTCACAGCGACGTCTTGACGACGTTTCGAATTCCTGTCTAGTAAGAATTTAGTGCTACTCCTCCAGGACGTCACAAGGTATACCGTTAGTGACCAGACTGTCCGGAACAGGCTCCACACAACTTGCATCAGGGTCCTCCGATCTAACGCCAATGACGTTAAGCATCGACAGGCAAGGCGTCAGTGAGTATTGACACATCGATATTGATTCAGAAGACATTGGACTGATGTCCGGACGAATCTCATTTTACGCGTCATTAACTGACGGCAGGATTTGTGGTTGGAGAAGATGCGTAAGGCTTGATACCAATAACGTTATCATTGAGACTATTACGTCGAGTGCGGCGTCAATTTTAGGCAGGAATAGATGCAAACAGTTAAACATACCTCATTTCAGTTAATGGCAACCAAACGGCGTAAGGGCACTGCAATGAAATTATCCAACCTGTCACAGGACCGTCTTACAAAGACACAACGTTGTGATATTTCAATAAGATAATCACCACCCACTTACTCCAAGGAACATACAGAATGATCTACGCCTGAACTGCTTAATCACCAGCAAAAGAACACACAAAGAACATTGTTGGACGTCAGGCTAGAGAAAGTAATGACGTCTGTAACGTCAATGGCAATGAGCGTCATCTGCAGTATGAATGGGCAAAATTCCTTTCTGTGTGATCAGGAAGCGTCTCTGCAACATGGGAAGACATTGAATGGCGGTCCTAGCTGTTTATGCTTGACGTTAGCGTCATTGAAATTTGCCTGACTTTCGATATCTGACCCCTGTGCACTTTAACGTAGGATACCTAACTAACGCCTAAGAATATTGAAACAAAATTTTCAGGAAGCGCCAGAAAATTGAATTTACAAACATATTAGAGTTTTAGTTTTATGGATTGTGGAATAGTTTTTGACTAGGAAAGGAAATTTTCCAAGTGTGCTAAACTTTTTGTGCACAGTATATGTTATCAGACGTAAATCCCATAAAAACATATTCCATGTCACAAATTTGGTAAAAAAGTATCAACAATAATTGTTTTCAATTTTTTCTCCCAACGGAAAATTCACTACATTCGATAGTTTTACTTTGAAGTTTGACTAAGCCAAACTTGCTGGAATGAATCACTCCGGCGTCTGCTCCATTGTAATTAATAGAAAGGAATTGTAACCGAAACAGAAATAAAAATTCAAAAAGGTTTTTTGGTTGTTGATATACTATCAGAAATCATACTCTGAATCCAGAGTTTGGTGCAATGGGCATAGAAGCTGTTATCAGTGTCGTCTGTAGAACTAGCTTCTTTTCTTGATTTACTACCAGAAATCATACTCTGAATCAAGATTTTGGAACAAATAGGCCCGAGAGCTATATATTATTCAGTGTCGCCTATAGAACTAGCTTATTTTGTTGATTTACTACCAGATATCATACTTTGATTACAGATATTGGCGCAAATGGGCCTCTCAGCTGTTTATCATTATCGCCTATAAAACTAGCTTATTTCATTGATTTATTACCAGATTTCATACACCACATTCAGATTTTCGTGCAAATGGGCATAATAGCTGTTAATCAGTACTGACTATGGCACTTGCTTATTTTGTTGATTTGATACGAGATATCATACTCTGAATCCTGATTTTGGTGCAACCGGGTCTGGGAGTTGTTAATCAGTGTCACCTTTAGAACTAGCTTATTTTGTTGATTAACTACCAGAAATCATACTCTGAATCACGATTTTGCTGCAAATGTGCCTGTGAGCTGCTAATTAGTGTCGCCTATAGAACTAGCTTATTATCTTTATTTATTACCAGATGTCATACTCTGAATCCAGTTTTTGGTGTAAATGGGAATGATAGCTGATGATCAGAGTCACTCATAGAACTAACTTATTTTGTTGATTTACCAGCAGAAATCATATTATGAATCCCGAGTTTGGTGCAAATATACCTGGGAGCTGAAACTAGTGTCGCCTATAGAACTAGCTTATCATGTTAATTTACTACCAGATATCATACACTCTGAATCCAGATTTTGGTGCAAATCAGCTGGGAAATGTTGATCAGTGTCGCCTATAGAACTAGCTTATCATGTAAATTTACTACCAGATATCAGGTACTCTGAATCCAGATTTTGGTGCAAATGGGTATGGGAGCTGTTAATCAGTCTCGCCTATAGAACTAGCTTATTTTGTCGATTTACTACCAGATATCAAACACTGAATCCAGATTTTGGTGCAAATGGGCATGGGAGCTGTTAATTAGTGTTATTTTGTTGTTTTACTACCAGATATCATAGTCTGAATGCAGATTCTTGTGCAAAAGGACTTGGGAGCTGGTTATCATTGTCGCATATAGAACAAGCTTCTTTTGTTGAATTACTACCAGATACATGTATCATACTCTGAATCTAGATTTGGTGCAAATGGACATTGAAACTGTTGATCAGTTCTTTCTATAGAGCTAGCTTATGTTGTTGATTTACTTTCAGATATCATACTCTGGATCAAGATTTTGGTGCAAATGGGCCTGGGAGCTGCTAATTAGTGTTACCCACAGAAAATGTTTTTTGTTGACTTACTACCAGATGTAATACTCTGAATCCAGATTTTGGTGCAAATGGGCCTGGGAGCTGCTAAATAGTGTTACCCACAGAAAATGTTTTTTGTTGATTTACTACCAGATATCTTACTCTGAATCCCAATTTTGGTGCAAATTGGCCTGGTTGCTGTTAATGAGTACTGACTATGGAACTAGCTTGTTTTGTTGATTTGCTATCAGATATCATATTCTGAATTTTGGAGCAAATTGGCAAAGGGGCTATTAATCAATGTCGCCTATACAACTAGCTTTTTCGTCGATTTACTACCAGATATCATACTCTGAATCCAGATTTTGGTGCAGATGGGACTGGAGCTGTTAATCATTGGTGGCTTTAGAACTAAATTATTTTGTTGTGTTACTACCATATATCATACTCTGATCCTATACTCAGTTCCAAAAGAAAGTGTACACTTTTGCGTTTTACCATTACCTTAATTTTCACAAAGTAAATGGCAATTTAGCGAGTAAAAGTGATATCATACTTCAGATTAGACCTTAAAGATAATTGGCATCAAAACAGATGTCGATAGAATTGCTCATATTGCATACACAGAGCCAGATCATTATGGTGTTGATGGTGTTGAGATTTGGACTCCTTACAGCTTTTCTTGTGGATAGAGTTACAAGCTTATATGGCGTTGTAGGGTTTGGCCAGGCCTTCCAAGCCAATTCCACGTTAAAGCTTGAACTTTCTCGTAGACGTTACCTGTACGCCAACGTTAGTAATCGATACGTTTGTAGTCTAGTGAATTGCTGTCGAACGGTGCAATAACGTTCTAAAGCGAATTTGTTTGTAAGATGCCATACAAATGACCAATTGCTATTAGAACATAAATACCGTACAAATTCAAATTTTCGGAAGGTTTTTGTTTCCACCAGGTTCGGTCTTGCTCACCAACGTTAATTGTAATTCGTTTCACGCTAATGCACTATGTACAAATGTAATGAACATGTGTTTTAATGCTACGATATGCCGAAAGGAGTGCAGCGAGTGCAATTTCTGATCGATAACTCATCCAGCACGTGAGGCATACGTAAAACATTACAAATGCAAAATCGCAATCAAGCCGAAAATTCGTGCGTGCTATGTGATTTCTTCATCAATATATCGATTGTCAATAGTCTTGAGATGTGTCGTACAAAATTTCCTTGCGGTAGACGGTATTCTTTTCGAGAAATTCAAAATTTTAAAGTGCACACTTTCTTTTGGAACTGAGTATAGATTTTGGTGCAAACGGGCCTGGGAGCTGTTAATCAGTGTCGCCTATAGAACTAGCGTATGTTGTTGATTTACTACTGATATCATACTCTGAATCCAGATTTTGGTGCAATCAGGCCTGGGAGCTGTTAATCAGTGTCGCCTATAGAACAAGCTTATTTTGTTGAATTACTACCGGATATCATACTCTGAATCCAGATTTGGTGCAAATGGTCATTGAAGCTGTTAATCAGTACTTTCTATAGATCTAGCTTATGTTGTTGATTTACTTCCAGATATCATACTCTGAGTCAAGATTTTGTTGCAAATTGGGCTGGGAGCTGCTAATCAGTGTTACCCACAGAAAATGTCTTTTGTTGACTTACTACCAGATATAATACTCTGAATCCAGATTTTGGTGCAAATGGGCATGGGAGCCTATAGAACTAAATCATTTTGTTGTTTTACTATCATATATCATACTCTGATTCTAGATTTTGGTGCAAACGGGCATGGGAGCTGGTAATCAGTGTCGCCTATAGAACTAGCGTATGTTGTTGATTTACTACCTAATATCATACTTTGAATCCAGATTTTGGTGCAATCAGGCCTGGGAGCTGTTAATTAGTGTCGCCTATAGAAATAGCATAATTTGTTGATTTACTACCAGATATCATACTCTGAATCTAGATTTGGGTGCAAATGGGCTTGGGAGCTATTAAAAAGTGTTGGCTATATAACTAATTTGTTGTTGTTGTTGTTGTTGTTGTTGTTGTTGTTGTTTTTGTTGTTTTTTTTACCACCAGATATCATAGTCCGAATCCAGTTTTTGTGCAAAAGGGCTTGGGTCCTGTTAATCATTTCGCGTATAGAACAAGCTTATTTTGTTGAATTACAACCAGATATCATACTCTGAATTCAGTTTTTGGTGCAAATGGGCATTGTAGCTGTTAATCAATACTTTATATAGATCTAGCTTATGCTGTTGATTTACTTCCAGATATTATACTCTGAATCCAGATTTTGGTGCAAATGAGCCTGGGAGCTGCTAATCAGTGTTACCCACAGAAAACGTTTTCCAGATATACTCTGAATTTAGATTTTGGTGCAAACAGCCCTGGGAGCTGTTAATCATTTTGCGTATAGAACAAGCTTATTTTGTTTTGGTTTACTACCAATATATCATACTCTGAATCCAGATTATTATTGCAAACGGTCACTGTGGCTGTTAATCAGTACTTTTCATAGATCTAGCTTATGTTGTTGATTTACTCCAAGATATCACTCTCTGAATCCAGATTTTGGTGCAAACGGGCCTGGGAGCTGTTAATCATTGTCGCCTATAGAATTGGCTTAGTGTTGTGGTTTACTACCAGATGTGATACTCTGAATCCAGATTTTGGTGCAAATTGGCAAAGAGGCTGTTAATAAGTGTCTCCTATACAACTAGCTTATTTGTCGATTTACTACCAGATATCATACTCTGAATCCAGATTTTGGTGCAGATGGGCATGGAGCTGTTAATCAGTGTTGGCTCTAGAACTAAATCATTTTGTTGATTTACTACCAGATATCATACTCTGAATACAGATTTTGGTGCAAACGGGCCTGGGAGCTGTAAATCAGTGTCGCCT
Organism: Fragum sueziense; assembly: GCA_963680895.1. Classification (NCBI taxonomy): domain Eukaryota; kingdom Metazoa; phylum Mollusca; class Bivalvia; order Cardiida; family Cardiidae; genus Fragum; species Fragum sueziense. The sequence continues at coordinate 24,235,251 of OY804607.1, forward strand.
ATATAACTAGCATAATTAGTTGACTTACTACCAGATATCATACTCTGAATCCAGATTTTGGTGCAAATGGGCTTGGGAGCTATTAAAAAGTGTTGGCTATATGACTAATGTTTTGTTGTTGTTGTTGTTTTACCACCAGATATCATAGTCCGAATCCAGATTTTTATGCAAAAGGGCTTGGGAGCAGTTAATCATTTCATTTGGACCTCTTGAACCCAAATCAGACGCTCTACCACTGAGCTAATCGGACTACTGGTAAGATAAGCATCCAAATTGCCTTCATATAGTTTTCATGTACATAATTTGAAACCGTTTTATTTCGGGTTAGCGTTGAGGTCATGTAAAACTTTTATTGCTAGTATTAAAAATATACCGAAACCTACATGTATCTACTCTTCTAATGACCCTTCCCTGCTCACAAAATTAAAGAACTTTGCTCTTTATCTTTGTAATTAAATTACCCCACTGGAGGCGGCCATTTTTAGGGAATGCCTGACGTACTAAAATACATAGTACGACAGGGAACCAGACTACTATAGAACTAGCTTATTTTGTTGATATACTACATTTGTACCAGATATCATACTCTGATTCCAGATGTTGGTGCAAACAGGCTTTGGAGCGGTTTATCAGTGTCGCCTATAGAATTAGCTTATTTTGTTGATTTACTACCATATATCATACTCTGAGTCCAGATTTTGGCGCAAATTGACATGGGAGCGCTTAATAAATGTCGCCAATAGAACTAGCTTATTTTGTCGATTTACTACCAGATATCATAATCTAAATCCAGATTTTGGTGCAAATGGGATGGAAGCTGTTAATCAGTGTTGGCTATAGAACTAAATTATTTTGTTGTTTTACTACCAGATATCATACTCTGAATCCAGATTTTGGTGCAAACGGGCCTGGGAGCTATTAATCAGTGTCGCCTTTAGATATAGCTTACTTTGTTGATTTACTACCAGATATCATACTCTGAATCCAAATTTGAGACCGTAGCCCAGGTAAATCATTACTTAACCATTTCCCAAACAATAAAATTTTAGACTCATCCGATTTGAAAGCTGCTGCAGATGACAAAACTAAAGTTGATAAAAATGGGATCTGTGTAAGTTATAGCTGAGAAAATATTGAGGCAAAAGGAGGAAATGCTGATTTTCAGCATTTCCTTCTTTTGCATCAATGTTTTCCCAAGCCTTTTCCAATAGGGATGTCATGACAACAAGGTCTTGTTTGGGAAAGGGTTAACCTACATAATGTTTCAATTCGTCATAGTATGAAGTGGTAAAATTATCGACAGATTGCAAAGACAAATGCCGTTGATCTTACGGCCCGGGTTCGAATCATGTGTGTACTTTTTTTCTTTTTCTCGGAAACTTCATTTTAATAGGTCGTGCACGGAACATACACTCATTTCGATTTTATTTGTGAAAACATTTTGAATAAAGTGATGAAAAATTGTATATTAAAAAATGAAATGGTGCTAAAAATGATCATTACTAAAGATTATAAGGGAAAAAATAGAAAAGAAAAAAAAGAGGGGAAAACATTATGAAGCTAAATTAATGATAATAAATCGTCTGTGTAAATGCAAAACATTGTATGTCGATTTTTGCGATTCTCAAAGTGCAAACATGTAAGTCCAGTTACGACAATTTATGCAGGATTTGGAATATTTCTAATTGTCAGTATTAATGACACATTATATACTGACTGAATTTAAAAACGCACCACTGAAGTTCATCCGGCAATGTTATGCATACTATAAAAATCAGCTGTGTTGTGTCGTATTCTAAACAAACGCTTGATATCTTCTCAATATTTCCTCCGAATGTAATTTTTAACATTTGCTCACCTCAATATCGTGTTTAAGATCAATGAAAACATAAAACTGCGTTGAAGGGTAGTCCTGTGCCCAAGTTGAGATTTAAAGGGTGTGGTATTTTTGTCTCGTCTAATTCAAAATTGCCATATCGTCTTTTGGTAACATTCAATCAACCTGCACTTTTTAAAAAAAAAAAAAACATGTAGAACTCTCCACCGCCGAGTGTTTACGACCGCGCCCGAATAGCTTCTGATACGTAACGACGACGCTCGAAAAATCCGATTTTTCATGAATCTCAAAATGGCTTTATTACGGGTATTTTACCTTAATTGAGAAAGCACTAATAACTTTTTCCTATCATCCTTGTTACGACATACTAAAACAAGTATAATTATGTTGTACAATAAGGTCAAACTACGCATATGGACAGTTTTATCACCACACCCTATTACCGGCTATCACTACAGCAGTTGCTAACCTTGGGCAGTATCATCTATAAAAAGCGGGTGTACTGGGTAGGTCATACTTTTTCCATATTTGTTTTTGTGTTAAAGCCTTTCTCAGCTATATTTGTGGTGCACTTGGCTGGCCATACATTTGAGTACCTACATGATAAATATTAGCCAAAAGAATCCATAAACAACAAAATTATTCAGCGACAAAGTCGTAACTTCACAATTTTTTACGTAAAATCCAACTTTCAGTCCATATAATGAGAAAATGATAAGACAATCATTAGAATTAATATACCTATTAAGATAGTTAATCAATTTTCTTACACTGTGTAAATTTAGAAAACTGTCTGAATTGAATTAACTTCAGACTGACCGATTAAAACTAAACACTGATGCCGATTTGGCTATCACGAACAGCATATTGAAAATTTGAATGGCAAACCCGGACATAAGTTGATGGCAACACAGAACAATATGTTTTGTTGGAAAAGCGACATCTCTTTCAACAAGAAGTTGCCTGAAAGGAGCATAAATAATGAATTAACACCATTTCTTGATAGACTAGCCAATTTCTGAATTATAGACATAGAAATCGTACAAGTTCCTTTCATCTAGATATGGTTGAAGCTGAGTAACACAAAATTGAAGGACGTATGCAACCATTAGTTGTAGATGATAGTTTGTCGGTTAAGGTATACATTCCATCATTAAAAACACAACTTTTTAGCCGTACGAAATGCATCAAATTACACACATTTGTACATACACTTCTTATAAGTTGTTTCAACGTGCCGGATTTCAAGATTATGCTTCAAAAGGAAAATAATTTACAAATATTACTTTACTCTATATTCATATGCAGCGAAGGTAATTTTGAACATTTCTGTCAAATATTTCCGTAAGTATGCATTGATTCAAAATTCTAAACCGTTCAAAATGGTTATGTTTAGAATGGAAATGTAACACAGTTTAGGAATTACTGGCACTTATCAAATTCACCTCTGGCTCTTTAGTGCTAATGATGGCTTACAAACCTTAAAAACTACACATACTTTACAGTGAAAATTGTGGATTTTACATCATGTCGTCGCTGTTTCAGGCACAAAATATGACTGTAATATTTTTAATGGGGTTAAATTTCATTTAGTCAGACTTAACTTAAATAGCTAGAACCCACGCAAATATATGTATATGAATCCTGCTATTTCAAAGTCGGTCAATGAATCTTCAAACATTTCGATCGAATATTTTGCGCGGTGCAAATTTGTATTTTTCATTGCGAAACGATTTGGTTTATTTGGGTTTTACGCCGTTTTCAACTGCCATGGTTATATCGCGGCACCTTGAGCGCCTTACCACGGATTCCTGTTGTTTCTCATACAAGTACTAACACAATAGACTAACCGAGCCTCCAGCTGCTCGCCCACATAGGTTAACAATATCAAACCATTGGTGGGTAACATTAGTTAGAAAAGATATTTGCCACGGCCGGGGATCGAACCCGGGTTCTCTCGAATGAGAGACAGATGCGCTATCAATGTTCAGCGTTTTGGCTTCATTGCGAAACGAAGAAGAGATATCGGTGATAACGGATTATCAAGCAAGAATCTGTTGATATCGATAAAACATCATGGTTGTCTGCATAAAGCACATGATTGCAACTAGCCTAGGTAAGTGAATACAGAAACTAGTGAAGGATCAAAGATCAGTCAGCTAGGTAAGGATCTCAATAGATAAGGCGAGAAATCTCCCTAAACGTCTCAAATTAACCAGGGACAACTTAATTTTCGTGTGCAAAGTCCGTTAGTTGAGTGCCTTAACCTTAACAAGTGGGGTCATTACATATGCAGATGTCTCGGGTTAATCTTACTGGACAATATAAATTACCATTCTGATATTTGGCTAGTATAATTACCCGGTCAAGGTCAGTAATTATCCTCCAAATAGTGTTCATAATTAAAACTCTTATTAAATTCCCCTGCAAATAATCGAGTTCATATGCAATAATTAGATAAAGCGGAAACTCACAATTTTAAAGCTTAAATTTATATTGCTATAATAGACGAATAACGCAATGGTATTTTTGAGCATAGGATCTAATGTTGAAGGTATTTTTTTAAAGTTAGTCTGTGCCCGATTTTATAAACGCCGGCTAGAGTTAACCAAATGGCCAAGTATCTGTTTCGGGTATTTTTCGATTATTCACATCGGAAAATTTGAACAAATCAGTGAAATATTTTGTTTGTGCTAAACAGCGTTGATACAATCGGGCCTATGACTTGATTTCATGTGCTGTAACGCCATTTTAAACCGCTATGGCCATATTGCAGTGGCTGGAGCACCTAACCGTGGATTCCTGGGGAGTTCTTGCTTCATATATAGCTTATTCTTATCTGATGCTCTATTATCAAACAAAAGTACCAGCATTCATGTATTTTTGAAATTATTATCAGCAAATTTTAAATATTTCACACCATGATCACTTGGATAATGAAAAAGAATTGTACATAGACAAGCAAAATAGTATCATTTATGCTGTCTGTGATTGCCTATTTTAAGTACGAATCTCCTGTCGGTGATCCCCCTATGTGCTGTTCGTGATTGCATAAATTTGTAGCTCACCAAACTTTGTTTGACTATAACGACATAACGGAATAGTTGATTGTCTTCACAAGCAATTAGTTGGTAGATAATATACTAGATATCCATTTTGTAATAAAATTTCTAACATTTGCTTCAGTGTTTTTCTGCTATTTGCATGGAAAGATGAATTTTATATGCAAATATGTGAAGTTTCGACTTTGTTGATGAATTATTTTTTTGTTTGAGGACTCTCTGTGCTAAAATTTGACATGTAAGTGCTCAAATGTATGGCAAGCCAAGGGCACTACAAATTATAGCTGAGAAACGCTTTTACACAAAACAAATATGAAAAAGTATGACCTACCCAGTTCACCCGCTATTTATAGATGATACTGCCCAAGGTTAGCAACTGCTGTAGTGATAGCCGGTAATAGGGTGTGATCACGTCGCCTACAAAAAGGAACGGAATGTTTGAGGATCAGCGATACAAGGGTTAGCCGTTGATATGACAAACATCAATTTTCATTTGTGAAGTTTTTAATTCAAAACAATTTCTATTTCCTATGATTGATGAATCATCCCTTCTTGCAGTCTTATATGAACTTTTCAATTAGTAGAATAAACAAATTAACAATGCATATTTCACTTTCAAGTCTATCGATCAATGCAAAAGTAGGCCTAGCTAGAATTACTCTGCCATGTCATTTATCGTGCGCGATGATTCCAGACTTTATTTCTCGCACCCATAAACTTCAACACGCAGACCAGGGTGTGAACCAGTCCATGTTTTTGGGAGAAAGCGTAAATAACGACAGTCTACCGGAACCGGAAGTTGTTCTTTGGTGACCGAGCTGTAGGAACTTCCGCTGGAGCTGAGTGACTGAAACAAGAAATTGACGTTTCGAAAAGTAAGCAATGCCCTATTTGTGTACATATCGTCGGTGCAATTGCAAAACCTTATTACTACAGCTTTTGTTAAGTTTTTGCAACAACACCGACGATTTGAAACATAATTATTGTCTCGAAGTACCTTTAGTATGTCACTGCCCATCAGATTGACAGAGAAGCGTAGTAATGTTATCCTAATCTGGATGTTCAAAGTGTGGTCTCTAAAACTGGGAGTATTTGAAATGCGCAGACAACTATTGTATTCATATTCTCATACATTTACTGCATACGAGTTTATGTTAACAGGGGCGTAGCCACTACTATCTAGGCACACTCTGTTGTACAAATAAAAATCCGCTTTGAAAAAGAATGAAAATGTTAAAGAAATCTGAAAAAGCAATGAAAATGAATACCAAGCCCTGGTGAAAGGATTTTTTTCACTGAAGTGCGTAAACATGTAACATTTTGTCTCCATGTTTTCAGTGCTATAGTGTTCACAAACTCTACCTAGAGAAATATCCATTTTATCGTCTACAATAGTTTTCGAATTGGGACACCCCAAAATTTTGCCGTTTCGGAAAGGATTAATTAACGTACCAAAACAGTTCCGTTTGTGTTTTTGACGGTTGTGAAGCTGTTACCATCCGTACTACAGCCGAGACCATATGTTGATAGAGTGTAGGTGCCAGAATAACCTTGTGTAGCCACCGCGTGCACTGTCTGTAGTCTACCGAAGTCAATCTACAAAGAATTTATCATAATCTTGAATGATTTTTAACAAAAGGTTGACGGTGGTGAAGCTGTTACCATCCGTGCTACAGCCAAGCCCATATGTTGACAGTGTGTATGTACCGGAGTAACCTTGTGTGGCCACGGCGTGAACTGTCTGTTGTGTACCGAAGTCGATCTGCAAGGTATTTGTCATATTCAAGAACAATTTTATAATAATATACTAAAGGAAAAAAGAAACAAAAAAAATAATTTGATCGTACGTTTTGTTTTTCTCAAAATCACCATAATTCGCACACTTTTTTCAATGCATAATAAAACTTCATGATTTCACTTTCTAGTGTCAAAATTTCATCAATGTCACAGGTTGTACGTGCCATCAATAGGCGTTTAAACGAGAGCGGATTGGCGTGAACGTAAAATGCGTTATTGCATGCAATCCAAACGGGCGTTAACGATTCCTGGCTGAAATTTGATTGCTGTACTGTTCATGAAAAGCATCAACAATTTTTCTCGATAAGAGAATTTGTTTCTGTAAGTAAATAAGCGAATGTTATGGTCCTGACGTCGTGACATTAGACGTTGACGACCGCTTTTCGGGCGACCGTCAGTTATTCTGTTCGTTCTAAGACGTTATCTCAAGCAAAATGTAAACTGATGTACACCAAAGTCAGCAACAACTGCGGATTGAGATGTCCCATTCGTAAACTTCACAATTTGCTAACGGATGACGTCTTTGGATAGGTCGCAAAACGATATAAGGAATTAAATGCAAAAAAAAAACAATTGCATTTTGTCGAGTCGACGTGCATCTACACAAATTAAAATAGTTCTATGGGAAGTTTGGATATTTAAAGGTTTGCACGTGAGAAACGTATAAACGTCTATTTTGACGTTATCTCACAGGCAAGACAGGTTCTAGCGTAAACGCAAAGATTAATATCAAGATACAGTACTTTAAAATAATTAGATAGAACTTTGACTCAATAACATAAAAGAATTAAGAGAAATAACAAAAATAGTTGTTGCGTTTCTTCTTTCCTCTAGTATAGTAATACCAAAACAGTCCCGTTTGTGTTCTTGACGGTGTGGAAGTTGTTGCCATCCGTACTATATCCGATCCAATATCCCGAATTCAATCTGCAAGGAATTTATTATAATGTAGCCACGGTGGATAATCACGTGATACAATTTTTTCAGAAAATCTCCAATAACTTTGTAAATACTGGACCGATTTGAATTCGGTTTGAAGCAGAGAATATGGACATACGTCACGCATTAGATGGACGTGGTTAATTTTTGAAAAAAAAACTGATAAAAAAGTTATTGAAGATAAACCAAAATTTTGGTTTATCTTTAATAACTTTTTTATCAGTTGATTTTTCAAAAATCCAATACGTCCAGGTTATTTCTTACATTTTTCAACGTTCTCTGCTTCAAACCGAATTCAAATTGATCAATTATTGACAAAGTTATTGAAGATTATCGGAAATTCTAAGTCACGTGATTATACACCGTGGTAGTACAGCTACAGATACGACGACGCGGTAATGGTTTTTCAACATGCAAAAAAGATATTAAATGGTCATCAAACCTTACATTGTGGGTACTGATTGGAATCTTATCGTCGAGACCATTTCAATTAGTACCCACATTATGGTTTGGATTTGAAATAAAGGTTAAGAATGCCGATACCACCTCTTATCGGTTGCTCTGAAGGTAGTTAATCCCTAATGAGATTCGCGCGACGTCGGAATAATTCGGACGAAGTCGAAAACATTCGGCGGTGGAACTTTCCGTGGTAGTCCATCCATCATTAGATATTAAAAATTTCCTGCAACTTCAGGCGTCATCCGTGGCAACGAATTTTGGCCTCGGTATCCCTTGCCAATTTCTGTTGCACGAATGATGCCTGGAGATTGACTACGGCATACAATCGTCAATTTCCGTTGGCACGGATGTCGCCCGAAGTTGTGCGAAGTGTATCTAATGATGAATGGAATACCTTATCCCTTTCCCAAACAAGACCGGCTTTTAGCATCCCTGGAGGAGAGAGGATCAGAAAACATAGAAAGAAAAGATGAAAATGCTGATTATCAGCATTTTCATCTTTTCCCTCTATGTTTTCTGTGCTTAATTGTACTCAAAGCATGTGTTTATCAACACCAATTTTGTCGTGTGCAGCAGCTTTCAAATTAGATTACTGTACATTTTTGGCGTTTTGGAAAGGGTTAAACATGATCCATGCTAGTTTCTTACTAGACCAGCAAGTAATGAAGAAACTTTTTGAAAACAAATTAGAAAGACTGATCTAAATGCATAATCAGCTAAAATGCCGAAAAGGGATAAAAATGTTTTCAAAAATAATGACAAATCAAAGGTCTCAAAGAACAGAAATTCGCCAAAATTTGCAAACGAAACAATATACGAGAGGTCATGTAGGCTACAAATTATCGTGTAACTTGTTTGAAGTAGTTTAGGCTACAGTAACCTAACAATTTCATAGGTTTTACTTTTAACAACGCGAATTGATATGGGGCACTGTGTACATTAAGATGGACAAAAAAAGAATCAAACAGACAGACGGACGACCCACCTGTAACCATGATGATGACCCCTCACCGATCCATCCTGTCACACTATTTAATCTGCCCTCGGCCGCCTCATGATCACTACTAGCGTAGGCATAGTGTCCGGACATCTGTGCGTCTGAGATCTTCCGGGAACCAGAGGCGACGCCCAGAGCCTCGTTCTCACATTCTGTGAAGATACCAAAATGCAACTCCAACCGTGTATGATAATATAAGAAATTCAGAAAATCTGAATTGTGTTTCCTGCAAAGTTTCTATTTTCAACGTTTTCGTAGGAGAGGTGAATTAACATTTCGTTGCTTTTCTGCAAAACCCTCGTGTCTGCAGCTTTTTTTAAGCTTCAGATACGAGGTTTTGAAGAAAAGCATCGATTTGCCATGAATGTTCATATTGGGCACCGTCTTTTGTTAAATACATGCCTACTAAAGGCAGACAATGTTCAGAGCTTAGCCATGTAAGTACCGATTGGCTAGTTCAAAACATTCACCGGTTGCTCAATGGGATTTAATACTGAATTAAATAATCATTTGGTTTAACCCATTACCAGACGTCAAAATTTTGGACTGTTCCCATTTGAAAGGTGTTGCAGCCAACAATTTCATGTTTATTAACTTTTAATCATCTTTCCAATTTGGTAAGAAAACCTTGTGTTAAATGAAGAAACTGCTTATGACAAGCAATTTCTTCATTTTCCACATTTTTTTCACCCGCCCTTTCTTATCGTGGAGTAAAAAGGCGTCAGTGTGCAGTAATGGGTTTAATATAGAAACTAATAGTGTAGTAATTTGACTCGAAAACCTCGTAAACAACTGCGGTAAAAGTTGTAGTTAGATCTATGAGGTTTCCGAATAGATCAACGATGTTAGATCTTATAGGCTACAACAACAGAAACTAAAAAATGAATTTATTAAGCCATCTGAAGGAAAATTGTAGAGTGGAGATAATTTGAAAGAAACCTACGTATGGTGCACGTATTCCCGCCATACTGCACAGGACATCTGCACGTAAAGGACGCAAAGTCGTCAACACAGACTCCGCCATTCTTACAAGGATTCTGTTTACACTGGTCACGCTCTGAAATAGAAAGGGGCGTTAGGAAAAAGGCAACCGTGCTGGCATCATATACATGTAGTCTCATCAAAAATAATTTTGTTTTCTAGTAGCATTTTATAAGCTGTAGTAACTATAAAAGCCCATCGCCGATCCTTTCAGACGACACTCAAACATAGGACAAGCTGAGCTGGGGACAAGGTGGACTGAAATACTATAAATCTGGGGCCTGTTTCATCAAGACGTATTTTTGACTTACCGATAACTTAAATATCGCTTACAACAACAATCGCATAACCCAGGATAAAATGGCGATACACGTTTCTTGTCCTAAACTTGTCGTATGTCATCAGTAAGACCAAATTAGGCCTACGTCTTAAATGTTTTGATGAAACAGGCCCTATGGGCCAGTTTCATCAAAACATTTTTAAAGACGAGTTTTTGTCTTATCGATGACTAACGGCAAGTTTAGGAGAAAAAACGCGTATCGCCAATCTATTGAAACATGGGTTATGCGATTGTTCATGTCAGTATTTAAAGCGATTTTTTAAGACATTGGTAAGTCAAAAATAGGTCTTAAATGTTTTGATGAAACTGGTCCCTGGTTCTTCTCATTAATTTTATGTCATTAAACTTAAGACAACGCAATTTTAGAGTGGTCCAAATTCACAGCTACATGTATTACATACGTCGGGAAAATTCTAACTTCACTAAAGGTACAAAATTTGTATGTAACAATAAGCCATGGAAAATATCTAAGGAAATGGGGTATGCTGGTACCAGTGTTTACTTCTTTAAAAATCTCTATGTATTTTTGTAAGGTTCGTCAATACTTGGAGAAATGATAAAAAGACTAACCCCTGGTATCTATGGTGAACGTCTGGTCGGCGTATTTTCCCTGCTCATCAATGACCCGGATACCAAACTCATAAGTGGCGTCGACATCCGGGGCCGTACCGTTCAGGGAACCAGTATCTTTATCCAGCACTACGCCGGGAGGCAGCGCACCGGAAACTTTCTCAAAACGTAACTTTGAACCTTCTGGATCCTAAATAGACAAAAAAATATAACGAAATATGCAGGCACAATAAACTTTTCGCCTTTCTTTCGAACTGTCCTTAGCCGCGTGCGATTTAGGCCAGAAGTTGTCTTCTGTAAGAAGAAGATGCAGTCTGGTTTCCGCCTCTGATACACTACGAAGTATTTTTTCTACTACGTAGTGTATCAGAGCCGGGAACCACACTCTTCTGGAAGAGCTCTACCGGCCTAAATCGCACACGGCTCAAATATTAAGTTGGATTCTCTTCCCCTTACGCTTATAATGTTTATAGCTCGACAGGGAACCAGACTATCCATATGCATAGGCGGATCTAGAGGGGGGAGGTCGTGGGGTCCGGACCCCCTCCCCCCTGGCATTTGCCAAAAAATTAATTTTGACTGTATAAATTTAGTGTAACGTTACATATTTACTGCATTTTAAGCCATAATTTGGACTTGAACCCCCCCCCCCCCCCTGGACAAAATCTTGGGCTCGGACCCCCTAGCAAAAAATCCTGGATCCGCCCTTGCATATGTAAGTAAATAACTATATAGGCTAGGTATACATGTATACTGAACTATGTCCAACATAATAATGATTGAAAAAGGTAATTTCCTGCAAAAACAAATACTTATTTCTAATAAAATCTTAATGTGCCGAACTTACAATCGCAGTAAGGACAACATTAATCATATCTCCGCCCAGAAACATCCCGAGTCGTCCAAACGGAGCTTTCTGTCCCCAGATAGGTGGCATACTGTTAACTATCTGTAATACACGTATGAAATAGCAAGCATTAACCCTTTTCCAAACAAGGCCTGGTTTTGACGTCCCTAGTAGAAAATGCTTGGGAAACGTTGAAACAAAAGAAGAAACTGCTGATAACCAGCAGTTTCTCCTTTTGCCTCAATATTTTCTGTGCCATATTGTACAGAAACCCTTTCCTTTTTTACATGAATTTTGTCCTCTGGAGCAGCTTTCCAATTAGATCAGTCTAAAATTTTGTTGTTTGGTAATGGGTTAATTAACCTTTTATAAGACAATGTTAATATTTTCTGTAAAATATCAATCATATCTCCGCCCAGAAACATCCCTAGTCGTCCAAAAGGCGCTTTCTGTCCCCAGATAGGTGGCACACTGTTAACTATCTGTCAATATCGATATAAATATCATTTTAGATAAAGGAAATTGATCTAACAGAAATGATAAGCTTATGGTAGTCGAATCCCTAATGATTATCACGTGACGTTGGATTTCTGTGCGACTTCGTTACAGAAGTGATGGAATTCAAATTTGGTTGATTTTAAATTAAAAAGTTCATGTTTCTAGTAATCACTGTAAGATTCAACATTCGATATTTTCCTTAGCATAAGCAGTTGGTTGCAATTTAATCAGAGTATTTTCTGTGCATAATAACTTTATTGTAGACCTTACCTGGAACAGTTTCAGCATGTCTGTGCGCCCAATATACACTGTACCCTGGTCGCCGGGTACCATGTAGATATTCCCGCCATTGGGACCAGCCTGCAAAGTATATATGATAAGCCTTCCCGTGAGGTTGCTTTAACCCTTTCCCAAACAGCAATAACTTGGGATATTCCCATTTGAATGTTACTGCATATGACAAAATGGATATTGACAAAGAAAGGATATTATGTAGAATTAATCTATAGGACAATGTTGAGACAAAAGGAGAAACTGCTGGTTATCAGCAGTTTCTTCTTTTGTCTCAATGTTTTCCCAAGCACATTCTATCAGGGACGTCAAAATCAGGTCTTGTTTTGGGAAGGGTTAAATGCTCATTTACAAGGGGAAAACTATCAATCTCACTAGATCTATTAACTTGCAACCCAAACGTCTGTGTCGCCTTCATTTAATCTTTACATATCTTCGCTTTTCAACAAAAATCTCGTAACTGAAGCTTGTTTTAAGCTGCAATTAGGTTTTTTTTCTGGGAATCAGCGATATGTTGCAATATATTAGACTCCAGGTAAATGACAATTCTATGTTATTGTTTCAATGTTCCTAAATATTTTTGCCAAAAGAATTGTGACTGGATTAATACTGCTTATTTTCAAATTAATAGGGATGTGCATTTTTTTTTCCTTATCGTTCTACCCCTTGCCAGCCAAATGTTTACGGGTGTGTCACAATCAGATGTGCAAACTATGTTTCACCAAGGGTGATTTTTCAAAGTCATTGAATACAAAAGAGGCAATATTTTCCTGAAAGCTAAATAATATATCTTCATGAAAATAATAATATTTCTTCCACAGATTTAAAGTGACATTTCAGAATTTTTTGTCATAAATTTTACATTTATTTTTATCTGAAAGAGCATAATTCCTTATGAAAATTCTGAAAATTTTAAGCCAAAATATTGCGCCGTTTACGAGATATTTATATTTTTGTGTTAAAATTGAACAAATTGTTGTGGACAACAGTTCGGATTTATATGCAATTTATCGATTATGTCTCAACTTTAAATGCGTGTTTCTCGCTTATTGGCAACAACTTAAAAAAAACTAATAGTATTTATACTCATTAGAATAACCAATCTTGGTATCAAGACATACTTTAAAAAATTGAAATTGGAATGAAATGTCCCTTTAAGGATTTAAATTATTTTACATGTTAAACTTGGTATTTTAGAGAGAAAAAAGTAAGTTGCATATAATTTCTTACACATATTGGGAAATATCAATTTCATTTGAAATGGAGAAAACATTTTACATCATAACAATCACATACTAAGCTTTCAAATGACATGCAAAACAAAGTGACCATGACGTATTTATTTTGAAAAAAAAATCTGATTTTCTCACATTTTATCTAAATTAGGCATGAAATGACATCTTTCAGTTTTCTATTTTCATTCAGTATTGTCTGTACAGCCCTGAAAGTAATAAATATTGACAGGAATTTCATTTTTCTTTAAAATGATATATACATGTGTTATCCTAATACGAATACTTACAGAAATAATGACTGTTGAAATTGGTCGTATTTGCATTGAAAATTGTCTACGGACTGGACATTTTAACAATGATTACAGTTCAACGGTATTAATATCATATTTAATTGGCAATAAACAACACCAAAACTTTTCATTTTTTAAGGGAATAAACTTTAAACAAGAAAAGTACAAATTTCGAGCAGTTATTGAACTGTTGAACAGACATTCGGACAAACGGACAGATTACGGACATTGATAGCTCGCAATACCTTAACTAGAGCACTATAC
>OY804607.1:24249857-24555512 GCA_963680895.1 Fragum sueziense
GTTACCCTTTGGTTCATTATGAACATTTCAATCCGGTATTTTTGTAATAAATCAATCAATTCTGATTACATCTTCATAAAATAACCTGCAGATAAAAGCTGAATTATTACTCTAACTGAAAGCTGCATGTCGTGTAGAATAATAGAAAAATTTCATACAAAATTCTTAAGTGTAAAATAAGGAAAATTCAAATGAAACATCATTTTTTTTTTCATTTTTACCCCATTTTTTTCAATATATTTATTGCTTTAACTTTTTTTACCGCTAATGCATTCTTTCTAAGATTTGGTACATAACATAACAATCATTTTGCGATTAATATAAGATCAAATTCATGTTGTTATATTGATTTGTATGTCAACTGGAATCCTATAACATGAGGCAGGTACAGGATGTACATCTGATTGTGACACACCCGTTAGTAAAAATTCCATTTGACCTTTGTACGCTTCCATGTTATGCGGTGCGTGAAATAAGGAGTAATCAATCAGTCTACAACAGCAACAGTTGGTTTTCAAGTCATTTTGGTATTATTGCATGAATCATCGAAAACAATGTGTAATACTTACAATAATAGACAGATTTCCACCGGTTTCTGCCGATACTACCACACTTGGGTATCGAACCTCGAAGAAACTATGAGAAAACATAAAAGAGAAATTCCAATGCATTCGACGAGTGACACTCAGAAAGTACATTAATTTTGCACTCGTATTAAATTTTATATTAATCTTAGACACAACGCCTGTAGCAGAAAAACAAGGTTATTGCATTCAATTGAAGTTGAACACATATTTTACAAGGAAAACGTACATGTGTGAAAATTTACAATTAGAACAAACATTAATTAGATCTAAATTGAAGTCGAATGAATAACTACACATAGGCTACGCTTAAAAAGGACACATGAAAGATTTTCAGGGACCAGATCACAATGGGACAGTAATAGTTTGTGTTGCTATGTGGTGCATTGCACTATCTACACCTTAAAAGAAATTAAATTTTGAACTTGAACAACCTTTTTCACTATCTATCAAAGACCAGGGTCCCGTATTACTAACGATCGTACGTTTGATTTTTGCATTATTACTTGTAACAACAGCCTTGATTGGCTCAGTCGGATTTCTCGTGCAATCAGATGCCTTGTTACACAGTTTACACAAAAACTTGATCGTAAGATGTTTAGTAATACGGGGCCCAGTTTTTTTTTCATAAATTTTACTATAAATAGAAAGTGCGGTTAGTTATATAAGATACAGACTTAATTAACAATGACTAAATGTACTTCATTTCAATTTTCATTATGCAGAACTAGTCTACACGTACAGGTTGACCAATTCATGGAACACTTCTTGAATATACATGTTTTTACTTGCTTCAACTTTGTATGTTTGACAACCCAGCATTGGTCCTATTAAATAGACCCGTGCTAGGCTGTCGAACATAAAAACGGTAGAAAGTATTTTCGAGAAATATCGAATGGTTTGGTAAATATTTATGGGTACTCCTACTCCTACTCCTATAGTTTAATTTCTAATACCGCTTATAATAATCCTTTCTTTTTGGCCCTAACACAACAACGCAAACTCGCTCTCTCACTGTTTCGGTGAAATATCAAGCACACATATGTCCCTGTGAAATCTATATACAATTCCATAAAGCAGTAGAGACAGTGGTTTGAAGATCAAGAAACAAGACATATGGTAAAGCTTACCTCGCATCTACTTTTGTTGCAATAAATACCAGTAGAATAAAAAACAATTTCGCCTCCATTTTGGTATCACGGGCAGGAAGAGATCTCTTGGTTTGTGTGCTCTTAATGTCCGACAACAAACGGCCTTGACCTTAGATTTCTGAGATAATTTTCGGTTTATTTGATGTAGAGCTAAGGTGGTATAGACCGCGTCATTGAGAAAATTGACCACTGATAAACATCAAAGGGTATTATCTAAATAATTGACATGAATATCACAAACACCACTCGTGTGAATGCAAGTTATAACTAGATATAAAATCTAAGGTCTCTGGCTTTATTTCAATGTATTGTGCTAACAAAGCTCTGATTGGCTGATTTCCTCCTATTTTTTTAAGAAAGATAAATATTCATTCATTTATATTCTTAAACGCGACATGTGCATTGTTTAAAACACACATAGCTTAGCCAAACCGAAAACAACTACATACATTTCTAAGAAATCAAATAAATAAATTTTAATTCCATGTAGCTTATAAAATAACAGTTTCTGTGCGAGAACATTTTTTTCTTCAAATTCATGATTGTCTCCGATTCTTTCAAAAGTTTCTGCACATGCATATATGAGATCACCCAACTTTTAGGATAGTGCTAAACAATTACATAGTTAAAGTAAGACAAGTATGTAGGGTGGTATAAGGTACAACTGAATATACATTTCGGCTGATCTTCCTCCACACTGCCTGTCAGAGCTGTTGGAATATTACGTGTAAATCTGAAGTCGTATTCACCGATATATTTAAATCGATTGTCTAAAGCAAAATTGCAGTACAAGCCATCTGATTGGACGAGACGTATACTCTCAACCAATCAGGTTCATGTTTGTGCAATGTTAAAGGTATTCTGGGAACAAAACGTGTTGGTGAATACCACCCCGATCGATGTAAGTCTAATCCTCGTAAGACGAGTGCAATTGCTCCTTTTCTGGTGCAATGCCTGTTTTTAACAAACAATGTCATCATTTTTAAAACGAAATTCAAATGACACGAACTGTCAATGTGTTTAATCATTTGTTTTATAAATATGATTATATTTGAGATAAAATATTATTTCAAGTGATGTGTTGTGTCTAATTTATAATACCGTTTTATCACATGAACGTATCGTTGTCATGGGTTCAAATATGTTACATATGGTATGTTTATAAATGGCAGACGGTAGACATTTGTAGATGACTCGAAAATGTTGGAAATAATATCATTAACACAAAAAAAGAAACAAAAAGTTCTTTTCTATTGGTATTAAGGTCACGATTTCAGGATTTTTAAGGCAATGTTTTTTCTGCTGTTTAGTTCGATATAAAATAAAATATCATTGAACTCCTCTTTGTCTTTTCAAATATATTTGATTTCAAAACGTCCCATTAATTTTGAGACGGTCCCTCATTAACTTCGCCGGAAGTCAGAACGAAGAACTATGGGTATGAATAATTTTTTGTAACCACAAGCCTTCTCAAAAATGGAGACGCGTTTTTTCCTTGTTTTTATTATCTTGCCTTGTGCTGTTCTTGGTGCCTCATATGAGTAAGTAGTGAATTTTGATCTTATTATCAATGAATATTGAAAAGGATTATTAAAATATTTATTCAAACTGAACTGAAGTACATGTACAATAGTTCTATATTCACCAAGCAACAGTTAACAACACTTCCAATGTTCCATACTGTTGTCATAGTCGACTATCAAATCAATAGTGAATTATCTCGAGAAAAAAACTTTGTTTCGTTCTCTATTAGATGTTTGATTCTGTGAAAAGATATTCGGTAAATACCTGTAGTTGATAAAAAGAAATTAATTACACTGTCCATTTCTATTGACCACTAAAACCACAGTGTTGTGACAGCCGAATACGCATAATATACGCCTATGTGGTCAGCCTTCTTGAAAGTCGATGGTCATTGCTTAAAGAATAGAACTTCATACGAATGAAAACATGTGTTCTCTCTTTTATTAGTCCGTTGAAGATCCACCAGCCTAGTATAGACTTGGTAACAGAACAAAATGGCTACATAAGCTTGCAGGTAACGTAAATGTAACTGCATCTGAGCTTGGGTATATAAAAAGAGATCTTAAACCATTTGAAACAATTATACGTAAATCCTAATCAGCCTTTGTATTCACATAGTCTGATCAATGCCATTCCTACCTCTATCTATATCAACTGCCAAAGTGCTTATTCTTTTTTATTCGAAAACACTTTCTTTCGCAACACTCTGACTTGTCATTTTCTCTATTGCATTAAGGGCCACCCATGTCTTTCAGGAGCGACATTAAACCGCACCGTCGTCTTCATATGCATGACTTTAATGCTATGATTGAAGTGCTACTGTCAATCAAAATCTGAACCCATTTTATTAATAATTCATGTTCTCCTTATATAAACATTCATTTTTTTCTCTTTCGCCAACAACAAAATATAAGTTTGGTCCAATTTGAAAGCTGCTTCAGACGACAAATGAATGATCAAGATTGAATTTGTATACAATATAGATCAGAAAATATTGAGGCAAAAAGACAAAGTGCTGATTATCAGCACTTTCTTCTTTTGCTTCATTGTTTTCCCAAGTCTTTTCTATTGGGGACGTTGAAAGTCTTGTTTGGGAAAGGATTAATGTATTATTTTATAATATCATTTTAGTCAGGAGACCTCGGCGATGTTCATGTACAACTATCGGGTAAAAATGACACCGGCTCCATCTTCTTTGATGGCGAAGATCTACTTTATATCATTCAGGTACATTATAAATATTTGTCTTATTCCTAGTTTATTTCTCCATGCTGATGTTTGTTTTCATTTTTCGTGAGTGTCTGCGAAAAAATAATCTTGCTCTTGGCGTCGGTTAAGTTAAGTCAAAAGAGGAAAATGAAAAACCATCTGTATTTTTTCTTATGCATCAATATTTCTTTAGTACGATTTCTGCGTTTCTGAACATTTGTTTTATTTTTATTTATTTGTTTCTATTTTCCCCAATCCAAACCCTGCTGAAAAAAGTGTCTTTTTGCAAACTGTAAACGCACTTAACATGAACAATATGATTATGAAAATCTTTTATGAAAATCTTATAGGCGAAAAGAGAAAATGCTGGCAAGTTTGGCAACATCGCCATTTCTCAATTTTTAACAATGATGATTTTGAAAACGTCTAACAACATCGTTAATATTTCACCTCTATAACAGTATTCAGTTTTATTTGTCCTAAACTTCACCCAATAGCATATTTCATTTTCCATTCTTATTTTGAAATTACACAGCAATCAATCAGATTGACCAAGCCATTATGCCTAGTCCAATCAGGTTTATTCTAGTGTAAATTGAAATAGGCCTATAGAGTATGTAGAAATAGTATTGATAAGTATAGATATGGGATGCAGAAATGTTGCTAACTACAGATCATCTGAAACACATATTACGGATAATCGAGAGTCAACCCCCATATTGGCAGTCCCATGGACCTAACTATGCAGACACACCTTATGGATATCTCGGTAGTTTTTGCGTTTTTTGGCGCCCTACAAGATAAAGGCTTTGGAAAACATTGTAGAAAATGAAGAAATTGCTTATGACAAGCAATTTCTTCATTTTCCAATATGTTTTCCACCCAAAATGCAATACACTAAAATAAAATGTAATATAAATTCAAACTTAATTAACTTCATATTGTCGTCTGCAAACTCTTCGAATTTTGACCAGACTAAAACTTTGCCGTCTGATAATGGCTTAGAAATTTTATTTCAGATAATAGAGAGTCAGCCGCCATATTGGGAGTCCCATGGACCTAACTATTCAGACACACCTTATGGATATCTCGGTAGTTTTTATGCTGGGACCGTGTTTCGTGTCAATCTGTCTGCAGTGGTAAAGTTTTACTTTTGTTTGGTAAAAGCTTGAATTAAGCTTATACATTGTGTTTATGCGGTTTACATTTGGCTTTGGTATATGTTCAGTTATTTGATATTAGGGTAGAATACCCATAATGAGATTCGCTCGACGTCGGAATTATTCGGGCGACGTCGAAAACATTCGGCGGTGGAACTTTCCACCGTCGAATGTTTACGACCGCGTCCGAATAGGTTCGGATAGATAACGACGCCGCTCGAAAAAAAGACGATGTTTATGAATCTCAAAATGATCACATTACGGATATTCTACCTTAAGGCGAACCCCCCCCCCCCATGTCTATGAACCAATGTAAGTGCTCTAGACCGAATGGATCAGCCATAATATCTGATGAAATCAACATCAACATGAATGGAAACCCCACATGAATAAGATTTCATGATTCTGCAAATCTACTTTTCGCTCACTGTTATTTACGCTTAAAGTAAACGTATGTCAATAGTCAAATTTCAGTCATACATCAAATATCATACTGCTGATACCTTTTGATACCACATATGGTATGTTGTTTTGATAAGTGTAAAGTTTCTTTTGTGTGTCAATATATCTATGTGTACGATATTTCAGGACCCGGAAGGAATGCCAGTTTCATACAGTCTGGTTGCCGGCAACTTACCTCCTGGGATCAAACTGGACCCGGCCTCTGGTCGGCTTTCCGGTATAGTACCGGATGCGGATGCCGAGTATGTGTTTACCATACGGGCAACTGACGGACACATGAAGTATGCGGATAATGTATTCAAAATGGTCGTAAGAGGTATATCAATTCTAAATAATAAATCCATCATTAAAATGTAGCTTGAGTTCTTCGGTAATAACAAGGGTACTGCAAAACAAAAAGTTACCTTGAGAACTATCTATCGAGTTAGTAATTGTACTATTATTCTTGAACCGAAAAGATATTTTCGAAGCGGGACCAAGAAAGATTTCCCTATGATATTTGAGACCACCATAATAATATACTTTGCATTTCTCCATTTTAGGTTATGACCGATGTACTGACAAGACCACGTGTCTACATGAGGGTATATGCCGTGACATCGCCGAGGGGTTCCAGTGTTCGTGTGTGCGTCCGTATGGAGGAAAACGATGTGACACAGGTTTCCGAATTTATCTGTTTTCCTCCATAATAATATGAATTCACATTGTAGCAAGCAATTACGTTACAATCAAACTGTTCCGACGAAACGTTTGTCAATTCAAATAGGATTGATTAAAACAAGACGCGTTCTATTTGCTCTATTCTATTGTATTGTATTTGTCACTCGTCAGTTTGTCTCACTGCTTTGCTGTATAGGCTACCTTTTTCCTCTTAGCTTGGAAATAATTTGTTCGGTTGATACCAGGCCCCAGTTTCTCAAAAAAATAAGGACATAATCATGAGAACATGCTCAATGCATTGGAATACTCTCCAACCTTGAAGGGTATTCTATTGGAGTTCACTTGGTTTTCGTGCGATTTGAGCACGGTGCTCAGATTTGAGTCTGAGAACGTACTTAAGTTCATTCGAGAAACCGGGGCCTGGTTTTAAGTAGGCGTGTGTGTACTCAAATTCGTTGTTAAGGCTATCTAAATTACGCCTCATTTTGTCATCGCAAGCGGATATAACATTTTTTTGAAATATATACATGTAGAAAGTGAAAGAATAAAATTCTTATAATCAATATTGTCTCATAATCCTTTTCGGGGGTTTGTTCTTCGTCTATTTTGGACCAGATATCCCTCCTTTACTTCAATCAGCTTTTTCTTCTATTTCTAGATTGCAGGTCTCACCCACTGGGTATATCACAGAGCCTGAAGACTGTAACCGACGCTCAGATTACCGGATACCATATGTACAAAGCGTACAGCGCTAGTCAAGGTCGACTGGGAGGTAGTAGTGGGTGGTACGGTATTGACAGTACTTCATACATGCAAGTTGATTTCGGTAAGTTTGAATCTCATGATTGACGCCAGCATTACTCGGTATCACCATAGTCTATATACATACATGTCGTTAAATTGGTGCAAATATGCTGTAAATACATAATATAATTTATTGGCGCTTGTAAATAAAATAAATAAATTAAACATTTAGCGTAGGCCTACCGAACACACACGTATCACACGTACTCATCTGAGCAAGTAGCACTAGCTAAGACTTACACATGGTTAGTCATGGGCGGTTTGTATTTAAAATAGGCAAATTACATCTCAAAATGCAATGTAGGTGACGTTGGTAAGTTCAAATGCAAAGTAAATGAGTTTGGAAAGTTCAAATCATTTTAACGCATACAACCCATCATTAGCACTGAAGGGTGGGAGGCGAAATTTGAAAAGTGCCAGTAATTCTTAAACTTTGTTACATTTCCATTCAAAATACAAAAAATAAGCATTTTGAACGGTTTAGAATTTTGAATTAATGCAGATTATGGAAATATTTGACAAAAATGTTTAAAATTACCTCACTTTCATATGAATATAGAGTAAAATAATATTTGTAGATTATTTTCTTCCTGAGGCATAATCTTGAAATCCGGCACGGTAAATCACGTTATGTGAAGTGTATTTACAAGTGTGTGTAATTTAATGCATTTTGTATGGATAGAAAGTGGTGTTTTTAATGATGGGTCATATACCTTAACACGCAATTTTAACGTTAGAGACATCTGCTATGTCGGTCTGTTCTACATTCAGCCAATACAACATCGACGGAAACAACTTGTACAACTTTGCGGATTACAGGGGAACGACTACATTGAGTGTCATGCCATGACCTCTTGGTCGGATCACGTGAATAAATGAAATAATATATCGCTGCATTTTTCGAAAAACATCATAACTTCAGCTTGAAACAGTCTGTAATTACGAGATTTTTGCAAACAAAGCGTCTATGATGTTTTATCCATATTTACACAGGTGACCCTTGTGAGATTTACCGCGTCGACACCCAGTATGTTAGCAGTAACAACTACGTCAGTTCGTTCTACATTCAGTACAGCCTCGATGGTAACAACTTCTCCAACTTTACAGATTACAGGGGCAAGCTGATGGTAATATCAATTATTGCATAAAATGTGGACGTTACAGGCCCGTAGGAACAGGGGACCCCCCCCCTCCAAAGTTGGCCAAAAATACCGAATTTTCCTTATTTTGCACTGAAAATTTAGGTGAATTCCAATTTAACCCATAACCAAACGACAAAATTTTGGACTAATCCAATTTGAAAGACGTTGCAGACGACAATTTCAAATTAATGAAATTTTAAAAATATTTCCATTTTGGGTTGGAAAACAGTGTGGAAAATGAAGAAATTGCTTGTAACAAGCAATTTCTTCATTGTCCACAATGTTTACCCAGGTCATTTATTTAGAGGGAGTCAAAAGGCGTCTCTGTGCAGTGATGGATTAATCCATCCAATATTCAGACACAGGGGCTTCAGCCACCCGCTTATGAAATTGCTTCCTACGGGCCTGCGTTATAGGCATGCATTAAGGTAAGAACTGGGTAATACACTTCCTGTATAATCGTTATATTTCGACTTACTCCGTGACGTCTGTAAGTCCGAGCATTTTTAAAGTACCGTTATATACAATATGGCCTGTTTCCGTAACAACGGAAATAATTGAGCGTGATCAGATTTCCGGGGAATATTCTAAATGTCTCTAAATTGTATGAAGAGTAGGCAAAAAAAAAGTCAAAAATTCAAAATTTGAAAGCAATGAAAATTACTTCCCTTGAAATCGTCTATTCGCACCATTAATATTTCGTTTTTTGCTGGTCACACAGCACATTACCCAGGTCTTTCCTTAACAGACAAAACTGGGCGGTTAACCCTAAAAAGTGTATTGTTCAGTACAATTACGTGCCGATAACGCCCGGCTTTTGTTTCAGTATTTCCTAATTCATCTTTAATAGCGGCTCCAAAATATGTGATTTATTTCAAATATTTGACGTTATTTAAACATGACTAAGATGATTGAAGTACATATTTCTATATTTCATATTTCTATACTTTGAGTGACTCTAAAGTACCTCATCTTAATTTATATAAAAACGCTTAATGCCACCCCGTACACATGTTTTCAGAATAGAAAGTAACATTGTTTTAGCATAGAAAACGTTAATGGAAGCAGAAAAATTGTTGTTCACCGGCAATTACACTCTCCATAATATCCGAAGCCTTCTTCAACTAGAGATTGTTTTTAAGAAGAACACAATATTTCTCTCGTTTCAGACGTTTGTCGGTGCCACAAGTTCGAGCACCAAAACGGTCAACTTCTCGGAGGTCTTGACAGCCAGATACGTGCGTGTACATCCGTTAAACTGGAACAAATCCTACAGTCCGGCCTTCAGAATGGAGATGTATGGATGTCACGTTAACATCTAATCATCATGGATTGACCAATTGGTTAATAAGCAAATCGTCGCTGTTATTGCAAAATCTCGTAACTCCAGCTTGATCGAAGCTGGAGTTACGAGGTTTTGCAATAACACTGATGAAATATTTTCTTTGAGTATTGTTACCGGTAGACAGTAAAGCATAAGGTCAGGCTGCACATATGGCTATGCAGATCTTCTTCTTTATTGGCTGCAAAACGGTCGGAATATTTTGGAAACTAGCATGAAAACACATTTCATAATGGAGATCTATAGATTTATAAATTATGCTTAAAAATGTTAAAAATAATTTGATAAAACAACGTCATGTTTTTGTAATGTTTAATTATGAATCATTTACAATGGAAAATGAATATGCCTTCTAGTATCAAACAAAACGTCTTCATTCCAAAAAATATTATTATATATTGAATATATACAATTGTTTGTTAACAATTCATTATCTAGTGTTTATTTGAAATTGTCTTCACTCACAGATCGCCAAATTCAACAAATTTAAAATTGCAGTTTATTGAAACGTAACGGACAAATATGGGCCGACTTCGATTGGGACGATAGCTCGAATCATCCGTGACGTCATAAAACAGGAAGTTGTGTACTGCGCATGTCACCAAGCGAACGCCTATAGCTCGTGATGCACAAGCCAACAAAATGGCCGCGCCCATACGGTTTTACCTACAATTAAATGAGACTCATCGTTCGTTGATAAATGGCTACATTTCAATTAGAAAATAACACTATTTCCATGAATATTAACTTCCAGTCGCATTGACAAGGACATGTGAATATATTGGAATTAATTAAAGGTGTTTTGTGGTTTTTCAACCGGACTTGCAATTCGTTTGCTTCTTTGGACGCCATCTTGGAATGACAGGGACCACGGGTGAGAGCGTGGTCCGACCATGGCTTGGTTGAAAGGTCAAATGACGTCACTATAACACGGGCTATCGGTGTTCGATTGGAACGATGGCTGAAATAGCTTGAGCGATCGTCCCAATCGAAGTCAGCCATGATCATCACTCACTAGTTACCCGTATGTATATAAAAATCAAAGTACTGAAAGTACTGTTGGAAAGCAAATTTGCTGGTTATGTCTAAAGGCCTTTCTAGTTGTTAGCAATATGAATTACACGGAGTTGGATAAAAGTAATTAATTGAATTTGATTCTTTAGAAAGTTACAAAATACAAATTATGAAAGGATAATGTCTGTTCCATATCAGCACAATATACTGAACAAAAGAGAAAACTTTACGCTGCAAGATTTCTTGTTTCTGAAAAAGTATCGAACTAAAAGCCTGATTTTATTTTTACAATATTTCCATGGCATTCGGCAATCGTTTTGTCGAATTTTCATTGCCTTGTCTCCTTTAATGTCAGAGTTACGGCCCTTAATGCATTTACAGCTAATTTCATCTGATGCCACATACGCGCGATAAACGATTCATTATTTTTACGGAATTGGTCATATCCGGGTTGCCAAAAAACCCACAAAACATCTCTCTTATCACTTGTAGCAAGCTCTAAAATAAAGGTCTAATCTGTCAATTTTGTGAATTACGCCCCTTTGACACAAACAAATAGGGAATTTAAAATGTTTGATATTCATAAACTGCACACCTGAAAAACGGACCCCTGTCACACTTAAAGGGTCCGTTTTTCATCCCCATAATTAAGATCAACAAAACGTTTAGTGTTTGGCACTACCAAGTCAATGAACGATGCGAAGCACATTCATTTGATTTCTTTACTTGTTGAATTTAGAAGAAATATGACAAGCAATGTATGTGTAAAGTTTTAACTTTTGTTCAGTATACTATGGTAGGTTCTATAAAGTTTCTATGGAAAATCCAATTGCCGAAAACATAGTGCTGTTTTAATTCATTTCGGGCACTAATTTTCAATAAAATGTTATAAGGAAATGATGTAGAAAGCAAGAAATTGGAAGGCATGTGGTATTGGGTCCTCTCCAAACAGGGACTGGGAGAGCAGAGCCTCCTATCCGGGGGCCGAATTCTCCCAGCCGAAAACGACTATAAGGCATTCTAGCACTCTATATGTTCTCCTATACCCAATGTCATGTTCTGAAGTAGGTTTTCTTGTGTAATAGACTAGTGCGACAGGTCACGGTTCATAAATCTATTTGATGTATGACGTGAACTTTTGCAAAATTCGGTACAATGGACAAGTTTCCACTAAGACCCCCCCCCCCCCACACACACACACACAACAGCCTCCGGAAGTCGTCCTTACAGGCAAAAGGCGAAATTTTTAAACTGAGAACGGTTGACTGTAAATCAAATAAAATAACTGGCAATCCGGCTATCAACGAATTCATTCAATTTCATAGTTTTTGTTCCACTTAAAACTTCTCTTTATCACTGTATATTGAATGCACGTGCGCTTAATCGCTGTATATTGAATGCACGTGCGTCGTCATCGATTTCTCCGCATTTTTTGGGAGCCTCGTTTTGAAAATGTCGATTTGTTACTATTTTTAGTAACAATTCACATGTATACAATGTTAATTTCCCATAAACCCATTGTTTGCCTCCGGAAGTTAATCAGAGTCTTCTCTGATGAAAATTCGCTCTTCGATTTTTGGATGTCGCTATTTACATCAGAGCGCTGTCCAATTCAAAAACAAAAGAAAATTCCGACACAAGTTATGTCGCTGTGTCGGAATATTCTTTTGTGTTTGACTGGGACAGCGTTCCGTTGTAAATAGCGACATCCAAGTATCATCGAGCGAATTTTCATCAGAGAAGTCTCGGATTACCGGAAGTGTTCTGCGGGTACGGACTAAAACATAAATGAAAGGAGTCTATACCCTAATTAGAATGCATTTGATCTCTGAAAACTACATGTCTTACTTGCTAAAACATGTGTTCCGTAACTACTTTATCCCTTTCCCAAATAAGACCGGGTTTGACAGCCCGTAAAGAAAATGTTCGGGGGAATATTGGGATGAAAGAAGAAACTGCTGATAATCAGAATTTTCTACTTTAACCTCGATATTGTCTTTGGTATTATCACGCTATGGGAG
Source organism: Fragum sueziense (assembly GCA_963680895.1). Classification (NCBI taxonomy): domain Eukaryota; kingdom Metazoa; phylum Mollusca; class Bivalvia; order Cardiida; family Cardiidae; genus Fragum; species Fragum sueziense. The sequence goes on from OY804607.1 coordinate 24,262,931, forward strand.
CCTGACCAGCGGCACCTATTTTTTCGAGCAAAAAATGGCGGACATAACAAACCTGCAAGAAATAGATACTGCAAACAAAGGAAGATTTGTCACATTTATACTCAATTTTGCACGTTCATACTCATTAATATTTGAGTACATATATTGCTTTACCACTTTTGACTCTTAAATGAACTTAATCTTTAGATTATCTAAAATTGTGCCGACAATTTTTACGATGTGCTGTGCTCATCATTTTAAGCGAGAAATGCTTTAATGAATCAATCAAAAATCACACTTTACTGTTTCTATTGGTTTTATTTTCGTGTGTGGACATAGATTTCTGTATGACAGAACCTTTGTGTAACTCTGAGTCGTGAGAGATGTGTATTATTAGAAAAAAAACGAAAAAACGAAACTACTGTACGAGAAAAACTGAACTTTTTTTCCGAGCAATGTCACCATCCACTGTATGGGTAGTTCGTTCATTGTTTACACGATTTTAGTTTGGAAATTCCAGTTTTTCTGAACGCGTTAATCGAGCAATTGAAAACTGAGAGACGTATCCTAGTGGTCAACATTTTCAGTTAATCAACTGCATGAAGGATTAAATCTCTTTAAGCAGAGTCAATCTAAATGCGCATTTAAATTATTTTAACCCTTTTCCAAAGCGTAAATTTCAATTCAAAAGTAGCTGTTTACCACAGAATTGATGTTGAAAAAATATTGGATTAGTGTAAAATAAAGCATTGAAATTATTGATGCAAAAGGAGGAAATGCTGGTTATAAATAATTGTTTCCTCTTTTGCCCCAATGTGTGTTCAAGCCTTTTTGTTAGGAACGAGAAAACCAGGTCGTGTTTGGGAAATGGCTTATATAGTTTTTGGAATTTGTTCATGCAAATTAAGCTATCTCGAGTCAAAGGAATTACAGCACTGTCTTGATGATGAAATAAATGAACAAATAAACTAAATGTTTAATATAGAACCTACTCATCAAAGCATATGATTCACGAAATCGACACTAGATATTGATTTAAAAATGAAACATGTCTTTGAAATAGTATTCAATGTATATTTTCTCCTAACACCACTTATGTTCTGTCTGCCTTAGTACTGTCTCTTGTTTTTTTGCACACACTCTCTCATTGGCTGGTTATGACCGCGGTTATCACAAAAATAGCATCGCGTTGAACTTTCAAATTTGATGTCCCGGTTTCGATCCTAGGGCGCGGCATATATCCTCTATGACATCTGGTACTTGTTTCATCAAAACATTGAAGACGTATTTCTGACTTACTGATGTCTTACGAAACAACAATCAAATTACCTAGGACTTGATGGAAGGGGCGATACCTGACTCCTTTCCTAAGCGTGTAGACTGTAAGACATTGGTACTTAAGACATAAATACGCATTAAATCCTTTGATGAAACTGGCCACAGTCTCCTACCAAATGGGTGGACAATTTTAAACCTAAGTGGCATGAGTAGCTTCATTCTCGAAAACATCAAATGTAGTTGTGCTAGAGATGTTGAGAGAAATACAGGAATATGTTGGTAAGTCGTTTTAGCTTTACTTTTCATACATGTAATATAGTGTCGAAAGAGGCATTTCACCCATTCTAATCGAACATTTTGTAGATACTAGGCCGCGGCCATAGCGCAGTCAGGTGCTCCAGTCGCAGCGATTACCATGTAGTTTAAATAAGCATTAAGGGGGAATGCTCCAGTTTCCTAAATTTTTCCAAATAAAAGAGTTCATTCATTTTTTGTATGCTGAAACTATATGCAATTACCAATTCAAAAATGAAATAAAAATGGATGGTCAGCGATATTGTTTGAATTTTATAGGCATTCGTATAACATCCCTACAGCGAAAAATGCATAATTTCTTGCACCTACCCAAGGTCACTAAAATGCTTATAAATGCTCTATAATCATCGTTTAGTCCCGAAAACGGATTTAAATTAACTTCTTACATTTAATAAGAACAGAAAACCCAAAATATGTGCTATTATAAACGCACAAATGTGTAAAACAGCATGCTCGCGTGTTCAGTTCGATCAACGAAGCTGAAGTGTTATATGTCAAAATTTGCATATTTTGGAAATATTTCAAGTTCTACATCATAGACTTTGATAAAACTCCATCATTGTATTAAGCAACGTGTCCTGGTAATAATTCAAAAAGAAAGTGTATAGGTCAGTACACTTTTTAGTGCATTACAGCATTTTTATCAGCTACACACGGATAAAATGACGTAAAACAGTGGTAACTGTGTATACACTTACAACTGTCTTGTTCTAAATACTCGATTTCCATCTTGACGAAATCAGTTTCGCATAATAAATACGCTTTTACCATCGAAAATTGTAAATTCTAATCACGTGTTATATTATTGAAAATATGGTAGCGAATCATATATGGTACGAAATGTTTAATTTTCTATAGTAATGACCGAGTGTTCCGAAAAACTGGAGCATTCCCCCTTAAATCCCACTCCTTCCATCGATTTGTCTAAACCAATAGGTGTCACTCCTCAACGAAACAGGCCTATTAAATATATAGTAAGATGGGTCAATTTGGCAGCTTCTAGCTTCTCTCAGAAGTCTTTGTGACACATTTTACATAGTCTGCCTGACAGACCATTCCTTTGTCTTTAATGTACTACCAAGAAAGTGGTATCAATAGCACCATCAGCTAAAATCACGCACCTGTGAGCACAGCCACCCTTGCAATTTGCCATCTCTTTCGGGATCTGCATGTGACACACCCTCGTGAAAGGTCACGACCGCGCAACAAACTAGTTCCCGACAAATTCATTAAAACGCACCCCAGCAGTACACTGATGGTCTGCCAGTATGCAGAACCACATTACATGCTTCTGCCTATTCTATAGACACAGGATCAATGCATCAAAAGGAGCGAATCCATTTTTGACGGAACTATGTTTGTATACTACGACCCGGAAGCATTTCCCGTTGTGGAGTGTCTCCAATAACAATACAAATATGAGATTTCGTACGCAGTGAACCGTGTATTGCGCGAGTGTAAAAGTTTCCATTCATGTGTATTTTTGGACATGGGTTGATGGAAGACTGTTGTAAATACCTATAAAATACTATGTATATATCATTGTCTTGCATAGTTCGTTTCCATAGTCGGTGTAATTTTACGCGATCCAAAATTTTCCGTTCGTGAAATCTTTATTTGACGTGCAAATAAGAAGCATTCTTTTATTGTTCAGCTGGCGTGTGGGTGCTCAATTGTTTGAATACGACAGAAAGTTACCAAAAGGTATACACGTGTCCAACATTATTAAATCTATGAGTCCTTATACGAGGGACGGTCGGAAAGTAGTTGGACTTTTGACTAGTTCTCTAAAACCATTTAACTTTTTAACAAAATTCTTTCTACACTGTTTAAACAAATTGTCCATCTATGTCTATGCATTTTTGCCATCTTCGTAGGAGCTTTACTATTCCCGCTGTTTACCGTGACGTAGACCTACTGTATTATGTACTGTGTAACCATCGGTATCACAAGCGCCCTGGTCTCAAATTTCTTCCCAGCAAGCATTTTCATCAGTTCTAGACGCAAATAAAAGTCATGTGGGGTAGGGTCTATGCTATAAGAAGAGAAAAACAACTTTACTCATGGTTAATAGTTAATAATCTCAACTGTAGATGCGGAGGTATGGGAGCCTGCGTAATCGTGAAGTAGAAAACATTTTTCTTTGCTAATCTGGGACGCGTTTACTTCAGTATTTATTCTTAGGTTTTTCTGAATTACTTCAGAATTGTACTTGGCAATGACAGTTTTTACCATTTGACATGAAATGACTAACTATCAATCCTCGTGAATCCACAAAAGCAACAAAAATGACTACCAGCTGAGTGTAAAAGCTTAATCTCTTCAGATGTGGGGAACCAGCTCGTTTCTATGACTGCTGTGACTGAGTTTTTATCCCAAGTTCGGAATTATGAACAATTATTTAATCTTCAGTGATAATGTAGTTCAAAAACCTAATTTCGTCGCGATTAAAATGACTTGAATGCTCTTTTGTTTTGGTTACCCTTGTTGTTCCTCTAACAAATATCCTATGATACATAAAACCCCTATCACATATAAGTGGACAGAATATTGTATATATACAACTATCTTTGAAAATAAACTGTCCACATTATTGGCAAATGGATGAAGATTCCACCAATATATAATGTGTTTATACAGTTGCAAATGGAGAGACAGCAGCACGAAAAGTCCAACTACTTTCCGACCGCCCCTCGTATATTTCTCTTATGTATGTATTTCCGTGTGATATCCTCTGTATGTCCGTCTCTCTTTCATCTCATCCTCTCTTCTCTGTCTACCTAGGATTTAAATTCTATACTGAACAAAAGTGAAAACGCTACACCTACTTCGCTTGTCATATTTTTTCTAAATTTACAACAAGTAAAAAATTCAAATGAAAGTGTTTCGCATTGTTCATTGACTTGGTTGTGCTTAGTGCTTTACGTTTTGTGGATGAAAAAACGGACCTTTTTAATGTGACAGGGTCCGTTTTTCAGGTGTACAATTTGAACGGAAATTTTACACAATTTCAACCTTCAGAAATTCAAGCAGAAGAATGCAAACCATGCCGGACTGCATGGAATGGTAGTCCGTCAAGTTACCAGTCAGGAAATGTAAAGAAGCGTTCGTAACATTGTATTAACGTTTAGAAAATGATGTTTTAAAGGCAGAATTTTCATTGTGTTCCAAAGCTTGAAAACTTTACAATGTAATCTCCTTAGGAAATTGAAATCGCTATTGCATGGACATCTGGTAGTCTGGCTTACCTGCCCCTAATACTGCGTTATTGGGTCAGGCACACAGTAATCATGGCGCCGTCCACTGGACTGATATTTTAACAAAGGTAAAGAACAAAGTTCTTTAATTTTGTGAGCAGGGAAGGGTCATTAGAAGAGTAGATAGGTTTCGGTATATTTTTAATACTAGCAATAAAAGATTTACATGACCACAACGCTAACCCGAAATAAAACGGTTTTAAAAGATGTACATAAAAACTATATGAAGGCAATTTGGATGCATACCTAACAGAAGTCCGGTTAGCTCAGTGGTTAGAGCGTCTGACTCTGACTCCAAAGGTCCAGGGATCGAATCCCACGTTGGGCAAACGTATGTCGTCTTCTTTTTGTTTTAATACATTTTTCATACCAAATGGTTCTAGAGATTGCAAAGACGTAATAAAAACACAATTAGATTTTGTTTTAATTGCATCTTAGTGATTTCTAGAATAGTTTGGTTTGAGAAAATGTATTAAAACAAAAAGAAGATGACAAACATTTGCCCAACGTGGGATTCGATCCCTGGACCTCTGGAGTCAAAGTCAGACGCTCTAACCACTGAGCTAACCGGACTTCTGTTAGGTAAGCATCCAAATTGCCTTCATATAGTTTTTATGTACATCTTTTAAAACCGTTTTATTTCGGGTTAGCGTTGTGGTCATGTAAATCTTTTATTGCTAGTATTAAAAATATACCGAAACCTATCTACTCTTCTAATGACCCTTCCCTGCTCACAAAATTAAAGAACTTTGTTCTTTACCTTTGTTAAAATATCAGTCCAGTGGACGGCGCCATGATTACTGTGTGCCTGACGTACTAAAACACATAGTACGACAGGGAACCAGACTAGGACATCTGGGAACAATCCTAGTCGAAGAAAGGGTTCAAAAATGCCCTGTAAAGTCAGCATGATGTTGCAAAAACCTCCAGTCGAAAACCTTGATAAATTTGTGAATATCAAACATTTCAAATTCCCTATTTGTTTATGTCAAAGGGAGGTAATTCGCAAAATTGACAGATTAGACATTGATTTTAGAGCTTGCTACAAAAGATACACTTGTGTGATTTTAAGTGTGTTTTTTTTTTTTTTGGGGGGGGGGGGGGGGCCAACCCGGATATGAATTCCAATCACTGTATCATTTTATCATCATAAGGATTGGTGGAAAGAGATACAAATGTGGAATCAAATATCTAAACTGATTTACACCAAAAATTTCTATCTTCTACAAATGTATAAAACGCTCCGAACACTCGTACAGAAATTAACTCAAATCACCCGTAAATGAAATTAATTCAATCCGAATACGCGTCCAGTAAGACTAAAAAAATCGGTACTGTAATGCACGTGTTCGCGGGAATTTTTGGTCTTCGTACAGTGAATAAAAACATCAATATTCCAATTCTAACATTTGCGATCATCTTTAGGCTTTTGGATTTTCAAAGAATAATGTAGTCAGTGTAATTTTGATAATATAACGTGTACCTTAAATATATGTTTTATTTCTTTTAATCATTTAAAGGGTGGACAAATATATGCATAATTCACGAGCAACGCCTCTTTATCACGTTTGCTTATCGTTTACGTTATGTATGCCAGTCCGATGAGCTAAAGACAAAGACAATAACGAAGTTGAATCAAAAGCCGACCTATTTATGCTTCGAAGTTGGTGTTATAGGACAAAAGACACAACTTACGTTCAAATAACTGCTGGGACCGTCAGAATCCACTTCCTTGTCCGCCATTTTGTTTGCTCGAAAAAATAGGTGCCGCTGGTCAGGCTCCCATAGCGTGATTATCTACAAATAGTTCTAATTTTATCTAGGTATATATATACCAATTTTGTCGTCTGCTACGGCTTTTTTTTTATTTTGACCAATCTGAAATGTTTCTATTTGGGAAATGGTTAACATACCAACAATGTAAATTGATTTGATTCTATGTATGCCTATTCATCTAGATCTATATCTATAGATTAAAAAGTTAACACCGTTTTTTAAACCAAGTGGTGAAAGGATTGCTGGTCTGATTTCTATGCATTTTGAGCATATCATCACATATTCTGGTTTCCCAGATTTCTACTTTCGCTTTGAAATGCCTAGCTACAAGCGAATACTAGCAAGGCCTATTAGACAAGATGTCTATGTCATTAACCTTAAAATACCCACTTAGTTGATCAATCAATTATTGTGAACGCGATTAAATGCATGGCTTATCGAAAATCATTGTTTAGTTTCGGACATCAAAACGTGTAAGAATTTGGGCATAGAAAGATTCTAAAAATAGACGTGTCCTAGTTCCTATTTGTAGCGCTTGAAGTGGGTCGCATATTTCATAGTTCAGTAAACTTGACTGACCCATTTTCAACGAAAAATATTGGACTGGCTATTGAACCGTAATGAAAGCAAATTACTACGTGATCGTTTCTCCTCTTTTAACACATGTTTAATTGAATGTTTTATCATCGGTCACACAATTGAATATCTTATGTACAACTATAGAATTCAGTATTGAATATTCGAAAGGTTGTTCTAGTCATTGATCTTTGCTTTTGATAGAACTATTTATAGTGAGGAGGACCGGGAGATGTTGTGTGGTATGCAGAGAATGTAAAAGTGCAGAGAATCACGACTGCAATGAAAAGCAAATTTTGCAAATTTGCTTTCCAAAAACTCTTTAGCCGTGTGCGATTTAGGGCGGTAGAGCTCTTCCAGAAGAGTCTGGTTCCCGCCTCTGATACACTACGTAGTAGAAAAAATACTACGTAGTGTATCAGAGGCGGGAACCAGACTAGCTCTTCTTCTTCCAGAAGACAACTTCTGGCCTAAATCGCACGCGGCTTTTGTACTTTTCTCTAAAATGATCCCAACCGACCAGAAAAACGAACATCATTTTTGCACTTTGTTTCTGGTCGGTTGGGATCAATTCTGATGAAAGGTATAATGTGTTTTCTAATAATTCATGCATGTGAGGAAAGAGACTTGTTAGGCAAGGGTACATAAAATAAACTTCTAAAAATCGACGTATAAATAGGAGTTATGTTTTTGTAAATTTTCTTACCTGAAACGGCGGTAAATCCACCACATTTGTTATCTATTTCAAAATGGACAATAACCCACCGTGTATAGTTTAGCAAGAAATTGCCGCAGGTGGATACCGCGAGGTTTCATAAAGCAGAGATTGGGTTAAATCGTACATCAAAATATTCAGCCAACCAGGACATTCTTTTATACATGTATTAGCCATTTTTCCCAAACGAAGAATTCCTATCTACCCAAAGACTTCGCCAAAGCCAGTTCTTGTTCAGGAGAATGTTAAAATATTCACCATCATGATAATTATAAAATGTTTCCTTTTCGATAATTTTGGCATGTGGTTTTGTTACATAAATATCCTCTGATCCACCGAAAAAACAACAAAATAATTGATAAATAATAAAATGTGTGCGCAAGTAAAGTATCAATTATTAAGATAAAGCAAAATATGGGAGGGTACTAACAGTGTATCCAAACAACTGTTTTTAGAAAAATTTAAGATATATGAACCAATTAATGACAGACATTATAAACAGAAAATCACGATATCATACAGATTATATATTCAAACTATTTACATCACACACTGATAATTATTTCCATATCACAAAATATAAACAACAAAGCAACAGATAAGAGACGTTACCGTATTTTAAAATTGCTACTTAAATTCCAAACCTTTTCCATTTTTACATCGATAGGAATCGCCTCAAAGAAGCGATTCCAATGGAATCACGCAACAAATGATTTGAGGAAAAATGAATGAAAAATAAGCATTTCTTTTTTCTGCATCCCTCTTATCTGTAGCTCTGCAATAAGTATCACAAACAGTGTACATATCACAGATCGAGCCCCTCCATGGTTCACTCTATTGTTTATACTGGAAGGATACAAGGTCACTCTCGCCAGTGGGTGGACGGCTTCCCACTGAAAATACAAACAACACATGTCAGAAAATTTGTCGTTGGGAAAGGTAATAGGTATACATGTGTATTGTCCACCCAAATTAACCAGGGACAACTTAATTTTTGTGCGCTAAGTCCGTTAGCTGAGTGTCTTCTTAACAAAACATTGCCGAAGTAGGGTCATTACATATGCAGATGTCCCGGGTTAATCTTGCTGGACGATAAAGATATCAAATCAATAAATTATCATAAACGATATCATATCATAGTCTGCGTGCTCCTCGGTTGCTGACACTTTTGAAACGTGTACTTAACGGAGACAACTCGAGCTGTACTATACCTTTAAACACACAAAACAATCAATCTGTTTGGTCGAGACATGCGTCCAATCAGATGATTTGTAATGAAGTTTTGATTTCGAATATGGCCATGTACAGCTGAAGTCAGTTTCACTAGTGGATGGAATGCTTCCAGTGGCTTCACCAACACGTGTAATGTTTCCTATCTCCGCATAACATAACACATACTATTTGCATAATCACAGTTCGAGGCAATCGATGACAATGACTGATATGGTTGACTTTACTGTTTATACTGGAAGTAGACCATGTCACTCTCATAAATAAAGTCTCTCTACATAAAGAAGTAGGCGATTGTCATGGTATAAGATACTTCGAAAGGTTCTAGTTTAAGTCGTCTAAGCTAATTATGTCTACAGTAAACCAGTCAATGTTGAAGGTTAAGTTGTTGTTGTCGTGCGCATCCTCTCAAAACATGGTGTCAGAGGTGGGATACGAAACCGATGCCACATACATTGACCGTATACTCGAAACAGAGAGTATTGAACTGATAATTAATTTTCGCGACGATCGTCTAATTATTTTAGTAAAATGCCTGGTATGAAAAGTCCAGTATTATGTATAAAATCTTTATCGTGCCAGACTCCTTTCTTCCCAAACAAGACTTGGTTTTGACATCCATTGTAGAAAACATTATTTTCTACTTTAGGTTGAATATTTCCTATGATATATTTATACATAAATGCTATTTTTGAACATCCATTTTATCATCTAGCACAGCTTTTAAATGGGATCAGTTTTAGAGTTTGTTGTTTGGATACGAAAAGCTAAGAAAAGGTACGAATTATACAGCTTATAAAAAGAGTAAATGTTTTGAGCATCCCCTATTCAAAGCTTGTGAATTCGAATATGAAATAATGAAAATTACCATTACCCTAACAAGTTTTCGTTTGACAACCAAGACACCATGCATATAACTGTAGCTTATCCAAGCATCAGTTATATGTGAGATGCTTTAGTATGCCACCAACCATATATTAACCATACCTCCCGAAGACGGACTCTCGTATGCCGGAAACACCTTGTTCCTTTTATCGAAGGGCGTCGCGTCCATCTTGCCTTCGTTTATGTACGTAATATCCTGATTACCATATTTAGGGCGTCCCAGCAAATCGTCATCAGAAGCTACGTCATTTCCGGTTAGGAAGAACGTCTCGAGCGGACCAAATCCACGTAATTCAATCTCCCCACGTGACACGAACGTGAACGGTTTTCCTTCTAGTAATCTGTAATTATTGCACACGTTTTATATATCCTCCGAATATAAGACCGTTAACAGCCTATTTCTCGATTTAATCATTAAGTTTAGTATACCGAAAAATATTTTGATCTTAATACACGTTTGACTGTGAGAGATGAACCGAATTGAGATGGATCCAAGAGGCTTTTGCATATATCGATCTTGGAAACAATGGTATAGTAATTGGATTATTAAATTTTATAGCATTCATACTCTAGTCATAACTAGGTACGTGCAACTTCATGAAGCATACCAAGACAATATTGTCGCTGCTTTTAAATTGCGTATTCATCAATGTAGTAACATAGATCATGTCGTATGTACATAACTTTTGCCAGAATATTTTGGAAACCATAAATTATAAATATACGTACCTATAAGTTGTAGGACTGACATGGATCCTTCCCTGCTCGCCATGACTCTCAAGTTTTGACGCCACGACAGACGTTTCGCCCATCACGACAAACCTGGGTATACGGTGACCTATGACGCCAGTCACTATAGAACCGCTGTGCATACCAATACGGATCTATAAAGTATTTAGAATGGTGAATCATTAGGCATTATGCGTTCAATTACCTAATTCCTATATATCCACATGTTTGTTTTTTACTCTGTGTATGTTTTCAAATATACGTTTTACTTTCACTTGTCGATGTGACAAAAATAGGTGCGCCATGCAGCTGACAGAGTACAGACCAAAGACCAGCCATTGTATATATCTGTCCTTTAGGCCTACCCCATTTCAATGAATATCGCAATCCTGGAGCAATTCGATCTATCAAAATGGCTATAAATGCACTAACAGGACTTAAATAATGTATTCATTTGCTAAAGAACTAGACCGATGCCTATACCTTAATTGGTTCGTTATCGAGTGGTGACGTCACTTCCCGTGACGTCAACATCATGCCCAGTGCCGTGTTGGCGATTCTCTCTGCGTGCATGTCCTTCTTTTCCCCTACACCAGCAATCACCAAGTACGCATCGCCGATGGATTCAACCTGGAACAAAGATAAAAAAAAATATAGATTGAAGTGATGCCAGTATATCAAGTAAATGATCTCTAAAATCTTTTGGATTGTAACGAAGTTTGAAACATTGTTATTAGCTATTAACTATTCACTAGATTTAGAGTAAAAATACGTGCGAGGACAAAGTATTGTTTGGTTGGTTATGTTGACATGTTATTTATTCCATATGCATCGACCTCTTCAAAAATGTCTGTTAAAATTTTCAACTAACCCGGACTGCCACGGATGGCCAAAGAAACTGAACAGTCTGTGATCAAAATAAACAAGCAAGAAGACAGCTAGTTGTTTACAAAATCCATAGGTTTACCTTATACGTCCCATGTACACGCGTGATCTTATCAAATCGCGCTTGTAAGGAGTTTAAAATTCCGACTACGTCTCTCGGATTGCACCTAGCAACGATCGGTAGGAAGTGGACAACGTCACAAAACAACGCCGTAACTTGCTGGTAAAACTCTGTACAGAAAATAAATCAATACATATTTACAATTGTATTTATCCAACAAACAATGTCTTTAATTTCTTTATAACTAGGCACATTTCATCTTGTAATGATTTTCCCAATATTTTTGTAGTTTACATAGATCTATTTAAGGTTTCAAAAAGTCCAGAAAGATTACGTTCTTCATGATCTAAATGATGATATAATTATTATTTGGTCACGGGCATCATAATAAGTGATCATAATTTAATATCGAAGCCTTATGTTGAGAGAACTCATTTGAAACGTCTCACTGACTGAGACTTGGCCTATTCTAATGACATTACACGCACTGTCATTTTAAAAAGCAATGCATGATAATACAAAAGCAACTCGCCTCCTTGTGGAATTTGTCCCCTCTGGACCAGATCCACCGCATCTTTAGTTAGAAATGCCTGATATAGGGTCTCATTTTTGTGCAATTTGTTACTTTGATCACATAGATTTGTTTTCATTATTTTAATAGTTTGATTGGTAACGGACATTTTAAATCTTCTATATATGTCAAATCCTTATGTTGCTGGTACTCATTAGAATCGTCTCATTGAGACGATTCTAATGAGTTCCATCAACATCGAATTTGATATAAATTAAGAGTCTACACCATGATATAATAAAAAATATATTTTTCTCACTCTGAAACAGTATATTTTCTGTTGGTACCGTTGTGTATGATAAAAATGATGATAAAACCCACCTCCTCGTGGTATCTGTCCCCTCTGTACGAGATCCACCACATCTTTAGGCAGAAATGCCTGATAAAGGGTCTCATTTTTATGACGTTCGTTATCCAGGTCACGCTGTATTCGTTGTATTTGATCTTTGGTAACGGGTGTGTCGTCATTGCCGTGACGTGACGTCGGCTTTCCGTTCTTGTCGTTCTGACCCGACTCGTTGTCCGTCTGTCCGCCTCTAACGTTGTTATCTAGACATTTTCTGTAATTGAAAATATAATTATTTTGACAGTTTAATACTATTATTGTATATTATAAATCCATTGCTATCTTAATTCACTCACTCAGAACAACATGTGGGCCTTCAGGATAGTCATCTGGTATATAGCATTTTGTTTGATTCACTATCGAGGACCAGTTTCCCATAAACGTTACTTGACATGGAAAAGGCTAGTAGGTAGAAATAAGTACCAACAATATTTACAGGGGCTAAATGAAATTATTCACAGAAACCGCGGAAACGATCTATCCAAAAGGTTGACCAATCATACTATTTTATCTCACCTATATTCGTGATCAGAGACGAGAAAGTCCCTTGTTACATCCCACATCGGTATGTCGGCTAGCTTCAGCTTCTTGTGTTCCAGATCCAGCCAGCTGTGGGCCACAGGGGATGCTATAAACACGAAGTAGCCATTATCACGCAGCTGGAACATCTGACCTGTAGGCAAACAAACAAATACGTGACCCGTCACGCTAAAAGGGACCTTATCCCAACTCCAAAAATCCAAGTTTTGACAAACTTGTCAGACTCGACACCGGTCAACCAGATCTTGTATGCGAAAAATGAACATATAGTAAGGTAGGAAAAAAACATTCCGGATTTAGAAAATTACATAAAAGTGAAAAGTGTCGGCCCTAGTCTGGCTGCGCGGACTGCGCAGACTGACTAGGGTCGATATTTTTCACACACCCGATAAAGTCCCTTTTAGCGTGAAGGGTCACATATATAACATATTATGCATCAACTATATTCGTGGTCAGAGACGAGAAAGTCCCTTGTTACATCCCACATCGGTATGTCGGCTAGCTTCAGCTTCTTGTGTTCCAGATCCAGCCAGCTGTGTGCCACAGGGGATGCTATAAACACGAAGTAGCCATTATCACGCAGCTGAAACATCTGACCTGCAGGCAAAAAAACAATTATATAACATATTATTTATCAACTATATTCGTGGTCAGAGACCAGAAAGTCCCGTGTTACGTCCCACATCGGTATATCGGCTAGCTTCAGCTTCTTGTGTTCCAGATCCAGCCAGCTGTGTGCCACAGGGGATGCTATAAACACGAAGTACCCGTTATCACGCAGCTGGAACATCTGACCTGCAGGCAAGCAAATAACTGAGCCGGGATCTGGTAAAACGTCCCTTATAGCATTTTAGACAGCCACATTTCAAATTCCGCCTGTGCCTAAGCGAAGACTGGCATACATCGATGCTGCTCTTCTATGGTTGCTACACGTCACATAGAAGCTATTAGAGAACAACATGGATCCTGATCAGACTGTGCGTATGCACAGGCTGGTCTGGATCCAGGTTGTTCTCAAATGCCATAAAGTACGTTTTTCCAGATCCTGGCTCAATTATATAACATATTATGCATCAACTATTTTCGTGGTCTGAGACGAGAAAGTCCCTTGTTACATCCCACATCGGTATGTCGGCTAGTTTAAGCTTCTTGTGTTCCAGATCCAGCCAGCTGTGGGCCACAGGGGATGCTATAAACACGAAATAGCCGTTATCACGCAGCTGGAACATTTGACCTGAAGCCAAACAAACAATTAGATAACATATCATTTATCACCTATATTCGTGGTCAGAGACGAGAAAGTCTCGTGTTATATCCCACATGGGTATGTCAGCTAGTTTCAGCTTCTTGTGTTCCAGATCCAGCCAGCTGTGGGCCACAGGAGAAGCAATAAACACGAAGTAGCCATTATCACGAAGCTGAAACATCTGACCTGTAAGTAAACAAACAAATACATAACATTATTTATCACCTATATTCGTGGTCTGAGACGAGAAAGTCTCGTGTAACGTTCCACATCGGTATGTCTGCTAGTTTCAGCTTCTTGTGTTCCAGATCCAGCCAGCTGTGGGCCACAGGAGATGCTATAAACACGAAGTACCCGTTATCACGCAGCTGGAACATCTGACCTGCAACCAAACAAACAATTGAGCCGGGATCTGGAAAAACGTCCCTTATAGCATTTTCAAAAATTGAGTTTGAAGATCAGCCTGTTGTCAAATGCAGTCCAATATGCATCCATGCTGCTCACTTTAAGTTACTACAGGTCACGAAGAAACTATTAGAGAACAACGTGGATCCTGATCAGACTGTGCGTATGCACAGGTTGATCAGGGCCCGTATTCACCAACGCATTCTAAATTTTAGAATTAGACTAAATCTAAAGTATTTGCTAAATTGGGAGTCTAATTCTAAAGTACGTATTCACCAACGCATTCTAAATCTAAATCTTTAGAAAATTCTTTAGATTTCCAAGTCTACCACCAGCCGTGCTAAATTACGTTTCTTGTGTGAAAAAATGGCCGCCGTTCACCGCTTCAATGCTTGTTACATGCTTAAAATCGACAAAGGAATACAAAAACAAAACAAAAGTCTATCTAAAACTTAATCTTATACAAAAATTCGACGAGATGGCACTTTTTGAAGATATTTGAATGCGCAAATCGTAACTCGACAGGCTCAAAAGGTCAGCCGGTAAGAAAAGTGCCATTCTTGTAAACATGACAGATTGTCTGACGCATTTAATCTTTCACTTGTCATGGGCAAAAAATCATGTTAGCCTGCATTTCGTTAATCAAATATTGTCAGAGAGAAATCAAAGAGAAATCAGCTCAAACAACAAAGAATGCAACTCAACTTTACAACTAGCTATGAACCTTGGCCGTAGTGTTTTTGTGTGCACATGAGCGAGTGTGGGTTGGGATCGGAAGCCCGAAAGGTCCGTTTGAACAAAGAACAAAATTAACTTGAAACGGAGAAAAACGTAGCAAATTTAACACGATCATGAGCACATACCATGATAATCTTTGATCTCTTATTCCCTCCAACTGCAACTTCCTAAATTCTTGACCTTAGTCCTGTTTATCGGGGGTCGTCCATTTTCAAACAGTCTCCAAGAAGTTGAACAAGACGAGTGATGATCGTAGCCAAAAGGCAAATTTCAAACCAACGGTACCCTGACTTATCACAAGGCATACCATTTTCTTGAAATAAGATGAATAACCACTTCCTTGATGATCTCTATCCCTCCAAAATCCACAGAATTAGAATCCTCCCGGTTTGTCGTTCAGTAAACATTGCATCTACAGAGAAATCAAAACGTCACAGATTGTGTGAATTACGTCACAAAAAGCTTTGAACTTGACCTTGGGTTTATATTTAGATCATTAATCGAGGGGCCTACAATGGGGAATTTTATGTCTACTAATACGTGCTCTCGATAACAATTAAGGATTTAATTAATGGCAAGTCTATTTATCATTTTCTGATTCACAGACATTTGCCATATATTAAGGGGGTAAATATAAAACTGAGTTGTTGTGCACTTTAGTTAGGATGCAGAATTTTATGCACTTAAATAAATATTTAATCGTTATCTATTAAGATATCGTTTGCTTTGCAATAGGTATTACTGAAGATGGGACGCACTGCACAAATGATTAATTATCGACGGTATAAAAAAATGTCAAAATTAAAACAGTGCTTGCCGATTGTCAAACAGTCTGTCATTTCGTTCGTTCCGTTTTGATCAATGCCGTCTCTTCGCTTTGGTTTTGATCCTTAAAGAAGTTGAAGGGTATCTACTACGCTTTGATCCTTAAAATATACAGACCATGATGCTGGTTGCATAATTTGCCTACGCTCTATGAAAATCCGGAAACCAGCGCAGGATTGTGACCGCTTACGCCGCGTACAAACTATTCTAAATTAAGACTCGTCTAAATTGCGTTGGTGAATAAGGAATTTAGAACTTTCTTGGCCGAGTAAAGAATTTAGAATTTAGACAAAGTCTAATTCTAAAATTTAGAATGTGTTGGTGAATACGGGCCCTGGATCTATGTTGGGCTCAAAAGCCTTAAGGGACTTTTTTCCAGATCCTGGCTCAATTATATAACATTATGGATCAACTATATTAGTGGTCAGAGACTAGGAAGTTCCGTGTAAGGTCCCACATCGTATGTCTGCTGGCTCCAGTTTCTTGTGTTCAATCTTCATCCAGCTTTGGGCGACACGAAGTAGCCATTATCACGCAGCTGGAACGTCTGACCTGCAGCCAAACAAACAACGATACGTAGATCCAGCAATATTTTTGAGTTTGTAAATTTTGATAAAATGTATTGTCGTTTCTTATCTTTTTTTATATTTATTCTTATTATGGTTATAAAATTTGTACATGTACTTATTCTCGTCTATATTCGTGATCTGAGACTAGAAAGTCCGGCGTAACGTCCCACATCAGTATGTCAGCTAGTTTATGCAAGTTTATGTGGTTCTAATATGTATATGCTTGGTCGGTATGTTGTGATTTCGGTTTTGCTGTGTCAAAGTTATAGTGTAGCTAATCAATGTCCCAAAATTGTCGTGAAACTTTTAGTGCCTAAAACCCGTTTTTAAAGAGACGATAAACTTACAGAAACTTGAACTGTCGAAATCGTCACGTGATACATACCTTTCAGCAGGATGGGCAGCTTCTCCGTTTTCTCCATTTTGGTTTTGTTGAACTCCAGTATGAAGGGACACAGCACGAATCTCTCTATGTTTTTATACGTCAGATCCACACAGTTCGGGTATTTAATGGTGAAGAAATCCGTCAAGATGGCGGACCTCATGTTCCGGATATCCGGCATGACGACCTGCACCTTAATGCCCGACTGTACGACTCGCATTTCCTGGTCAAACACCAGGTGGTAGGGAAATATCTCGATAAACATCCGAGGATTTATCGGCAGGGTTTGTGGGTAGTTCGGAACGAAACCTTTATGCATAGCGGTGATCTTTGCGGCAATCCTCCATTTTGCTTTCGCGGATTTTTTCTTCATGAGAGGTAGAGCGTCCTCTCCTAGTTCTCTCTTGATCTGTTCTAGTTTCTCTTTAACTGCTTCTACGTCCTAGAAAACAAACACTGAAATTTGTACCAGCATGGATCCGGGTGGGATTTAGGCTAAACGACCCCTCCCCCTCATTCGTGTACTATTATTCACAGAAATCGTGGATCCGCCACATTAACTTTAAGTTAGGTAAAGACAACATGTAATATCAAATCCACTATGTATCAAAAGAATCTCTTTGTGTGCTTCACAGACCTACCTAAAAACGCTTTGGCAAATTTAAAATATGAATAGGCCTACTATGCTGTTTGCGAAATGTAATACGAAGTGGAATTGGAACATCTCCTGTATAATTCAATAAATGAAATAGTATCTCTTATATATATTAATGAAGTAAAGGAAATTGTGATAAAACAAAAAAGCATAATAGTAATACCAAGACCAGTGTAGTTCCAGAGCAACTGATAAAAGGTGTGGGACCATTTTGATTTTGTTGTTTCAAGTCTAATCCTAGTTGCAATAATGTAACCGAAACCTTTTTGAATTTTGATCCGGGTTTCGGTTACAATTCCCTCCTATTCGTTGCAATGGAGCAGGTGCTGGAATGATTCATTCCAGCAAGTTTAGCATAGTCAAACTTCAAAATAAAGCTATTGAATGTAGTTAGAATGTTACCTGACAACAGGTTAACTATTTTTCTGTCAATCCAGCATAGTTTTATGTTGAAATCACTTTCAAATAAATTTCAATTCAATTTTGAAGCGGAGTACCCACCCATTTTATTCTACTGAGACTTGAATTTTCCGTTGGAAGAAATAACTGATAACAATTCTTGTTGACACTTTTTAACTGAATTTGTGCCATGGAATATCTTTTTATGGGATACACATCTGATTAGTTATGTTAGTATTCAAAAATGTATGCGAGAAAATGTGTTTTCCACTCTTTTGTCTTGCTCCACAAGAAGGAATAGGGTGGACTCGTAGCCACAAACCAATACCCATCATCAAGTTTGTGGCTACGATATCGCAGCTAGTCTAATCCCTATGTTGTGGGTAGTCATTGGAATTGCTTTGATGAGACGATTCCAACGAGTATCCACACAAAGGGGCTTAAGGAACAATGAATGAAAAAATGCCTATTTAAAAGCCAATGCTTCCTCTTATATAGCTTTGTAGACCTGTACCATTCATTATAATAAAAAATAGCCTATACAGCGTACCTCCTGCAGAATCTGTTTCTCGCTGTGCTTCTTTGTCTGGGCTATAAACGTGGGTGGTCCCTCCTGGGGCTCAATGACCTTGATCTTCTTGGCGATGATGTTGAAGGTCACGTGTTCCCGGTCACCTTTGACCTCTGCCACGTTCTCACTCTCTATAGACAGTACGTCCATCTGTAGCTGCATCTTGAAGTAAGCCTTGGATGCTTCCACTATCAGACCTGTAATTTGTAACCAATTGAATGATTCAAATTCTTTGAGATTGGAACCAATGTCATCTTATGAACCTTGAAATGGAATTTACAAGTCAATTGCCAAAGCTATATATAACAAGTGACTCATTATGTCGGTCGGCTGTGTAAAATTGACATTTAGTTTAGATTCCGGGCCAGTGTTACATTCATCTGTCCAGACATATTTTGTCCTTTCGTTTAACACAAATTCTATTCTTACATCGTGCACAATCACATCAGTATGCCTTTACTCCTTGAACATTAGCAGTCCTAACATCTATTTAAAACATCACAATACATCATCACGGATTCCAGTCTGACCATGTATATATGAAGGCCTATCTGGTAACGGGTATCATGTTTATTTCGAATGCAACAAGGTGTCCTATAAGCCTTTTTTACCGAATCGTTGGTTATTTCTGCCTGGTTATTTCTTTTCGATAACTTACCTTTCACGACAGAGTGCAGACCTTTCCTTCTAGAATAATAACGCAGAGTCATCCCATACTTACCTTTCACGACAGAGTGTAAACCTTTCCTTCTGGAATAATAATGCAGAGTCACCCTATACTTACCTTTCACGACAGAGTATAGACCTTTCCTTCTGGAACAATAATGCAGAGTCATCCTATACTTACCTTTCACGACAGAGTGTAGACCTTTCCTTCTTGAATAATAATGCAGAGTCATCCTATCAGCTACAGAGTCCTCGTCACAGCGGAAAGATGGCGCCACCATCTGAGGATAATCTCGTTTGGCAAACGCGTGAACTGAGTCCAGATTTTGTAGGAATTCTAGAACGTTCGAGACGAGATTACGTAATCACGTAACATTTCGTCATACGTCTGCAGATATCATTTTCCCATTAGCCTTTTTTTACAAAATCGATATCGATTTTTGCCTGGTGGCGTAACATTTACCAACCAGCCTAAGTCAAAGTTTATCTTTGAAATTACACAACAATCCATCCGATTGGCCGAGACGTGCGTCTCGTCCAATCGGATGGCTTGTTATGTAATTTTGCTTGAGACAATCGACTTACAAGTGTTTTTGGATAGGGCCCATGAGTACAAATGAGTACAAACCTTTCACGACAGAGTGTAGACCTTTTCTTCTAGAATAATAATGCAGAGTCATCCTATCAGCTACAGAATCCTCGTCACAGCGAGGGTAATCTCGTTTGGCGAACGCGTGAACTGAGTCCAGATTTTGAAGGAATTCCAGAACATTCGAGCCGAGATTACGTAACATTTCGATATACGTCTGCATATATTTTCCTGTAAGCCTTTTTTACAAAATCTATATCGATTTCTGCCTGGTGGGGTAATATTAACCAACCAGTCTAATTCCAAGTTTACCTTTGAAATTACACAACAATCCATCCGATTGGCCGAGACATGCGACTCGTCCAATCGGATGGCTTGTTATGTAATTTTGCTTGAGACAATCGACTTACAAGTGTTTTTGGATAGGGCCCATGAGTACAAATGAGTACAAACCTTTCACGACAGAGTGTAGACCTTTTCTTCTAGAATAATAATGCAGAGTCATCCTATCAGCTACAGAATCCTCGTCACAGCGGAAAGATGGCGCCACCATCTGAGGATAATCTCGTTTGGCGAACGCGTGAACCGAGTCCAGATTTTGAAGGAATTCCAGAACATTCGAGCCGAGATTACGTAATCACGTAACATTTCGTCATACGTCTGCAGATATCATTTTCCCATTAGCCTTTTTTTACAAAATCGGTATGGATTTCTGCCTGGTGGGGTAATATTTACTAACCAGTCTAAGTCAAAGATTACCTTTGAAATTACATAACAATCCATCTGATTGGCCGAGACTTGCGTCTCGTCCAATCGGATGGCTTGTAATTTTGCTTAAGACAATCGACTTACACCTATTTTTGATAGAGCCCCTGAGGGCAAATGAGTACAAACCTTTCACGACAGAGTGTAGACCTTTCCTCCTTGAATAATAATGCAGAGTCGTCCTATCAGCTACAGAATCCTCGTCACAGCGGAAAGAGGGCGCCACCATCTGAGGGTAATCTCGTTTGGCGAACGCGTGAACCGAGTCCAGATTTTGTAGGAATTCCAGAACATTCGAGCCCAGATTACGTAACATTTCATCATACTTCTGTAGATATCATTTTCCTGTAAGCCTTTTTTACGAAATCGGTGTCGATTTGTGCCTGGTGGCGTGGTATTTGCCAACAAGTCTAATTCCAAGTTAACCTTTGAAATTACACAACAATCCATCCGATTGGCCGAGACGTGCGTCTCGTCCAATCGGATGGCTTTTAATGTAATTTTGCTTAAGACAATCGACTTACAAGTGTTTTGGGATAGAGCCCCTGAGTGTAAATGAGTACAAACCTTTCACGACAGAGTGTAGACCTTTTCTTCTGGAATAATAATGCAGAGTCATCCTATCAGCTACAGAGTCCTCGTCACAGCGGAAAGAGGGCGCCACCATCTGAGGGTAATCTCGTTTGGCGAACGCGTGGACCGAGTCCAGATTTTGTAGGAATTCCAGAACGTTTGAGCCGAGATTACGTAACATTTCGTCATGACCGTGACTCCGTAAGTAGGACAGATAGTACTCGCCTACCATTTCTAACAGGGGCTCCTTTGGGAGTCCTGGAAAAAGAAAAAAAATGTGAATTTCTTTTATATGTGTGCTCTTAACCATATGGAATTCATGTCAATCGTCATATCTTCAGGATCCATCTTTGAAATGAAATGTAAGATCTGAGCTTACAAACCAATTAAAATGTTGCATAATGCATCTTTTTACTTCAAATGTCGAATTGAATTCTAATAGTATTGCATCTTATATCTATGTTGGTCAATTTGGCTGAAGAAACAAACTTCTTTCATCGAAGTTCTAGTTCCCTACACCCTACGGGTCAATTTGTTCTTATTCGGTATGTCCATTTTGAAGAAAAAAAGAGGGTTCTATAAAATGTGTGACTAGTTATGTCAAAACGAACATTCGTGATACCAATCAAACACCATGATCGCTGGTCGCCTGTTTTACTTACCCAGTATTTCTGTTGCCAATGAAATCATTTTTTCTGTTACATCTTCATCATACAGAAAATGATCATCGAAATCGTGATCGCATCTTGCTTGTGAGCTGAAAACAAATGTTATAGGCCCTATCATTAACCCTGTCCCATCCAAGACCTGGTATTGATGTCCCAAGAGAAAACATTGAGGCAAAAGAAGTAAATGCTGATAATCAGCATTTTCTCCTTTTGCCTCAATATTATATGCTATAACTGTACACATAAAAACTCATTTGTTTATTAACCTTTTCCCATACAATACCCGATTTTGGAGACACAAAAACAAAGTACTTTGGGACACATTGTTATATTTATAACAAGGCCGGATCCAGGGGTTTTCCGGGGGTTAATAAAATAAGTAATGTTATTCTAGCGTTATTTAGTAAAAAAAAATAGTTTCCGGGTAATGCTAGGGGGTCCCTCTCCCTGTTAGATCCACCTTTGCTATAAGAGAGTGACCTTCCGGCATTTGAGAACTCAATGGACCAAGATCGGCATATACCTACGGTCTTGTTCACCATGGTCCTTGTTAATCTCCAAATGTTGCTACCGGTATAGAAAAGGTTATTTAAAAACAGTATACGTCTTGATCAGACTGTGCGTATGCACAGGCTTATCTGGATCTTTGGTGTTCTTAAATGCTACATAGGCGACATTTACCAGATTCCGACTAAAATAAATGATCTAACCTGATTTTCTCCCAGACCGCCTCTCCTCCCTGTCTCTCTATGATAAAGTTTCTGAAGATCAAGTTGAAATGTCCATACTGAAAGTATATAAACAGCCCTTTTAGTACTAACTATTTTTTCGTATTTTATAGAAGTGCTTAGTCTCAAATTTTAGGCAAAATTCGTTCTTCAGGAACAAAAAATAATGTAGTTTACTGTATTCCAATTCCTTGATATATCGTAGATCTATTTGAAAATAAATTGCAGTAGATCTAAAATAATGGAAAACATAAACTTGCATTAAAACTTGCGAAAAAATGTTCTGAGGGGCTTAAGTAAAACGGCCCATGATATGTTGTACACAGACGGTTTACAGATAAAATTACCAACTTATCCAAAACAATCGATGTTGCAGAAGATAATTTCAATGGAATATAATTTTACATGTTTTGACGTTCTGGATTACAAACGTTGTTGGGACTTCTTTGTTTCCCACAATATTACTAAAAGCATTTGCCCTAATTTGTGAGGCACGTCAAAACCAGATCTTGTTTTGGAGAGGGTTGGTTAAAAGTCACTTACCATTTCGACGTCTTTCTTGTTTGTTCCTTCTAAAATTACTGAAAAAATCTCCCTATCTCCCTAGTCCAAGTAACTAAATATTTCGTCCTGTTTAAGTTTAGACCGTTCGATGTTTCCTAGTTTACACTACTAAAATCCTTTTTCGAGACATTGGTTAGCCATTTTGTCCGTCGGTTGACAAAAGTTCGCACAGATTCATTTTTACAAGAAATACTATATATCAAGATTCGCCACAAAAGAAACTAGTGATGGGTTTACTTCATCCGATATATTTCATGAAATTGTACCGAAAGTCTCTTTTTTCGTCGTTATTTCACTTTTGAAACAGCTTTAAGGTTTGTCCAATTGCTATTCATTCCATATAGAGATGACTTATGAAACAAGGTGTATCTATAGCAAAAGTATTTTCGCGAGGAAGAGGGTCGTCTTAAAAGAAACCAGGTGTTTTCAGTGATGCTGCCTGGTCTTTCACTGTCCCTCCCAAATTAAAGATCACACAATGTTATTTGATTCGATATTTGGAATATTCCGACATGCCTGCTTCTCGACAAATAAGATGTCGATAACGAATGATTATTGTTGATGATACAGCTCAGAAAATATCTATGCGAAAGGTTAAGATGCTGATTAGCGACATTTTCTTCTTTTTGTCTCAAAGTATATATTCTCATACTATACCGGCTATCTTCGAAATTAAACTCATTAGGGTAGAATATCCGTAATGTGGTCATTTTGAGATTCATAAAACATCGGATTTTTCTGAGCACCGTCATTATGTGTCCGAACCTATTCGAACGCGGTCGTAAATATTCGGCGGTAAAAAGTTCCATCGCTGAACGTTTTCGACGTTGCCCGAATAGTTCCGACTTAGCGCGAATCGCATTACGGGTAGTCTACTTTGATATAATCTATACAAGACCAATAATAACATTTTTCTTCCACGTGTACTCTAGTGACAAGGAAAGGGTTAAATTATTCGAAAATTCGTAATTCTGTTTCATGACTTGTTGACCTCGGTTTAAGGTAGTCTACCCATGATGAGATTCGCGCGACGTCAGAATTGTTCGGCGACGCCGAAAACATCTGGCGGTGGAATTTTCTGCCGCCGAGTGTTTACGACCGCGCCCGAATAAGTTCGAATACGTAGCGACGTTGCTCGAAAAAAAATCCGATGTTTTAAGAATCTCAAAATGGCCAAATTACGGGCATTCTACCTTAACCCATTCGAATGCAATGACTGTTGTACTCCTCACAAGATAATGGCTTTTGAAAAATTGTGAAAAATGAATAAATTGCTTGTGACAAGCAATTTTTTTTTATATTCCACAATGTTTCCTAACCCAAATTGGAAAGATCTTTTAAAAGATTCACCAACTTGAAATTGTCGCCTGCAACGCCTTGCAAATTGAAACTGTTTCCATGTGGTAATGGGTTTAGTTTTCACAATCCAATCCAGTATAATGTCGTGGTCGATCTAGCTTTTCATTAACAACAAATTGAACACCCCTCGAACATTAAGAAGGGATTATAAGACAAAAACAACTTTTTATGACTGAATTTTTGATGTACGGGATTCAAGCTCCGGAGAGACGCGACCATATGTTTACATGGTCACCCCTAGCAACGCTAATTGATGACAAACCAATGAAGACCACGTTGGTCTTTTGACCTGAACAATAGAAAATGTGAAGTGCGTTGTAAAAGGGGGAACATGTTAGGAAGAGGAGAGGAAAAAACATGCTTTTCCCTAACATGAAAATATTTTGAAATGCTTACTAGTACATGCAGGGGAAACACGGAGACAAAAGAAGAAAATGTCGATACCCAGCATTTTCTTCTTTTGCCTTTATATTTTCTTGGTTTATTATGTTCGCAAATCCTATCTTCCTATCATCTTAGTTGCTGTCTGTAGCATCTTTTAAATAGGACCATACCCAAACGTGGTCGTTTGAGAATTTTAAGAAGCGCTTTAACCCTTTCCCAAACAACAAAATTTTAGGGTGATCCCCTTCAAAAACCGCCACTAATGACAAAATGAATGTTATTAAAGATGGGATTTGTGTAAATTATGGCACAGAAAATATTGAGACAAAAGGGGAAACTGTTGGTTTCTATTCATCTTCGCAAGCCAAGGGTGACATCTACGACGTAACGTCGTTTCTGTATTCACCCTTGGCGGATTTAGTCCGATTTTCTTGGTCTCCTGGAAAGCGTTTTCATTGGTTCCAGCGAGGTCTCGCTGGAACCAATCAGATTGTCGACTGATACATTTGTTATGAGTAACCAAATCATGACAACGGGCGGGGAAAAGCATTGCATTTTCAACCCAAAAACGCGAAGATGGGCGATTTTTCGTAAGAATTTCACTGCAATAGATAGAAATTCCCTAACTTTAATCGATGAATTATTATACTTTCGACAATTCGACCGAAAAGCAGCTAACTTTTACATAATCCGCATGACGTATGACGCGAAAGACAACGCGCGTTAATGACGTCATCAATAATGGACGTAAACAACCAGCAGAACAACCGCTAGGCGGCACTTCGCGATTTCAAGAGAATCGGACTAAATCCGCCAAGGGTGAATACAAACGTAGGTGGCTTCAACCTTGGCTAGCGAAGATGGTTTCTATTAGGAACGTCAAAACCATGTCTTGTTTGAGAAAGGGTTAAATACATGATTTACATTATCATGCCGCGTCACATTCTTACTCTCTCCCAAACAACAATACTTTATCTGTTATTAGAAACCAGAGGCGCGTTCTTTAGAGCGAGATTTTTTAAGATTTCTTAGGATGTTTTTGATACAGCGTCTTTTAGACCGAGATTATAAGCGAGGTGTTCCGAATGTTCCATACTTCATACAAATGACGTTATTATGACGTCATTTGTATGAAGTACGGAACATTCGGAACTCTGCGGTTTATGAATCATCGAGCATTCGGAACAAATCGGTCAATTTTCTCCCATATAGATTCTACAGAATTTACCGAGGTGTTCCGAAAGAAGTATAGAGCAATGGCGGCTCCCAGTGATCGTCTTAAAAGTCTTGTTCAGAGGAACGCTTTATCCTAAAACATCTTAAGAAATCTCAAGATATCTCAAGAAATCTCGCTCTAAAGAACGCTCCTCAGGTCCGTAGGAAGCAATGTCAAATAGGGGCCTAAAGCCCGTGTCAGGGTCAGTGTCTGAATATTGGATGGGCTAAATTGGATGTCCCCGAATATTTCAGTGTAAAATAAGGAAAATTTGGCATTTTAACCAACTTTAGGGAGGGGCTAAAGTCCATAGCCCCTCTGTTTCTCGCGCTTTGCTTTCCTGAGACAGCTCTTGTTTAAAGATCCTAACACATTTGTACTTATCCTTTGTATTTGTTTACCATTGCCCTTTACAAACAAGAACTGGTTTTGACATTCCTAGTATTAATACTTTCGATCTTCTGGAACAAGTTCCATGACGAAGAATCACGTGAATTTCAGAAAGCCGTCAAAAATTCTGTTAAGTTAATGCTTGGCCAATTAGAATTCGGCTTGATTATCAGCAGTTTTTCTTTCAATGTTTTCCAAAACTATTTTTACAAGGCACATCAAAACAAGTACTAGTTTGGGGAGCTCTTCGCACAGGCGACATACTTTTTTTCACAAATTTTCCATACGCAGGCAATAGACCCAGAGTGAGACCATGTCATGTCATTGTTCTCATCCGCTTTCAATAACACGATGTATATAATCATGTGACTCAGAATTTCCGATAATCTTCAATATCTTTTTTAATACTTGACCAATTTGAATTCGGTTTAAAGCGGAGAATGTGGGAACATGCCAGAAATAAGCTGGACATGTTGGATTTTTGAAAAATCAACTGATAAAAAAGTTATGGAAGATAAACCAAATTTTTGGTTTATCTTCAATAACTTTTTTATCAGTTGATTTTTCAAAAATCAACCACGTCCATCTAATGCGTGACGTCTGTCCACATCCTCTGCTTCAAACCGAATTCAAATCGGTCCAGTATTTACAAAATTATTGAAGGTTTTCGGAAAATATTGCATCATCTTGGATATACAGAAAAATTATCATCTTGCGTTGTACAGAAAAGAAGAACAAGTTATTTATATAAATCATAATATATTCAATTAAACATAAATGTTTTGGGGTACCCAGTTATCAAAACCAGATGCATAAGAGTTTATTACATTCGAAAAATGCCCTGGTTTCTCGAAAAAAAACTTAAGTATATACTCATGAGAATATGCTCAACTTCAAAGGAATACTCTCCAACGTTGAAGGGTATTCGATTGAAGTTCACGTGGATTTCGTGCGATTTGAGGACGGTGCTCAGATTTGAACATGAGAACGTAGCCTACTTAAGTTTTTTCGAGAAACCAGGGCCAGGTGTATTGTTATACCTTGTGGGATATTAATCTGGTTTTATTTTAACAGTTTCATTATACAGGCTCATTGTTTAGATATTTTTAATGTGTACACATTCATTTTAGAGCATAGATCTGCAAAAGGGACCCTTATGGGTTTTTCATTTAGATGGTCACAGACCAAGATCAATCTGTACGAGATCCACTTCATCATGAATAAATGCTTCTCATTTAGAGTTGCTAAATGTAGGCTAATGAAAGAATCATTAGAGAACAGCATGGATCTTGAACAGACTGCGTGTGAACGCAGGCTGATCTTGATCCGAGTTGCTCCCAAATGCCATACTGGCACCTTTTCCAAGATCCTAACTCATTCATTATTCATCTTCAAAAATTCCAAAAAGTCACTTCATCGTGTAATCTGCGTGTTATTCTATGTGTCTGCGTTCGATTTAGACTGGACATCCGTACACTTCCACTCTGAGTCCGGGATGGCCGCCTGCATGCCATGTTTCCGGAATAAACCGGATAAATCGGGCTCGAATCCGAGTGTCAAGCTGGTGCACGATGATCTGGTCGTAGTTTGCGCTGCCACTAAACGTCTGAAAAAGAGATCAATTGAAGATATATTTTGTTGTTTTATGTATACAATGTAGGTCTCGTATAATTTTATGTCTCTGCGTTCTAGACTGGACATCCGTACACGTTGACAACCTTAAGCCCTGGATTGGCTGCCACTATATGTATATTGAATCATTGATAGTAATGATATCCATTTATTATCATAAACTTTGAATATAAATGATGAATAGGCAAAAAATGCAATTTATAATCGAATTTGCTTTACCCAAATATGGCTGACAAATCCAGAAGTTGTTATAAATATCCTGACTACGGCTTGATGCAAGTCGTAGTCAGGAGATTTTATAACAACACCGACGATTCACCAAAGCATTTTATCATGCTGTAGTGAACCCAGTTTATTTTAGCACAAAATTCATTGCTATTCATGTGTTTTGTCGGGATATTCCAACCTCTTACCTCTGATCCCTTAGATCGAGCATACACGAACGAGTTCCCATCCGAACTGACGCTGACCTTGAATGTTGAGATATAGTACGTGGACGACTTGTAGCCTTGAGTAACTACAGCATAGACGTATCTCTCCTCGCCGAGATCAACCTAGAACGAGACAAGTGAGACCAGCATGGGTCAAGATCAGACGTGTATGAATCATGTCGATTTAAGCTGACCTTGAATGTTCAAATATAGTACGTGGATGACTTGTAACCTTGAGTAACTACAGCATACACGTATCTCTCCTCGCCGAGATCAACCTAGAACAAGATAAGTGAGATCATCATGGATCAAGATCAGACTTGTATGATCCATGTCGATTTACGCTGACTTTGAATGTTGAGATATAGTACGTGGACGACTTGTAGCCTTGAGTAACTACAGCATAGACGTATCTCTCCTCACCAAGATCAACCTAGAACAAGACAAGTGAGACCAGCATGGATCAAGATTAGACTTGTATGATCCATGTCGATTTACGCTGACTTTGAATGTTGAGATATAGTACGTGGACGACTTGTAGCCTTGAGTAACAACAGCATACACGTATCTCTCCTCGCCGAGATCAACCTAGAACGAGACAAGTGAGACAATTATGGGTCAAGATTAGACTTGTATAACTACAGCATAGACGTATCTCTCCTCACCGAGATCAACCTAGAACAAGACAAGTGAGACCAGCATGGATCAAGATTAGACGTGTATGAATCATGTCGATTTAAGCTGACCTTGAATGTTCAAATATAGTACGTGGATGACTTGTAACCTTGAGTAACTACAGCATACACGTATCTCTCCTCGCTGAGATCAACCTAGAACAAGACAAGTGAGACCAGCATGGATCAAGATTAGACGTGTATGAATCATGTCGATTTAAGCTGACCTTGAATGTTCAAATATAGTACGTGGATGACTTGTAACCTTGAGTAACTACAGCATACACGTATCTCTCCTCGCCGAGATCAACCTAGAACGAGACAAGTGAGACCAACACGAATCAAGTGAAAGCAGCATGGATCACGATCAGACTTGTATGAATCAAGTCGATTTACGCTGACCTTGAATGTTGAGATATAGTAGGTGGATGACTTGTAACCTTGAGTAACTACAGCATAGACGTATCTCTCCTCGCCGAGATCAACCTAGAACGAGACAAGTGAGACCAGCATGGGTCAAGATTAGACGTGTATGAATCATGTCGATGGAACCATCTATCTTAACTAACGCTGACCTTGAATGTTGAGATATAGTACGTGGACGACTTGTAACCTTGAGTAACTACAGCATAGACGTATCTCTCCTCACCAAGATCAACCTAGAACGAGATAAGCGAAACCGGCATTGACCAAGAGCAAACTTGTATTAATCATGTCGATTTATGCTGACCTTGAATGTTGAGATATAGTACGTGGACGACTTGTAACCTTGAGTAACTACAGCATAGACGTATCTCTCCTCACCAAGATCAACCTAGAACAAGACAAGTATAAAATACGAAAGTGATTTTTTATGGTTAAGTTTTCTTCTTTGAAACAAAAGCATGTTCGAATGCCAGCCTTTATGCCTTGCACATACGGACGTTAAGGTACATTAGGGAACAATAACCGATTAACCGTCTTCGTGAAGTTGGTTATATTCGTCAAAATGACACCATATCTTGCTCATTTGGTCATACAAGAGCATCGTACATCGCACAGGACATTGAAAGGCCAACACATTTTAACCCTTTCCCAAACGGCAAAATTCTAGGGTAATCCACTTCAAAAACTGCCACCAAATGACAAAATGGATGTTATTAAAGATAGGATTTGTGTAAAATATGGCCCAGAAAATATTGAGACAAAAGAAGAAAGTGCTGGTTATCAGCAGTTTCTTTTTTGTTTCAATGTTTTCCCAAGTCTTTTCTATTAGAGACGTCAAAACCATGTCTTGTTTGGGAAAGGTTTAAACGGTCACTATACCACTGCTTTTTCAACAAGCTTCAATTATGAGATTTTTGTTGAAAAGCGACGATATTACAAATTTGAGAATGGATATATCGCGTCCACAAAAGCATCGCCAATAAAGCATCACGTCAGTGTAAATGCAAAACCTTGTATGTCGATTCTTGCGATTTCCAAAGTACAAACTTGTGTGCCCAGTTTAGATAATTCTCACAGGTTTTGGGATATTTTCACTGATCAGTATCAATGACACATTATTTGTGACTAATATGTCAAAATTTCAAGTAAAACATTTCAGTTTTGGAAAAGTTATTACACTTTTTTCCCTCCCCTTTGGAATTTTCCAAAAACGAGATACGAGGTTTTGCATTTACAACGACGAATTCATCATTCGTAGCGTACCTGTAGCCAAGATCCAAGATCATTGCCGATCCATCCAGTAGCTGATCCGAGTCGTCCATCCCAGGGGTTGTAGGTACTGTAGGTCAGGTGTCCGGACATCTGTGCGTCCGGGATCTTTGTGTTGCTGTTACCGACACCGAACGGGTTTAGTCGACATTCTGAAAGAAAACGGTGTTAATCTTTAGCAATGTGGATAATCACATGACTCAGAATTTCAGAAAATCATCAGGGGCCTGTTTCATCAAAACATTTAAAGTGACATTTCAGAATTTTTTCTCATAAATTTCACTTTCATTTTTATCATAAAGAGCATATTTTTTTATGAAAATTCTGAAAATTTCAAGCCAAAATATTGCGCCGTTTACGAGAAATATATATTTTTGTGTTAAAATTAAACAAATTGTTGTCCACAACAGTTCAGATGTATATAGAATTTATCGTTTCTGTCTCAACTTTGAAGGCGTGTTTATCGCCTATCATCAACAACTTCAAAAAACTGATACCATTTATATCCATTAGAAAAATCAAACTTGGCATCAAGACATACTTTAAAAAAATCAAAATGAGGATGAAATGTCCCTTTAAGACGTGTTTTTGACTTACCAATGTCTTAAATATCGCTTAAAACAACAATCGCTTAACACATGTCTTGATTGATTGGCGATACGCGTTTCTTGTCCTACACTTGTCGTAAGTCATCGGTAAGACAAAAATACGTCTTAAATATTTTGATGAAACTGGCCCAAGTATTTTTGTTAATGATTGGCCAATTCGAATTCGGCTTGAAGCAGAGAATGTGGGAAAATGCCAGGAATAAAGTAAACATTGGGATTTTTTAGATATCAGTTGATAAAAAAAGTTTTTTGAAGATCAACCAAAATTTGGCTGATCTTCAATAACTTTTTTTATCAGCTGACTTTTGAAAAATCTATTACTTTCATCTAATGCGTGACGTCAGTCCACCTTCTCTTTTTCAAACCAAATTCAAATCGGTCCAATATCAACAAAAGTATTGAAGATTTTCATATTGTCGTTGGTGGCGGTGGTTGCGTAGACAGAAACGTTATCTTGGTCTGTGTCTGATTAACTTTACAGATAGAGCCTAGATATGCATACATGAATACCTCCTTTGTGATAATGAGTTAAGGCTTTGACCTTGGAGTGTAACCTACTTTACTTTATCATAAGTCTTCATCGTGGATATGCCCTTAGCACAAAAAGAGAAAAGAACATGACGTTTCACGCATTGAAATCTCCTGCCAATGCTTTTTTGGGGGGACCACGACTTTTATTCTTGACATTTTTACCTACGACATAAACATATCCAAAAACATATCCAAAAACGAAATGTTTTGCTTCATAAACTAAAATTTTATGAACAAATTATACGAACTTTTTGATCAGCCCAGTACTTATAAGAAAAAAGTGTATATAGGTTTTTGTTCTAAAATGCCTCAGTAAATGCAAGCCAAGTTGTTTGCGGACAACTCTTACTATCTTTCAATTTATTGCATGAATTTGAGTATAATTATGTGGTTAATTAGTGTGTGTTTTAGTCGGAAAAGCTATTACAAAGGTTGGATTTTGCGGAAAATGATGTTGTAAAGAATGAATTGTTTGACATGCAAAATGGCAGGGGTAGAAGCATATTGTCATGCCTTTACTAGCAACAAAGATCTAAAATCATACCAATCTGACATGTATCTCCGCCATACGATATCGGACAAGTACACATAAACTTGCCCACATCATCCGTGCAAGTACCCCCGTTCGTACATGGATTGCTTCTGCACTGATCCTTCTCTGAAAGTAAAATATGGATAACTACCATCAATGGGTGACCAAAATAGTCGTGCTCACAGCTTATTCAAGCTGTGTGCACGACATTGTGGCCACCCATTGATGATTTCTAGATACCTGGTAACAGAAATCATAATAATTTCAATTATATAGCAAGTATCTCGATCATAAGATATCGGACAAGTACACATAAACTTGCCCACATCGTCCGTGCAAGTACCCCCGTTAGTGCATGGATTGCTTCTGCACTGATCCTTCTCTGAAAGTAAAGAATGGATAACTACCATCAATGGATGACTAAATCGTCGTGCTCACAGCTTATTTAAGCTGTGTGCACGGTATTTTGGTCACCCATTGATGATCTCTAGATACCTGAAAACAGAATTCATTAAAACTTTAACTATATAGCAAGTATCTCCATCATAAGATATCGGACAAGTACACATAAACTTGCCCACATCATCCGAGCAAGTACATCCGTTAGCACATGGATTGCTTCTGCACTGATCCTTCTCTGAAAATACAGAATGATATAATTGGGTGGTTTGTCATAAAACTACTTCCAACATCTTGAATTTTGTTAATACATGACATTTGGTGCCGTACGTCGAATAGCAAACCAATTGCCATCGAATGGGCTTATAGATCTCAAGGGCGGATCCAGGATTTTTTTCCAATGGGGGGGGGGGGGGGTCAAAGCCCAAATTATGGCATTTAATAAGAAGCTATATAGTCAAAATTCAATTTTCGGCCAATTCCAGGGGGGGGGGGTCATGACCCCCTGACCCCACCCCTAGATCCACCCTTGGATCTACAGGTACAAAGTCATTCTTACAAACTAATACTGGCGGCTTTTTCGAAGAAGTAAAAACACAGAAGTTTCTAAGAATTCGATCAAAATTTAGACCACCTTGTGATTGGTAAACAACTTTCTTCGAAAGTACCCTCAGATTTTTTACAAAGACCTACCGGCAATACGTCTTAAGGTATAGGCCTATGACCCATCATTAAACACACCACTTTCCAGCCATGCGACATGCAACAAATTACACACACTTGTAAATACACTTCAAATAAGTTGATCCACCGTACCGGATTTCAAGATTATGCTTCAAGAAGAAATTGATATACAAATACTTTTTTACTCTTTATTTATATCCAAGGGAGGTATTTTTGAACATTTTTGTCAAATATTTCCATAAGTAGCCTATGCATTAATTCTAAATTCTAAACCGTTCAAAATGCTTATGTTTGTATTTGGAATGAAAATATAACATAGTTTAGGAATTGCTGACACTTTTCAAATTTCGCACCTGGCTCTTTGGTGCTAGTGATGGGTTGTATAGCCTACGTTAATGTATGATATAAAATAAATGCATCCTTGATAAAAACTTACCCCGTATGTCTATACTAAACACCCCGTCTGCGTATTTCCCGTGTGTATCTGTCGCCCTGATACCGAATGTGTAGGTGGCGTCAATATCTGGTGCCTGGCC
Source organism: Fragum sueziense (assembly GCA_963680895.1). NCBI lineage: Eukaryota > Metazoa > Mollusca > Bivalvia > Cardiida > Cardiidae > Fragum > Fragum sueziense. The sequence continues at coordinate 24,297,488 of OY804607.1, forward strand.
TTCAATAAATCCCGTCGTCATGTTGAGACGGGTACCAGGCGGTAGCTGACCGGAAATCAAACTGTACATGATGTCACTTCCGTCCGGATCCTGTTGACAGAAGAGCGTTTTTGATTTTTTTTTCACGTTTTTGAATTTCACTGTTGTTCATGGTATTAATTTTAAGGATCCAACTCATTGGACATATTGTCAGCTTTAGTTTTATAAAAAAAACTAAGAAAATTATTTTTTAAAAAAAATGGCGTCTTGTAGGGCCTAATCTCAATAAAGGTTGACAAAAACTTACAATAGCTTCAACGTCGACCGACAGTTGTTCACCAGATAGGAAGGTACCAAGAGTACCATGTTCTGATCGCTTTGTCCAGACTGGTGGTAGGCTTTTTACACGCTGAAAATGGACGTAAAGGAGAAATGAGAATCACGTTTATGTCAAAATCAGGATATCAATATCGTGATACTTTTACTGTCGAGATACTTTCAACAAGTATCGGTATACTTTCAACAAGTATCTGTATACTTTCAGCAAGTGTCGGTATAGGCTACTTTCAACAAGTATCTGTATACTTTCAGCAAGTGTCGGTATAGGCTACTTTCAACAAGTATCGGTATACTTTGAACAAGTATCAGTATACTTTTAACAAGTATCGGTATACTTTTAACAAGTATCGGTATACTTTCAACAAGTATCGGTATACTTTCAACAAGTATCGGTATACTTTTAACAAGTATCGGTATACTTTCAACAAGTATCGGTATACTTTTAACAAGTATCGGTATACTTTTAACAAGTATCGGTATACTTTCAACAAGTATCGGTATACTTTCAACAAGTATCGGTATACTTTCAACAAGTATCGGTATACTTTCAACAAGTATCGAGATACTAGGAGTATCACGATAATTTCTATAAATATGGGGATACATACAAGAAAAGTCGAGAAGTAGATCTATCCCGATACTTCTTCGAATTGACACAGGGTAAAGAACCTATCAAATGTCTCGTTACAATTTACCAAAATCTCGTTTTTGTTGAAATATGCCGCTTTAATGATATCGATGATGACGTTATCGGGAAAACCGCTTTTAAAGTGACGTCATTTTTTTTTAGAGTTTCAATCCATCTAGATCTACGGTATTTGGTTTTTTGCTAAAAAGTAATGACTCAGGATCTAGAGCTGAGTGCATATTTCTATGCTTCATAGACTTCAATAGACTTCATAGACTACAATATTTAAATCGGAGAATAACTAAAAATGAAAGTAAATAATGAAGAGAAAAGAAATCCCCTGGCAATAACTTGTTCACTATTTTACAAAAATAGCCTCCCTTTATAGATTTAAAACAAAATTAAAGTGAAGTTTTTTTATTGCTGAGATAAAATACGAGTTAGTTTTTACAGGATCACCAAGATTTATATTAACAGTGTCTTTTTTGTTTGTATGAAGAAAAATCCTATAAAAATACTTTGAATTAAAATTTTTTTTTTTGCATATATATAAAGCATTAAAAAGCAATTGCACTGTCACACTGGAATATTCCGAGAAAAATGAAAAATATCGTCGTTGCATATGTAAAACCTCGTATCTCGTTCTTGGAAAATTTTAAAGGTGCGTGAGGTAATTTTGTAAAACTTAATTCCATTGGTTGGCTAGAATTCGAAATATATAAACTGAAAGTAGATCTATCATGATATTTTTGACTTTTATCGAAATACTTTTAAAGTGCCTCGTTCATCGAGAGGTCGAAAATACCTTATAAAATCATGTAAACCGAAAAAGATGGTTATTCGCATTTAGTTGGGTCTTAACAGACTTCAGATAGTAGTGAACAAGCTTCTTACAGGAAAACAACCTTTTGCATCGCAGAATACCCTTGCGAAAATCACAGGCGGCAATCACGTGTTCTCGGATTTGACAGGGATTTGAGGGAAGATCTTGATACCAAAATAGACCAGAGAGTATGACGTATCGAATGGCAGGTATCTCAATATTACGTGTTAAGTATTTGATTCAAAATTTGAGAAAAAGTGTTCTTGCCGAGTGTTTTTGTTTACATAAGTGAGGAAAATATATCATAACAAAGTCACGTGATTGCCGCCTGTGAAAATGTTGCAGTGTCAACAAACCACGACGATTACCGAATAATTATCGCCAGAGTCCGTCATTTATCGGAACAAGACATCGGTCTATAAATAGAATGGGTAATTCCCAACCCAACAGACAAAATGGCGTCAAGTAACCTACTTCTATATCAACCAAATCCATGCACATTTTTGCATTCTTCGCATATGCATGTCTGTTAATTAGAAAGAAATTATTAAAGTTATTGATAAGTGACCAAAGATGACCTTAGTCGGGTGTTTTACTCTAGATCATTAGATGCAGGGAGCTAATAATATGGATTGGTCTCGATAACATATATTCCAGTGTTTGGTAAGTTTGGCTTAGGTCGGCTCGACACGAATAACCTAGTTTCGAAAACCTTTCCAAAACCTGATTTGTTTTTTCACAAACCAAAACCGATTAGGCCTAAAGAGCCGTAGTGGTTACCGCAGCTATAATGCTGACTGAATGAATTGAGGGAAAATCATTTTCCAAACGGCAAACATTTCAGTGAGGCATAGTGGCATATTGTCAAATTTGATGATAAAGGAAAACTTGTAGAGGCCTACAATATAGAACTGAAAATATTAATGAAAATGAAGCGCTCAGATTTATTCATTATTATACATTATTTAGTTATCAGGGATATGGTTTTTTGTTTACATTGTCAACTCCCCATGAAAAAAGTGGATCTGAGCCAGATCCTAAGAGGAAATATGTCTCTAGCGAAGAAAGGGAAAAAAAGGAGTGTGATAGATGTTCAGAAGATGTGAATGGGAAAAAAGTTGACTGTTGGGGATGCAAACTGCAATTTTGCCTGAGATGCTCAGGAATGTCCCTAAGGGCATATGAACTTATGATTGACGGTGGTATGCCGGACTTTAACTACACATGCAAAAGTTGCAAAAGAACTATGCCCACGATGGAGAATATTGACAGAAAGTTGACAAGGTTGAATGAGAAACAGGACCTTAGGATAACCAACCTGGAAGAGCAGATGGGGCAAATGAGAATGGAAACGAAAAGTCAAGTTAGAAGGGAAGTGCAGTTTGCGAAATACGACTTGGAGAAGAGATTAGAGGATAAAATGAGCGCAATGATTGATTCGAAGACAAAGGAGCTAGAAGATAGACGGAGGAGAGAGCTAAATGTAGTGGTCTTCTATATGGAAGAAGGTAATAGCCCATATGGACAAGAAAATAAGGAAAGGGATGAAGCTTTGTTGATTGCAATCGCAGATCACCTAGGGATACCAGGCCTGGAAATTGTAACGACATTTAGGCTGGGGAGGCGTGTGAAAGACAAAGTAAGAGCTCTAAAAGTTGTACTAAAAGACAACAAGCAAAGGAAATTGCTACTTGAAAAAGCCAGAAATATCAGTACTGTGCTGGAACAAAAGTATCGAAAAATTATAATAAGCAAGGATTTGACACAGGAGCAAAGGATTGAAAGGAAGGCCAAGCTACAGAGCAAGAAGAATAGAGTACAGGAGGAGACGCAGGCAGACATCAGAAGTGTATTGATAGAACGGCTGGTGAGAGACGAACAGGAAATGTCGCAGGAGGCTCACGACCCCTTTCTCGACACAACAATCAAGGACAATATACATCAAAATGAATCGTTGATGGATGTCTCAGCAATACCAAATGATGCAACTGTAATAGGGGGAAGATCACAAGGAGTACTCAACAGTACAGCAAGAGCACAGCCTAGCTGTGACTAATATGTGTTTTAACCATTTAAATGGAAACGTTTTAACTCATGAAAAAGATGTAAAGAATAAAGTCAACTTGAATGCAAATTCCAGAAATAAATCAACTGCATTTGGTCGAGACTTGAAAATACTGTATACAAACGTTGATTGTATGACACAGGAAAAATTCTTGGAAATACAAAATTATGTAGAAAAGGAAGGTCCAGATGTGATTGCACTAACAGAAACAAATCCAAAAAATCAGACAATCAATATTAAACCAACCGAAATATATAAAATGAATTCCTACGATGCATTCTACAATGATGAAGAAGGAAGAGGGATAGTCATCTTCATAAAATCAAAATTTCGAGCGACAGAAAAGCAAGATATGTTCAACTTTAAAGAGAAATTATGGATAGAAATTACCACAGACGAAGAAAATCTTCTGATCGGGTGCATATATAGAAGTCCAAACAGCTCCATGGAAAATTTTGAAAATTTGACAAGTATGCTTAAATCAGTATGTAACAAGAAACGTTCAAACATTATAATCATGGGTGATTTCAACATAAGAAAAATAGATTGGGAAAATCAAAGTACTGAAAGCAATGAGAACCAAATGGAATTCAAATTTGTAGAATGTATACGTGATCTGTTTTTAGTCCAGCATGTCAGAGAACCAACCAGATACAGAAATGACAATACACCTTCCATGCTTGATCTTGTATTTACAATTGAGGATGAAGACTTGAAAAATCTAAAATATCTACCAAGTATAGGTAAAAGTGACCACATTGTACTGATGTTTGAGTATGTTTTATCAATACCCACTAAAGACAACGTTACAACAGCATTTAATTACAATAAAGCGGACTGGCAAGAGATCAAAGAACAGATAAAGACACTTCTACCAGAGACTGAGGGCGATGAGGATATCCAGTCATCCTGGAATGGTTTTGAAAAAAATCTATTAATGTTGAGAGAAAACCTTATTCCAAAGTTTAAGAAATCTGCAGGAAAACAGGATATCCGTATCAACCGAGAAACACAGTCAGCAATAAGGAACAAAAAGAAAAAATGGAAGCGATATAAAATCTGCAAAAATCTCTACACGTATGAGGAATACAAAATAGCCAGAAATCAAGTCACAAATCTCATAAGGAAATGTAAATATGACTATGAAAAAAACAATAGCAGAGAAAATAAAAGAAAACCCTAAACTATTCTGGAAGCACGTTAGGAAAAAAACAAAAACAGTGACAACCATAAGCTCTCTTGAAATTAATGGGAACAAGATTACTAACGACAAACAGATAGCAGACGCCTTTAATGATTATTTCACTTCGGTATATACGGACGAATCAGAACCAATTCCTGATATGCCATTAAAAAGTCAAAGTATAATAGAGGATATAAATATAGATGATGAAAAGACCCTGAAAGCCATAAAACAAGTGAATCCAAATAAAGCCCAAGGACCAGATGGTATACATCCCAGATTAATTGTAGAATGTAATTCTGAGATAACCAAACACCTAACCAGCATCTTTCGAAAATCATTAAATCAGGGAATTCTACCAGACCAATGGAAAATAGCCAATGTAACACCAATACACAAAGCTGGATCCAGGTGCAGACCGGATAATTATAGACCAATAAGTGTGACACCAATATGCTGTAGAATCATGGAGAGAATAGTGCGAAATGAAATAGTCGACCACCTTGAACAGAATAATCTTATAAGCAATGAACAGTATGGATTTAGAAAAGGAAGATCATGCATAACCCAACTATTAGACTGTCTTGAGGAATGGACTAGGAAGCTTGATGAAAACCTCGACATTGACATTGTATACCTGGATTTCAAGGCAGCTTTTGACAAGGTACCCCACAAGCGTCTTCTAAAAAAAAGTGTGGAGTCTTGGTATCCAGGGCAAAGTCTACTTATGGATAAAGAATTTTCTCAGTAACCGAAAACAAAAGGTAGTAATATTAAATGGTGCTGAATCAACCCTACTAAGTGTTACAAGCGGGGTACCACAGGGGAGTGTCCTAGGACCAACATTATTCCTAATCTTTATTAATGACCTTCCAGAAATTATAACCTGCTCCACCAAGTTGTTTGCGGATGATACTAAGCTATATCGCTCATTATCAGAAGCAGCAGATGAAAATATCTTACAAGATAATATTTTTAATGCATGTCAGTGGACAAATCAGTGGGAAATGGTCTTTAATGTCAAAAAATGTAAATCACTGCATATTGGCAATAGTGAGGCAACTGAGTATTTCATGAAAGACAGTAAAGGTGACATATCCAAATTAGAAAACATCAAAGAAGAAAAAGATTTAGGTGTAATTTTTGATGAAAAACTAAATTTCCAAAAGCATATTAGCACTAAAATAAATATAGCAAATAGAAACCTTGCAATTATCAATAAAACATTCAAGTTTATGAATAAAGAAATGTTCCTACATCTTTACAAATCTATCGTTAGGCCCCATTTAGAATATGCCTCGGTAGTTTGGGTACCAAAGTATAAGAAAAATGCAATTGAAATTGAAAATGTTCAAAGAAGGGCCACACGTATGGTAAAATCCCTGAAAGGTTATAATTATAGTGAAAGATTAAACATGTTAGGATTACCTAGCCTAGAATATAGACGACATAGGGCGGATCTGATACAAGTTTATAAAATACTGAATAAGATAGACATAACAAATAACAATCTGCTAAATTTAAGGGAAAATACAACTACACGTGGAAATAGTCAAAAATTATACAAACATCATAGTAGAACAGAAAACAGAAAATTATTCTTTGGAAATAGAGTAGTAAACTTATGGAATAGTCTTCCAAATAATGTGGTTCAGGCCAGAACATTAAATAAGTTTAAGGCTGAGTTAAATAAATCATGGAAAAATCCATGTAAATTCAGACCTGTCTGCTACAGATAAAAACAAATTGACAATAGGGATTAAGGTGACTTGAATTAGGGAAACTAGGAAATGTAATGTAAATAAGATGTTTTTTTAATAAAGTTTTTTAACATTGGAGAGGAGATGAGCTGTATCAGTGTTTAGGAATTTGAGGCAAGGCCTATATTTCTAAAATGGTTTTAAAAGTTTTCTTACAAAATTTTGTCATTTGCACTTTGATTGGGCAAAAAATGTAAATGTAGATAATCAGTCTAAGTTCAAAGTGAAAATTAATGTAAATATGTGTGTGACCATGGTGAAAAAGTTGTGTAAAAAAGTGAAGTAGTGATCTGTGACAAAAGCAACCGGAAGTCGCGTTGTTGTGCAGTGTGCCACCATTCAATACGGGAAAACATCAAGGTTGAGCCTTAAATAGAAAGAGTTACGGTACGCCGATTTGATATATTTTCAAAGAGTTACGGTACACTTTGTTAATATATACTAGAGACAGTTTGAACTGTAATTTGATGATTACTAATTATACAATTATGATAGAAATAGTCAGAAATGAAAGATATATAGATTGTAAAATAGCATAAATGAAGAATTAGTAACGGACTATTTAGTGTATTCTTCCGCTATAGTCCGGGATCTTCCAGACTACGAGTTCGACCGTGCTATGTAAGTTGTTAACCGTGTATGAATAGCCAAACAACAAGACTGGAAATGTACCAAACTGGACTCTAAATTGATTATAAACTTGAAAACATATTTAATAAACTTACTAAGAACATCGGGGCTTGAAAAGGGAAAATTCTGGATATCAAAGAGTTAAAAAACAATGACAGAATTAGACTTCAAAGAGTTACGGTACACTGAAAATGTTCCATTTTAAACTTATCAATCCTCAAAAACATAACTGGAAATGGTCTAAATTGGGCACCATTTGAAACGTTTACGAACATTGCTAAAATTATATTATTTATTGATATGATCTGAAATATTCCCGAAAGGGGGGGGGGGGTGAAAGGAAAGAAAGAAGGGTTCTATAGAGTTAAAGAACATTGGCAGAATAGACTCTATAGAGTCCAAACTGATCATTTGTAAACTTAACGTTCCTCCGAAAAAAGACTGGAAAGGACTACGCTTCACTTGAAGGAGTTCAGAAGTTATTATTTTTTCTTCTATCACACACTTCATTTATTTATTTTACAATACAAGTTGTTGACTTAAAAGAGTTACGGTACGCAGATAAAAATTTATGTAGTTGAAAAGACAACAATTCTCTATTAAGTACTGCGAATAATTAAGATTTTCTATGTAGCCTACCCTAACTCTTAAAAGTCTAATTCTACGATAGACTGTAGACTTCAAAGAGTTACGGTACGCGGATAATGTTCTATAAAAAGGTTAAATAATTTTCTGTTGATGATGACTATTAATAATTTCGATGTACCGTAACTCTTTATTTAAAGTCTGGTTCTACAATGTTCTGTAGACTTCAAAGAGTTACGGTACGCAGATAATGTTCTATTAAAATGTTTATAATTTTCTGTTGACGAGGATTATTAATATTTTCGGTGTACCCTAACTCTTTATAGTTTAATTCTACAATGGACTGTAGACTTCAAAGAGTTACTGTACGCGGGATAATGTTCTATTAAAGAATTTATAATTCTCTATTGATGAGGATTATTAATATTTTCGGTGTACCCTAACTCTTTTAATTCTACAATGGACTGTAGACGTCAAAGAGTTACGGTCCGCAGTTAATGTTCTATTAAAGAATTTATAATTCTCTATTGATGAGGATTATTAATATTTTAGGTGTACCCGAACTCTTTAAAGAGACATTTCAGATTTTTTTTCATAAATTTTACTTTTATCTTTATCTGAAAGATCATATTTCCTTAAGGTTTACGAACTGAGAATGAAATGCAGAGCCAGAGGCGAAATTTGAAAAGTGCCAGTAATTCCTAAACTGTGTTACATTTCCATTCCAAATACAAACATAAGCATTGTGCATGGTTTAGAATTTTGAATTGATGCATATACATATGGATATATTTGACAAAAATGTTCAAAATTATCTCCCTTGCATATGAATATAGAGTAAAATAATATTTGTAAATTATTTTCTTCTTGAAACATAATCTTGAAATCCGGCATGGTGAATCAACTTATGTGAAGTGTATTTACAAGTGTGTGTAATTTGATGCATTTCATATGGTTAGAAAGGGTGTTTCATTCTCAGCTCGTAAACCTTAAGAAAATTCTGAAAATTTCAAGCCAAAATATTGCGCCGTTTTCGAGAAATTTATATTTTTGTGTTAAAATTGAACAAATTGTTGTGGACAACAGTTCAGATTTATATGCAATTTATCGATTATGTCTCAACTTTAAACGCATGTTTCTCGCTTATTGGCAACAACTTAAAAAACTAATAGTATTTATACTCATTAGAATAACCAATCTTGGCATCTAGACATACTTTAAAAAATTGAAATTGGAATGAAATGTCCCTTTAAAGAGTTACGGTACGCGAGATAATGTTCTATAAAAAAGTTTATCTCTGTTGATGAGAATTACTAACATTTTCGGTGTACCCTAACTCTTTAAAGACTTACGGTACGCGGGATAGTGTTCTTTTAAAAAGTTTATAATTCTCCGTTGATGAGAATTATTAATATTTTGGGTGTACCCTAACTCTTTAAAGAGTTACGGTACGCAGGATAATGTTCTTTAAAAAGTTCACAATTCTCTGTAGATGAGGATTACTAATATTTTCGGTGTACCCTAACCCTTTAAAATTTAATTCTACAATGGACTGTAGACGTCAAAGAGTTACGGTACGCAGTTAATGTTCTATTAAAGAATTTATAATTATCTATTGATGAGGATTATTAATATTTTAGGTGTACCCGAACTCTTTATAGAGTTACGGTACACGGGATAATGTTTTATAAAAAAAGTTTATAATTCTCTGTTGATGAGAATTATTAATATTTTCGGTGTACCCTATTTCTTTAAACAGTTACGGTACGCGGGATAATGTTCTTTTAAAAAGTTTATAATTCTCTGTTGATGAAGATTATTAATATTTTCGGTATACTCTAACTCTTTAAAGTCTAAGTTTACAATGTATTGTAGACTTCAAAGAGTTACGGTACGCGGGATAATGTTCTATTAAAAAGTTTATAATTCTCTGTTGATGAGGACTATTGATAATTTGGGTGTACTCTAACTCTTTAAAGTTTAATTCTACAATGTACTGTAGACTTCAAAGAGTTACGGTACGCGGGATAATGTTCTATTAAATAATTTATAATTCTTTGTTGATGAGGATTATTAATATTTTCGGTGTACCCTAACTCTTTAAAGAGTTACGGTACGCGGGAAAATATTCTATTAAAAAGTTTATAATTCTCTGTTGAGGATTAATAGCATTTTCGGTGTACCCTAACTCTTTAAAGTCTAATTCTACAATGTACTGTAGACTTCAAAGAGTTACGGTACGCGGGATAATGTTCTATTAAATATTATAACACTTTTCCGTAAATCCATATATAGTGAAAGAAGAACTACATCGGGTTTTATTTACAATAAAAACCCTATATGTAATTATGCTTTGTGTATGCGCCAAAACGTCACGTGGCGTCAAGGTAACGTCAAATGACGTCACTTAACCGACAATGCGTTTCCTACGACGAAAACTAGTTCATGGCAGATTTTTCACAAAAAACACATTTCTGATGTGGGTTTTTGTTATTTAGAGTGTTATAATGGAGATAATAACAAGTTTAGCGGTCTTTATCGCCAATAAAAACCTCTGTGCTCTGGACTACATGTTAAGGCAAATACCTCGGCGCTGTGCGCCTTGGTTTTTACCTACTCATGTAGTCCGTCGCACATTGGGTTTTATTGGCAATAAAGACCGCAAAACTTGTTATTATTTCATAAATTTATAATTCTCTGTTGATGAGGATTATTAATATTTTCGGTGTACCCTAACTCTTTAAAGAGTTACGGTACGCAGATAATGTTCTATCAAAAAGTTGAATAATTCTCTCTTGATGAGGATTATCAATATTTTCGGTGTACCCTAACTCTTTAAAGTCTAATTCTACAATGTACTGTAGACTTCAAAGAGTTACGGTACGCGGGATAATGTTCTATTAAATATTATAACACTTTTCCGTAAATCCATATATAGTGAAAGAAGAACTACATCGGGTTTTATTTACAATAAAAACCCTATGTAATTATGCTTTGTGTATGCGCCAAAACGTCACGTGGCGTCAAGGTAACGTCAAATGACGTCACTTAACCGACAATGCGTTTCCTACGACGAAAACTAGTTCATGGCAGATTTTTCACAAAAAACACATTTCTGATGTGGGTTTTTGTTATTTAGAGTGTTATAATGGAGATAATAACAAGTTTAGCGGTCTTTATCGCCAATAAAAACCTCTGTGCTCTGGACTACATGTTAAGGCAAATACCTCGGCGCTGTGCGCCTTGGTTTTTACCTACTCATGTAGTCCGTCGCACATTGGGTTTTATTGGCAATAAAGACCGCAAAACTTGTTATTATTTCATAAATTTATAATTCTCTGTTGATGAGGATTATTAATATTTTCGGTGTACCCTAACTCTTTAAAGAGTTACGGTACGCAGATAATGTTCTATCAAAAAGTTGAATAATTCTCTCTTGATGAGGATTATTAATATTTTCGATGTACCCTTACTCTTTAAAGTTTAATTCTACAATGTACTGTAGACTTCAAAGAGTTACGGTACGCGGGATAATGTTCTATTAAAGAATTTGTTATTCTCTGTTGATGAGGATTATTAATATTTTCGGTGTACCCTAACTCTTTAAAGAGTTACGGTACGCGGGATAATGTTCTATTAAAAAGTTTATAATTCTCTGTTGATGAGGATTATTAATATTTTCGGTGTACCCTAACTCTTTAAAGTCTAATTCTACAATGGACTGTAGACATCAAAGAGTTACGGTACGCAAATAATGTTAAATTAAAAAAGTTTATAATTCTGTCTTGATGAGGATGATTAATATTTTCGGTGTACCCTAACTCTTTAAAGAGTTACGGTACGCGGGAAAATATTCTATTAAAAAGTTTATAATTCTCTGTTGATGAGGATTAATAGCATTTTCGGTGTACCCTAACTCTTTAAAGTCTAATTCTACAATGTACTGTAGACTTCAAAGAGTTACGGTACGCGGGATAATGTTCTATTTAATAATTTATAATTCTCTGTTGATGAGGATTATTAATATTTTCGGTGTACCCTAACTCTTTAAAGAGTTACGGTACGGACGTCGCGCACGCTATTGGGGAACTTTTCAAAAAACGCTACCCTCTGCGATTCAAAACTGAATTTTGCAAGAACCGTTTTCCTTCCTAAAACTTTGTTATATGTCAAAATAACCGTAAAACAATGATCTTTTTCAATGACATACTCTTTTCAGGTTGTTAGTTTGTATAAATTTGCTAGAACGACTTTTTGTTCGTAAATTCGGCAAAAAACGCGTGTAACATGTAACATAAATTTTCAACGGCGACGGATATTTTTGAACAACTTTGCGATTAAGTAACGTCAAACACATTGAAAAGTATATTATATGACAGTGGAAATGCTGTAGAATGTATTGCCGAACGGAAATCAAATTTCGATGTCGATTACGCAAATAAGCCCAGTTTGTTCATCAAAAATCGAAGTGTAACAATTAGAATTACGTCGCAGAAAAAATGAAAATTTCGTTTGATATTTTGTGAATTAATGGCTGAAATGCAACAAAACTTGATACAAGAAATATTATTTTTCTCTATTTCTATAATATATACATGAAAATTAGTTAGCATAATAAACGAAGCATTAATGATATAAAATGCGTGTGGACAGAAATTGTTTCAGGTCGTTGAAAACTCTACTTTTTTACCCTTTAGAGTTTAAAAAATACCGGTTCCCTCATTCATACAACAATTTAATTTCAATATGGAAATATTATTTTTGTCTTGTTTGTCATATCAAAATTTCAACGCAAAATGATAAAACGTAAAAGAGATGTTCCAATTTGTTCGTGTGGACAGAAATTTTATAAACGTAAACTTTTATTAATTGACGCAGCTTTAAAAGTATCTATTTGGCGCATTTTAAGACGAAAATAAAACGGATCAAAGTGGCGTTTAAGCTTAAGAAGTGCAAAAGACAGAAATAGTGGAGATTTTCTTAAAACATCGTCTTGTCTTTTTAAATCACATTAGTTTGTAAAGAGAGTTAGCATTAAAAGCACAACACAACCGTCTACGTAAAAACTTCAACGTTCCGCAATTATTAGAATAATGACGTTCGCTAGTTTGACGTTACATTTAGTTCCCCAATACCGTGCGCGACGTCACGCAGATAATGTTCTATCAAAAAGTTGAATAATTCTCTCTTGATGAGGATTATTAATATTTTCGATGTACCCTAACTCTTTAAAGTTTAATTCTACAATGTACTATAGACTTCAAAGAGTTACGGTACACCAAAAATCTTAATAATCCTCAGCAACAGAATTGTTAACTTTTCAATTGAATATTACCCGTGTACCGTAGCTCTTTTACGTCAACGGTACATTATAGAATAGGCTTCGATTTTCCGTGCGAACAAATACGTCATCGTCACGCCTCCCTGGTCTAAAAATAGATTGGGAATCCCTTATCGTACAAATATGGCTGTGAATCTCGCGGAGATTTTCCACGTTCAACTTGCTGGAGATAACATTCTACGAGCTTGATTGCTGTAATCATTTGTTGAGAAACATTCTAATTCCGAGTTGAGAAGGTTGCTGCACTGTCGTGTACTTTTTAAGATCGGTAACTATGAAATAATAAGCAGTTGACAAGTAATGTTTACAAATACGGACATGTCCTGACTTCATCGTGCCGCTCGTGCGTGCTCGCTTACCCTTTCTAAAACGACATAATGTCATGTTGGGCTAAATTGAAAAAAAATCTGCAGACGACAAAACGGATGTGAATATCTTTAGTGTTTTATCTCGGAGAAAATATTGAGGCAAAAGAAGGATGATCATCAATATCCAAAGAAGTTATTCACACCCATTTTGTCTGCTGTGCATGCCTTTTCGATTTTGTCGATCATCATTTTCTTCTTTTGCCTCAATGTTTTCCCAAGAATTTTCTGTTGGGTACGTCAAAACCGGTCTTGTTTGGAAAAGGGTTAATATAGAAAAAAACTAGAATTTGTCGCTGAATGTGATTTGATACCCCATAGGCTTTCACTACAACAATGGACAATAACTCACAAAATAAGCAAGATAGAGTTATGTTCCTTGTACGTTACACCTCTCCTTGGTGAGATCTATCTACCAGAGAAGTTCCATGATCATAGCTACTTTACTTTGAGACTTTTCGATGTTTTTTTCTGGTTAAGCTGCTGAGGAATCTCAAGAAAAACGTTTGTCATTTCTGGTCTGTCTCCGTATCTGGAAGCAATGTTGCATATGCGCAATGTTTCGTAGTTTTAGTTCCCGCCTGCATTATCTAAACAGACACGATTTAAAAACGCAAAATAGTACTTTTAAAAATGGTATCTCCTGCATCTTACAAAACCGATGTATAGCCATGTAAAATTGTAAGTGTTACAATTGTTAACATAACAGGACAGAAAATGACCTTTAAAGCCATGAATAATGCCTTAATTGACGTCAGATTATGCCAAAATGCACGTTGAGTCAAGAGCCTGGCATTGAACATCGACGACAGCGAACACAGTGTTTTCACAGGCGATTTATCACCATGTCGCGATGTATAGGCCGCCCGCGATTACTAACCTTAGAATTTGCTGTAGACTGAGCCGTCACAAATCTGTTGCGTTAGTGATGTTGACGTATACAATTGTGTTGACGTACATTTGTTACACCCAGCTGACCGGGACGTGGGTGGTCTGTAAATCTTTCTGTGTCGTTTACACGTCTCATTAACCTTGGAACCGTCGATTCGGCTACATTAAAGCGTCTAGCTACCTTCATTTGCGAAACACGGCAAACCAAAAGCTAAAGAACTCGGTTCCTTTTTCGCAAAGTAAGCCTCAGTATTTTATACACAATTTTCTTTCGTTGTTCTCGTATGTTTTCAATAAGTAAATCAAAGTGGCAATTTGTACACAAAAAAATCTTAGTGATTTAACACGTGGTCTGAATGTACGAGACACATGAGCATTTAGAGATGGGCGGTTCAGATGTCCGGATAGTTTACAGAAAACACGACAAAATCGCTGGGTCCTGAAGCGTATACATTGTCTCATACATGTCCCCAAATATGGTGCCGATCGAGGCAATAGGAAAGGAATGGTTAATTAAAACGTGTTTTGCGTTTTTAAATCGTGTCAGTTTATGATCGACTAATATCGCGCTTGAAAATAATATTTTTTTGCTAACACGGTTACGAAAAATTGTCCGATTCATTGACCGATAAACAAAATGTTAGACTGGTACACGGCAAACGTTGTTGGGGTATTCCCATCGGAAATCTATTTTAAGCACACGAAAGCGGGAAAACTGTTCGCTATTAGACTTTAAAAAGAGTAAGGGTACACCGAAAATCATAATAATCCTCAGCAACAGAATTGTTAATTTTCCAGTTGAACATTATCCGCGTACCGTAGCTCTTTAAAGTATACGGTACATTGTAGAATTAGACTTTAAAGAGTTAGGGTACACCGAAAATCTTAATAATCCTCAGCAACAGAATTGTAAACTTTTAAATTAAACATTATCCGTGTGCCGTAGATCTTTGAAGTCTACAGTTCATTGTAGAATTAGACTTTCAACAGTTAGGGTACTCCGAAAATCATAATAATCCTCAGCAACAGAATTGATAATTTTTCAATTGAATTTTATCCGTGTACCGAAGCTCTTTGAAGTCTACAGTACAATGTAGAATTAGACCTTAAAGAGTTAGGGTACACCGAAAATCTTAAACATCCTCAACAACAGAATTGATAACTTTCCAATTGAACATTTCCCGTGTACCGTAGCTCTTTAAAGTATACGGTGCATTGTAGAATTAGACTATAAAGAGTTAGGGTACACCGGAAATCTTAATAATCATCAGCAACAGAATTGTAAAATTTTTAATTGAACATCATCTGCGTACCGTAGCTCTTTGAAGTCTACAGTACAATGTAGAATTAGACCTTAAAGAATTAAGGTACACCGAAAATCTTAAAGATCCTCAGCAACAGAATTGTAAACTTTTTAATTGACTATTATCCGCGTACCGTAACTCTTTGAAGTCTACAGTGCACTTTAGAATTAGACCTTAAAGGGTTAAAGTACACCGAAAATCTTAATAATCCTCAGCAACAGAAATTTGGAGACTTCTCAATTGAACATTATCCCACGGTGATGATTAATTACGTGACTCAAAATTTCAGAAGATCATCAATATTTTTGTTAATACTTGACCAAATTGAATTCGGTTTGAAGCAGAGATGGTCGGTAAATGCCCGGAATATTGTGGACGTGTTGGAATTTTGAAAAAAATCAATAGATAAAAAGTCATTGAAGATCAACCGAAATTTTGGTTTATCTTCAATAACTTTTTTATCGGTTGATTTTTCAAAATTCCAAAACGCTCATCTAATGCTTGACGACTGATTACCTTCACTGCTTCAAACCGAATTCAAATTGGTCACTCGATTATCCACCTTGTGATTATCTGCGTACCGTAATTCTTTGAAATCTATTGTACTTTTTCCAGGGGGGGGGGGGGGGGGGCGGGGGTCCAATTCTGGTGGGGTCCAAGCCCAAATAATGACTTTAGTCCTAAATGTGTTAGAGAAGAGGCCATATGTCGAGTCGGGCTTACACGAACTAACCTTTATGCAACAAATTTGTGTATTCTACGGTGTCTTCTGGCCATTAACGATGATGGTACACTGGAATCTTTACCACATATGAAGCATCTTAAATCCGACACTTTTCTGTCAAACCCGTCACCAAACATATTTTCAAAGCAAAATGAGCTATGTGATGCAATGTCACAGAGAAGTTAGGATTGAAAAGGGAAGAAAACCATAGGCTACTTTCTTTTATTAGACATATAGGCCTACTGCAAACCTTTCTCTTTATTAGAAATTGGTTTATAGACGGAATATAATTTCGCTCATAATTCATACTCTGAGAGTTGGGTCAAATCCGACACCCGAGAAAAAGATTGCGAACATATGTGAAAAAATATGCAAATCTTTATGTTAAGGCGTCGCCATCAGCTCGAAAAGCTGGTTTTACATGTTTCTATAACGTACCGTCGGTATAGTAAAGATTAAGTAAGCGAGAGTGGGAAATTTCCTCTAATTTTCACTTATGGTGTCGGAGTTAAACTCTCTGGCCGAAATTGACGGTTAACCCCGACCCCATGATTTATGAATAAAAAACGCTCTGATACTGTTATTAGACGTCTAGGATGATAGAGAATTGTCTAAATGTTCATCTTATACAAAAATCTATCGAGGAAGATGACTTGTACATGAATTTATTTTTACTTTTTTAGGACACCCCCCTTACAGAAATCTATAAGACTGCATTTTTGAAAATTCCAAAAAACAGGGCGGTCTATCTTTAACCTCGATTTTTTTTTAAGAAAGCAAGCCTTTACATGTAAATGAACATTATACAACTTCGGACAAATGTAGATCTATGACGTAGTGTTTAAAACAGAAAGTTGTTGATTTTGTCAAAAGATAATGCAATAGAAATGACCTTTTTTCAAAAAGTATCGGAATTGGACGCATGTCGGGATTACCCTCCTCTACTCTAAATATGTAACTTTATATAGTCAAAAATTTGATTTTTGGCCAATGCCAAAGGGGGGTCCGGACACCCCACCCCTTTGATCCGCCCATGATATGCGTACCATAACTCTTTGAAGTCTAGCTACGGTGCATTGTAGATATTAGACTTTAAAGAGTTTGGGTACACCGGAAATCTTAACAATCCACATCAACAGTAGATTGAACATTATCTGCGTACCGTAACTCTTTGAATTTGAATTTATTCGGGTTTTACGCCGTTTTCGACTGCCAGGGTAATATCGCGTCGGCTGGAGCACCTATACCTATGGATTCCTGTTGTTTCTCAAACCAGTACTTCCACTCAGTCTCTATGTACAGTGGTTTGTAGAATTAGACTTTATTTAGAGTTATGGTGAACCGAAAACCAAGAGGTTTGTAGGCTATTACACAATTTTGAATGCCCCTGATAACCCCCCCCCCTTTCCCCTCTAGATCCGCCATTGACTTTCAATTCGGGCAGCTTAAACGCAAAACAAAACTGTATTTAAAAGGAGATGTTATCTGGAAAAATCAAAGACATAATTTGTACGCTTGAAATGTATGAAGCGCTGCTTTTCAACGAAAACCTCGTATCTGCAACTTTAAACAAGCTGTACTTACGAGGTTTTCTTTGAAAAGTGACGTAAGTCAAGTAATGCGCTAATTGCCATCCCCCAAACGACCATATTTTGAAATAAGGATGACAGTGCCCGGTGAATTTTGGTAAAATTTGTGCCGGAACTGTTTGTACTCTAACTCTTTGTACCGTAACTCTTTCTATTTAATCCACAACGAAACATCAACAAATGGGCCAATTTAGAAGCGAAAGCTTATGCTGAATGCATTAGGCCTCTACAAACTATGTGAACTATGTGAACTATGTGCTCCTGATGTTGCAGAATCTGGTGACCCGACCATGTGATCCTGGTCTAGTTCTTGCATGTACAAACACACACACACACACAAGATTCCAGTGGCTGGTCCATTGAGGGTTGGGAAATTCAACTGACCCCCCCCCCCCTTGCCTGATTATTTCATTTTCATTTACAAATTCAGTCAAAAATGAATAATTCTAAGAAAATGAACCCCCTGTTTGTATGATCTACCCACTCGGAGATATACTGGATCCGCTGCAGCATTTCAAGGCGTGACTCAGTACAAAATCTTATTCTTTGCAAGCAACAAAATAGATATATGACTCCTTTTATAATAATTCTTTCCCCAGGCGCGTATCCAGGCATACTCCCATACTCCCGGGAGTACCTCGAATTTGAAAAATGAATTTTTTTGTGGCCTAAAAAGGGTGTTAAAACCGAAGCGTAAGGGGGTAGATGGTAAGTATGAATTCACCAGAATATTATTTCGTACATGATTGTGGCAAAAATGCCATTTTTATAAAGGTTAAATGTTTTCTTAGTAATTTTGTTCTATTTTCTACTGTGCGTATTTTGTCCGACAATGTCGCCAGTAAATTTAAAACTCATATCGGCAGTGGTTACTCCCCTAAAAATTATGTAATGACGTGATGGACAGGCGGGTAAATACGGACATCTCGCTATGCATGCGGAATATCGTTTTTTTGTTGTTTTTTTTTTTCAAACTCTGACTATGATTTGAAATAACACCCCTCGGCACCACTGAACCATATTTCCAAAATATTCGCAGTGCGCCGGCAGAGTGCATTGTCAATTGTGGATCTAAAGGGGGTTCAAAGGAACCCCTCTGTAGCCTTACTATTTGATTTTCATACAGGAATTCAGTCAAAATTGTGAAATAATAAGAAAACAAAACCCATATTTGTATATTCGAGCCCCCTCACAGAAATCCTAGACCCGGCACTGATTGTCTATGATTCAATACGAATGAACCGCTTTTAACCATCCATCCATATGGCATTTTTTCTGTTTCTGAAAGAAATATGTTGAGTTGACATATCTTTTCTCCAACAAGATTTCGGTATTTTGTCATAATAAGTCGTCGTCCTGACTGTATGATTTATACACTGTCATAATCTGCTTCCATCAGTAGGCTAACACACACACTTGGATTCAGTCTACAATAGTTAATTATTCCACTGTTTTCACCTGATTCTAATTGTTACAATAAGACAGAAATGGAATTTAAAGTTCAGGAAATGGCGCCATTTTGTTTACTCATTTATAAAATTTTCTGACATAGAGGGAGGGGACACCCCTCCCACACCCTCCCCGTTTTCCAAAGACACTTCAGGTGCCTGTGTTTGTAAAGATATTCGCTTCATATTGGGGGGGGGGACTTTGGGCTAAAAGATCTTTGTGATTCTCTTATATTCCAATTTTCGTCGGGAGCTTCGCCCCCTGGACCCCTAGAGGGGCTCTGTCCCTTCACCCGCTGGGGTATGCGCACCCCCAGACCTCTGCTTCTTTTTGGTAAGGGAGTACTTCAACTTTGGCCCCAGGTACGCCCCTGTTTCCCAAATGTTGCAATTTTAGGTTGGTCTGGTTTGGAAGCTGCAGCACTGCAGACAATGAAATTAATGTTGATGACTAGAATTAAGTGCAATATAGTGTAAAAAACATTGAGGCAAAATAAAAAGATGTTGGTTATCAGCATTTTCTTCTTTGTCTAAATGTATTTTTCTAGTCTTTTGCATTATGGGCGTCAAAACAAGGTTTTGTATGGGAAATGGTTAACCCATTACTGGACAGTGACACCTTTTAACTCCGTCACAAGAAAAGGCTTGACAAAACATTGTGGAAAACAAAGAAATTGCTTGTGATAAGCAGTTTCTTCATTTTTCACTACGTTTTCTTACCCAAAATGTAAAGATTTTTGAAATTTCATCAACTTGAAATTATTGTCCGCAACACCTTTCAAATTGGAACAGTCCGAAATTTTGTCGTCTGGTAATGGGTTAAACGAAACAAGTTGGACTGGCTTAATAATGTTGTAATATTTTTTGCATTGCAGACATGAAAGAATGGAGATATTGAATATAAGCTTCCCAAAAGGACTTTATGATATCAACCAGGCCCAAAAGATCATCCCTACAGTACTAAGTTTAGACATGCTTGCCTGTGATTATCCCTCAGACACACAGATCTGCCCATTGAGAACAACTTGATACTGTGATACTATTCAGCTGTTGATCATCACCCAGGAAATGAATTTGTGCAACAAAACAATTTATCTCTGGAGACTACAGAAACATGGACAAAGGATCATTCATCATCCAAACATTTAGCTAGAACCACATCCAAATGAGGACAAGAGAAATAATGCCCGACTAAGCTTCTTCTACAAAATTTCACATGGACTGATACCAGTTATGCCAGCAAATGCCTGTTTGATGTAACCAATGAGTGGAAAGAGTCTAATTAGCCCAAAGAAATTCACTGTGAAACAAAATGATAACAGTCCTATTGATATATTATGACATGACTATTGTAAAAACCCATCAATTTAAAATCACACAGTACAAAACTTTTGTTTTTTAATTAAAGAGAAGGGTCCAGGACAGAGTACTGTGACTTGAAGTGCAAAGACAATCGATGGCTTCAGAAATTCCATCCCATGTCTGGACTGATAAGTCCGGTCTCCCGTGCTGCAATTATACCAAAAGGCTGTGCAGCGTAGAGCATACAAATACAGAGACCCCATCTCCTTGTGACACTTTTGTGTGTAACATGAACCTCCATTTAATGAACAAAAAAGAATTCACCAAGAAATGATACTCAATATTCAAGGAAATTTCTAAAGCAAAACTATTTCAACTCAATTGATAGCAGATTTGCATTACAAACAACTGGTTTTGAATACAAATTTATTGTTCAATGTATTATAAGTGTAGTAACAAATGTATATGGAAACTAATTTGGTTTCCAAAATAAATCCTTTGTAGGGCAAAATCTATCAGCAAGCAATTTCTTCTTTTGCCTCATGGTTTTCAAATGCTTTTTGTAAATGTCAAAAGGCAGTCTTGTTTGGAAAAAGGATTAAAACCTATAACAATAAATGATGATTGGTTACATGTATTTCTGGACATACCAATCAAATCAACAATCTTTGTGTGGAATCATGTGACATAATCATTTAAGCAAACTGCTGTAAATAATTCTTTCGATAAAGGAGCAATTTTTAATCGGTTTGAAGGAGAGAAGATAGAAAATTGCCACAAACTTGATCAATGTCTGCAATCATTATTTAAAAATAAAGTAATAAAAAGTTATTGGTGAAGTAAAACTGAAGCTGGTGGTCAATAACTTTTTAACAATTGATTTTCAAAAGACCTACCGCGTCCAGCTAATACCCATCATATTTCTGCCTTTTCTGCTTCAAATTGGTTTTAAATCAGTCTTAATCCCTCCCCAAACAAGACCTTGTTTTGAAGTTCCAAATAGAAAAGGTTTGGGAAAACATTGAGACAAAAGAAGAAACTGCTGATAAAAAACCAGCAGTTTCTCCTTTTGTCTCAATATTTTTATGCCATATTTTACAAAATTTCTATCTTTAATAACTTATATTTTGTCACTCTTGACAGTTTTTGAAGAGGAACACCCTAAAAATGTTGCAGTTTGGGAAATGGTTAAGTTAACCCATTACCAAATGACAAAATTTGGGTTTGTCCAAACTCATTTACAAATGACAATTTCAAATGATAGGAATTTTTACATTTTTGTCTTTTTTTAGTAGTAAAACAATGCGAAAAATGAAGAAATTACTTGTCACAAAGCCATTTTCATGTAGGGAGTAAAAAAAATGATTGAGTGGTAATAATGGGCAGGCCTGTAGGAAGCAATTTCATATGGGGGGGGGGGGGGGGGGGGGGGGGGGAGGGGAGGGCATTTTTGGCCAACAATGGGGGGGCTTAGTCCCCCCTAGCCCCCCTGTTCGTACAAGCTAGATGGGTTAATAGAATTACAGTCGACACTTGTTGTGTCGAAGTCCGAGGGGCCGTCAAAATACCTCGACATATCCAGAATTCGACTCATCCGATTTTGTTTGGCTTCGATAAAGTTGATATTTGACAATTTGTGAAACTAATCATTTAAGATTATTATTGAAATATAGTAGGAAAAGGAAAGAAATTGCTTGTTTCGAGCAATTTCTACCCTTTTCCTACTATATTTCAATGGCTATATTCAGTTCGAAATTATTTTGTTTGAAAAAAAGTTATGGCCATTGATGAGGACGGGACCAGATTTGAACTTCGACTTAAGCGAAAATTCGACTTGTCCGATGCCGACATAACGAGTGTCGACTGTATTAACCCATTACCACACAGTGACTCTTTTTGATTCCTCTAAAGCAAATGACTTGGGTAAACATTGTGGAAAATGAAGAAATTGCTTGAGACAAGCAATTTCTTCATTTCCCACAATGTTTTCTACCATGAAAGACCAATGAAATAGAAATTTCATTTACATGAAATTGTCGTCTGCATAATCTTTCAAATTGGAACAGTCCAAAATTTTGTGGTTTGGTAATGGGTGAAAGATTTTCTCCAGTTGTTGTGATGTGTGATTCCCAGCCGTGATTATGTCTATTGATGATAACTTTATTTTAAGGATAGCAACATCATTCAATAATAATGTTTTTAAGTACATGGTATTGAAAACATTGCAACAAAAGATGAAAATGCTGTCAATCAGCTTTACTCCTTTTGCTTCAATATTTTTGTACATGAATCCTTTCTTTATCAAAGTCTATCAGGTTTGAATTTGGACCAGTCCAAACTTTTGCTGTTTGGGGAATGGTGAATGTATGGATCAACACATTTAGTTAGAAGATCTTAGTTCTGATATTCTGCATTTTCTTTTTTCTCTCAAAGCGTTCTAGAAGGCATTTTAAATTGGATTGTCAGAACCACTGTTTTGGTTGACCCATTTCCAAATCATTTGACAAATGACAATTATTGTAGACAAGTCTTAAGTTACAGACAACAAAATAAGCCCTAACGGCACGTAGATCTATGGAATTTGTTCATTATAGCATGGAAAGCAAATAGAGAAAAGAAGAAAATGCTTATTCTCAGCATTTTATACTTTTCTGTCAGTGTTTTTTCAAAGGCTTTTCAGTAAATTGCTTGGAAAAGAGCTGACTGAGCAATCAGGGCATGGGTCAAGACCAAAAGAAAAGAGAACATTCTTTCTAGTTGTTTATTTAGAAGATCAGTTTCTATGCATATATAAGATTGGTAAATAATTTGAATTCCTAAGCCAATATCAAGTGGGATCACCAAAGGATTTTGGGAACATGTTTTATTTAAAAAGTGATGTAGAGAAAATACATGTAATCAGAACTGTTATATTTATTGGCATAATTATCATTAACTTTTTTTCCAAGTTACACAATTTTAGTCAGATTCAATTTGAAAGCTGCTGCTAGAATACAATGGAATGGATGTTGAGGACGATAGAATTTGTTAAAATATAACACAAAAAGCTTTGTAGCAAAAGGAGAAAATGCTGGTTATCAGTATTTCCTTCCTTTGCTTCAATGTTTTCATAAGCCTTTTGATCCATTCGCTTCATCAAAAAGCGTCATTGTTCTGGAAAGATTAAAGGCACAACCCTATGTGACAGGATTTATCCTTTCCAAAATAAGTTTAAGACTCAAATCTGGATTTTGCTGGAAGAATTTGTGAACAATATAGCAGATGAGAATTGAGATAAAAGGAGAAAGTTCTCAATTATCTTCTTTCTTCCTAGCTCTTTCCAGGCTTTGTTATTAGGTACATCAAAGCTTGTTTGCAAAATTGGAAAAGGGTAAGCATTGTTACCACAAGTGCATATTTTTCTTAAGACTTTTCCTGCAATATTGATTGAACTAAATACTAGTTATTAACCTGTTACCAAACGACACATTTTAAGACGAGTCCAAATTCAAAGATGATGCAGACAACTTTTTCAAGTGAATGAAATTTTGAATTTTTTTGTCTTTTTATGTAGAAAACATTGTGGTAAATGAAGAAATTGCTTGTCACAAGCAATTTCTTCATTTTCCACGATGTTTTCCTAAGTCAATTTCATGTGAGGAGTCAAAAAGAGTCACTGTGTGGTAATGGGTTCATCAACATTTAATTCTTTTCTAGTGATGTATTCTTAACTATTACTTTGTCTATAATAATCATTTAGTTAAACAGCGAAGACCCACTTTGTCTGCAAAAGTTTTAAACAATTTTACCATGAGCATTATGTATTGTAGATCTGGCCCCGGTTTCTCGAAAAAACTTAAGTACGCTCTCATGCTCAAATCTGAGCACCGTGCTCAAATTGCACGAAATCCACGTGAACTTCAATCGAATACCCTTCAACGTTGGAGAGTATTCCTTTGAAGTTGAGCATGTTCTCATAAGAATGTACTTAAGTTTTTTCGAGAAACCGGGGCCTGATGATTAAATTACTCAATTATAAGAATTTCATTCTTCTGTGCTTGCTGAAAAATTTTCTCATGGTCATGTTATGGTTACCAATATATTTTCTATCTGTTGAAATTTAGCAGTCATCAATAAAATAAATTATTTCATACACATCATCAATATTTTACTAGTTCTTATTCATATGTCCTTTACCCTTTCCAGAACAAGGCCTGGTTTTGAAATCCCTAAGAAAATAGACTAGTGAAAACATTGATGTAAGATAAGAAAATGCTGATAATCAGCATTTCTTCTTTGTTTCAATATTTTCTGTGCTGTTTTATACACAAATTCTTTCATCATCATCATGCATTTTGTGATTCACAGCAGATTTCAAATTGGACCACTCTAATATTTTGTCAACTGGGAATGAGTTAATTAAATTAGAAAGCATTGTCAAACATCCAGATTAAAGAAGAGAAAAGTGGTTCCAAGGCTTGATCCCTGGCAGAGGCAGACATCCTGTCGGACAATATTGTTTGATAATAGTTAACCAATGTGGACGAGCAGATGAAGGCTAGGTTAGGATGTTGTGGTAGAACTGGTATGAAAAATTGCAAGAATCCATGGTTAGGTGCTCCAGCTGCCACAAGATGACCAAAGCAGTTGAAATAGGAGTTAAACCCAATCTATCAATTCTGGATTGTCTTTCTTCAGAACTATCACAGTATCCAATTTGAGCTTCTAGCTGACTACATTTAGGTAATTAACCCTTTCCCAAACTGCAAAATTTTAGGGTGATCCACTTCAAAAACTGCCACAAATGACAAAATATAAGTTATTTAAGATAAAATTTGTGTAAAATATGGCAAAGAAAATATTGAGAGAAAAGGAGAAACTGCTGGTTATCAGCAGTTTCTTCTTTTGTTTCAATGTTTTCCCAAGTCTTTTTATCCGGGACGTCAAAGCCAGGACTGAGGTCTTGTTTGGGAAAGGGTTAACATATACTGGTGAGAGACAAATTACTTTTGTCATATGTCAGAAAAGATATTGGCCAAGACGGAGTTGTTGGAACCCACAGTCCCTGGCTTGATAGACTCCGATGTAATCACCTGAACTATCCAAGCTAGCAGCCTCAGATTGGAATTATTGAATGAAAGAATTGCTGCTGATAACCTTAATTTTCTTATTTTTCTCCTTTTCTGGGCTATAATGTACACACATTCTATTGGAATACATGAAAATTATGTTGTTTTGTTGAAAGGGTCCAGTAAAACATGCCCTTCCTACATGTAGATAGGAACTTGAAATTACCTCCCTAATACAGAAAGCTTTGGAAAATATTCAGACAAAAGAACAAACTGTTGGTAAACGGTATTATGATGGAGTAAATGCTTCTTTCAGCATAATTAAGATTAACTGTTGGTTAAACTCTATGCCGTGGGTACTCAATTGAATTGTCTTGTCCAGAAGATTCCAATGGGTACCCACAAGATAGTGTTTGAATTAATAAAAATTAAAATGTTTTCAAACCCTCTCATTTGCTTTCGTCTGCAAGTCATTGAGCTTATGTTTATTTCAATCATTGCACTGGCAGGGTTATGCACCGTTGTATGACTGTCATAAACAAGAGGGCCATTGGCCCTGAAGCGCTCACCTGATATAATAACTTTTTTTTGTAAAACAATTTTCAGGTTGATTGGACAAAGAATGTGACCTCTAGGGTGCACACAAGGTTTATCTAAGATTTGACCTCGTGACCTAGAATTGATCAAGACAATCATTCTGATCAATTTTCAGGTTGATTGGGAAAAAAATGTGGCCTCTAGAGTGCACAAAAGGTTTTACAAAGATTTTACCTCATGACCTAGTTTATGACCCCAGATGACCCAATTTCAATCTTGTCTGAAAATTGATCAAGACAATCATTCTGATCAATTTTCAGGGTGATTGGGTAAAAAATGTGGCCTCTAGAGTGCACACAAGGTTTTTCTAAGATTTGACCCCGTGACCTAGTTTTTGACTCCAGATGACCCAATTTCAAACTTGTCCGAGATTTCACCAAGACAATCATTCTGATCAATTTTCAGGTTGATTGGGCAACAAATGTGGCCTCTAGAGTGCACACAAGGTTTTTCTAAGATTTGACCCCATGACCTAGTTTTTGACCCCGTATGACCTAATTTCAAAATTGTGCGAGATTTTATCAAGACAATCATTCTGAGCAATTTTCAGGTTGATTGGGCAAAAAATGTGGCCTCTAGAGTGCACACAAGGTTTTTCTAAGATTTGACCCTGTGACCTAGTTTTAGACCCCAAATGACCCTATATCAAACTTGTGCGAGATTTTATCAAGTCAATCATTCTGAGCAATTTTCAGGTTGATTGGGCAAAAAATGTGGCCTCTAGAGTGCACACAAGGTTTTTCTAAAGATTTGACCCCGTGACCTAGTTTTTGACCCCAGATGACCCAATTTCAAACTTGTCCAAGCTTTCATCAAGACAATCATTCTGAGCAAATTTCAGGTTGATTGGGCAAAAGATGGGGCCTCTAGAGTGCACACAAGGTTTTTCTAAGATTTGACCCCGTGACCTAGTTTTTGACCCCAGATGACCCAATTTCGAACTTGTCCGAGATTTTATCCAGACAATAATTCTGATCAATTTTCAGGTTGATTGGGCAAAAAATGTGGCCTCTATATTGCACACAAGGTTTTTCTAAGATTTGACCCCGTGACCTAGTTTTTGACCCCAGATGACCCAATTTCAAACTTGTACAAGATTTTACCAAAACAATAATTCTGATTAAATTTCAGGTTGATTGGGCAAAAAATGTGACCTCTATAGTGCACACAAGGTTTTTCTAAGATTTGACCCAGTGACCTAGTTTTTGACCCAAGATGACCCGATTTCGATCTTGTCCGAGATTTTATCAAGACAATTATTCTGAGCAAATTTTAAGTTGATTGGGCAAAAAATGTGGCCTCTAGAGTGCACACAAGGTTTTTCTAAGATTTGACCCCGTGACCTAGTTTTTGACCCCAGATGACCCAATTTCGAACTTGTCCGAGATTTCATCAAAACAATCATTCTGAGCAAATTTCAGGTTGATTGGGAAAAAAATGTGACCTCTATAGTGCACACAAGGTTTTTCTAAGATTTGACCCCGTGACCTAGTTTTTGACCCCAGATGACCCAATTTCGAACTTGTTCGAGATTTTATCAAGACAATCATTCTGAGCAAATTTCAGGTTGATTGGGCAAAAAATGTGGCCTCTAGAGTGCACACAAGGTTTTTCTAACATTTGACCCCGTGACCTAGTTTTTGACCCCAGATGACCCAATTTCGAACTTGTCCGAGATTTCATCAAGACAATCATTCTGAGCAAATTTCAGGTTGATTGGGCAAAAAATGTGGCCTCTAGAGTGCACACAAGGCAAAGTTTGACGGACGACGGACGACGGACGACGGACGACGGACACCGGACGCCGGACGACGGACGCCGGACACAGCCCTATCACAATAGCTCACCATGAGCACATTCGTGCTCAGGTGAGCTAAAAAGTCACAGACATTTTTCCTCTGTTCAAATCACATTCTTGTGACAAGGTACTGTATGATCCAATTTCACAATAAATGTACATTCGCCCGGCTGAAGGCCTGAAACATCAACATGCTTATTGACATGACAATTTGCATGTTTCTTAGCATCATAAATAGAGTCAGATGTTATATGTTCTATCTTCTTTCTGTACGGCAAACTTCTCATCTTCATATTGTTCAGTTTGTTGCTGTAAGACCTGAAATTGAAAGTATTCATTCATCTTTACTCCTTTTCATATCTTCTTCTGTACATATACCCTTTCCAAAACAACAAAATGTTGGTATGCACATGGTCCCAATTAATTTGGAATCTTCTGTAGATGACAAATTGAATGTAGCTATAACTATGATTTTAGCGTACAATATAGCACTGAAAATACAAAACAATGGAAAAAACTGATGATCAGCATTTTCTTCTATTGCCTTAGTGTACAATGTATCCCCAAGTCTTTCCTATAATAAGGAACAACAAACAGAGTCAATGGGTGGGGAAGGAGAAAAATACTTAATGTTTTAGAATAATATTTCTGATGTTTTCATCTCAAATGAACATGAAAAATCACTGAGCTATTGTGGTCACTTTCTGTCCTACCTTATTTATGTATACATGAATGACCATATTTTTTTTATCAAATTCCATTATGGGTCTTATTTGACCAGAAAGCTATACTGAATTGTTGGGCATAATACCATTGAATCTCAAATACTGCAGATTTTAACTTTGTTTAACCTCTTTTATTTACACACATTGAATTATCAATATAAGAAAAAGGGACTTGGGGGGGGGGGGGGGGGGGGAAGAACACTTAAAAAGAGACAATAGAATATCAGATTAATTTGTCACCACTTCATCCTAACTAGAGCTCTGAATTTCACATTGAAGAGAGATATATATGGGTGACTTACTGGTACATGTACATTGTCTGTCAGCAGTGTTTGGTCTTGGACACTGTTACTGTAACACCAAAATTACTGTTCTCAGTTATCACACAAGTCAATGAGGTTCCACTTCCTTTCTTTGGTCTACAAAATATTGAAACAATATGTATTTGTTGTTGTAAAACAGCAACCCAACCCTTTCTAAAACAAGACCTATTTTTGATACCCATAATAGAAAGACATGGGACAAGTCAACATTGAGTCAAAAGGAAAAAGTGCTGCTAACTAGCACTTTTTTCTTTTTCCACAATAGTATTTTTGGTTTTCTTTCTAGCAGCTTTCAAATTACAACATGCTATTTGGGCAAGAATGACCAAAAACATATAATGGATCCAGATCACCCTTTATTTACAATACTTACACAACGCATCAAACATTCTGAAGTATTGCATTGCAATACCATGTTCCCTACCAACTTTTCATGTGTATATCCTTAGAGATATTAAATCTTTTGATTTTCATACTTCATAATTGAGTAAAAAATCATGAAAACTTTCATTTCCCAATAATTTTCTACTCCCAGCATCTGTATCGTCCTCAATAATCAATGGATCAGATCTAAACTCATACTTGCTCTGTAACTAATAAATGCACACTCATAAATTATACCAAAAAATCAGCTCAGACAGGAAAACTGAAATTTCCAAGTATTTTTATCAGTCAAGCATCCATACTATCTTCCTCAAAAATCAACGGACCTGAATGAAACTCCAACTTGCTTTGTATTCAGTTCATAAATGCATGCTCAACCAGGATGGTATCGAAGTCAGACTGGCCGTCAAAATACCTCGACATATCCGACGTTCGACTTATCCGTTTTTCAAGGGTTTTAATCAAAATGATATTTGGTTACTTTTGCTACTCATTAAATTGGGTTCATAATTGAAATAAAGTAGGGAAAGGAAAGAAATTGCTCCTTCCCAGCCATTTCTATCCTTTTCCTACTATATTTCAATGGCTATACTTATCGAGAAATTGTTTCGTCAGATTTTTTACATCTATCGATGTGGACGGGACCAGACTTTCACTTCGACTTAAGCGGAAATTTGACTTATCCGATGTCGACATAACGAGTATCGACTGTAGTTGCTTTTCAATGAAAACCTTGAAACTACAGCTTGTTTTAAGCTGCAGTTACAAAGTTTTCGTTGAAAAGCAGCGATATTTAACATTATACCTAAGTTATATGGTCAAAATTTATTTTTTCGGCCAATGCCAGGGGTGTCCAGACCCCTCTGACCCCCCTCTAGATCCACCCTTGAAGTATATGGACAGAGTGCAAACCTTAAGTCGGTAGACTAGGGGACTAATAAAAAAGATCTATGATGCCCTTGTAACTTCATGTCATCAATGGGAACACACAGAGAATAGCATGGGGGTAGCCACAACAGGCCCTGAATCAGAATGGCTCCTGATCATATTGTGTATGAACAGGCCTGATCTAGATCCATGTTCCACAAGGCCCTTTCAGAGCAAATGATCTCGGTTGTGGAGTTATGTTGCTTGGAATGTTCATATGTTGTATTATTTCTAGTTGAACACCAGTAATAATGCATGTAAACAAGCCAGCTTGCAAGGATTTATTCTCAATTTAGTTTGGACGAGAAATATTCGGGACGAAGAAAGGACGAGAAATATTCGGGCCGAAGAAAACAAACGTCGGAACAGTTCGGATTAGATCTACTAATGAATTCTAAATCGTTTGTTTTCTTCATTTTAAATAGATTTCTACAATATCAAGAACATTTTCTGCAAATGCAAATGGAAAAGGGGTCATTTGTTCCTACAAATGGTGGCCTTAGCCCTTACCAAAATTCATCGGCTTCCTAGTCGACTTTCTAGACTAAGTCTTCTTCGCAATATACCGTAATCCATGTCTTCAACTCATTCATACATAGAAATAAATCTATTATTTTCATGGTGCTTTGTTCACACAACTAGATCTATGCCTCCGTCTTTTAATCAGTTTCTTGACACAGTTTTGTTTTAGAAATAAGGTAAAGGTCGTTATCTAAATAAAGATATCACGTGACGACATGCATGTTTCCGATTCGTCAATTTTATCGGTGAAGGTAAAAAGAAATCACGTGGTCAATGACGTAATTCATACGGAAAACGCCGGTAATATATTCGGTGCTCGTCGGAAATTTTGCCGGATTTTGACAGCAAATTCCAACTTCCGGT
The DNA here is from genome assembly GCA_963680895.1 of Fragum sueziense. Classification (NCBI taxonomy): domain Eukaryota; kingdom Metazoa; phylum Mollusca; class Bivalvia; order Cardiida; family Cardiidae; genus Fragum; species Fragum sueziense. The sequence continues at coordinate 24,329,131 of OY804607.1, forward strand.
ATCAGTAAGAGAATGTTTACCGAATCGAGCAAATGATGATTTTTATCCACCGTAATCTAAGCAATCATGCGACCGACAAAGCTAAAATTTGGCACATATACAAATGAAATGCCATAGTTTGATTTTATGAAGTTATTTTTAAGGAGAATCACCAGGAAATTGGTGAAAATCGATATTGGTGGCACTTTAACTTTTATCATGATAGGCCTACATCTAACTTCTATCATGATACTTCACACTTATATCATGATACTTCACACTTATATCATGATACTTCACACTTGTATCATGATACTTCACACATATATCATGATACTTTACTCTTATATCATGATACTTCACACTTATATCATGATACTTCACATATATCATGATACTTCACACATATATCATGATACTTCACACTTTTATCATGATACTTCACACATATATCATGATACTTCACACACATATATCATGATACTTCACACATACATTGCCATGCGTTGGTAGATATTTTTTGTATCCCGATACTTCATCAAAGTATACCGATGCTTATTGAAAGTATACCGATACTTGTAGAAAGTATACCGATACTTGTTGAAAGTATACCGATACTTGTTAAAAGTATCCCGATACTTGTTGAAAGTTTACCGATACTTGCTGAAAGTATACCGATACTTGTTGCAAGTATACCGATACTTGTTGAAAGTATACCGATACTTGTTGAAAGTATACCGATACTTGTTGCAAGTATACCGATACTTGTTGAAAGTATACCGATACTTGTTGCAAGTATACCGATACTTGTTGAAAGTATACCGATACTTGTTAAAAGTATCCCGATACTTGTTGAAAGTATACCGATACTTGTTGAAAGTATCCCGATACTTGTTGAAAGTATACCGATACTTGTTGCAAGTATACCGATACTTGTTGAAAGTATACCGATACTTGTTGAAAGTATACCGATACTTGTTGAAAGTATACCAATACTTGTTGAAAGTATCTCGACAGTAAAAGTATCACGATATTGATATCCTGATTTTGACATGAACGGCCACTCATACACGTTGTATAATGTATTAGATCATAATTATATTGTATTGTTCTAAATAACATAAATCTTGCTTCCATTTTACTATTCTCATCTATTTTCCTTACTCTGATATAATATAGATGACCGAAGGATAAAGAAAATGATAAGCATTGTCTCCTTTTTCTATTTGTTTTCTTTAATGTCGAGTTATGGCATGCAAAACGTGCACCTCCTTTTTGACATTCCTTATTGTAGTTTGTACAGATTCATAACTCGAATAAATCTAGAACCTATTTGGGAAGGATTAAAGAAGCAACAATTCAGCCAACAATGTAATTGAAGACCGAAAAATAAGAGAAATTCATTGGTAAGTGGCCTGTACTAACGCCACTTCTAGCGTTATGGCTTTGTGAATAGGAATCGATTTTATCAAGTAATTGTGCCATAGATTCGGACAAACACAATGATAAAACTTTATTAACATATGTATAAACGGATACATTTTCACACAAAATTTATCCATATTATAAAGATGAACTTTTATCAGAAAATTCACGAATATTTACCTGAATAAATTTTCTCAAGTCTGTGGTACCGATGTAGACTGTACCCCCTGTCCCTGGCTGTAGAAACACATTGCCACCCTCGCCAGCCTATGGGTGAAAACATCATATCGTAGCTTTAACAAAAACTTGTAACTGCAGCTTAACGTAAGCTGCAGTTACGAGCTTTTTGTTGAAAGGCATCGATATTCTGAGAAAATATATCATTTATAGATTCTAGTTCACGAATAAGATTTCGTTGGTCTTTTCGAAATAGATATAAGAAAGGTAATCGAAAAGAATAATTCTACAAATTTGATGGAATTTATTCATAACGCCTGTATTTTTATTTATCTATAGATCTTTTTTCATTTATTTATTTTTTGTATCACAAGTGTTATAAGAAAATTTCTAAATGTAATTGCCACCGTACAGAACTCGATGTAAATAGAAATATCTATGATATGTAAAAGTATGTATTTTGTTAGATGCAACAATTAAGGAGGCAAATTTGTGCTAATTACAAGGTCATGGTACACATCAGTCTTAAGTCTCGATGATATCCCAGTAACGTAATGCGTGATAAAAGGTAAGTTCTCAGTGCGCAATAGTGTTATTATAGTGCTTCAAAATTTCAAGAAGAGAGGGTATAGATAAGCACTTGAAGTGAAATTACCTCGAATATCGCATCACCCCGACTTTCCGCTGAAACGTTGACATTAGGATAGTCAACTTCCAGGAAACTACAAGATAAACGGAATTGTAATGCAATAATAGAGCATATTGTCCTAGGATGAAAGACAATTTAACGTATTCTATCAACTATTTTCCGTGACAACGGAAATTGACGAATTTATCCGGATTTTTAAAATCCGGATATCCTCGTCAATTTCCGTTGCCACGGATAATGCTGAAGTTGCACGGAGTAATTGGTATCTAATGATGGTAAAAACGCATCAAGTTCTTTTAGAGATAGCTTTGCATTTTTTATTTAAAAAAGTATGAGCAAAATGATTGAAATTAGTTTGAAGCTTTCTTGTCCTAAAGCTGAAAAAGGCATAATTACTTTTATTGTGAAAAAAAAAACTTTCCATAAAACAATTAGCCTACATGCCAATACAAATTATGAAAAATGGTATTCTTACCTTGCGAGCGCCGATGAAACGAGACACAACGCGAGTATAATACCAAACAATCTTTCCATTATTTTATTCTATTCGTTGCCTGTTTTTGATTTCTGCCAAAATGGAGTCTTGTCTGAACTCAATAAAAGACAACTTCCGGTAGAGCAAACACACGATCACCAAAGTTCTAATCTTTGAATACCGTAAATACGCAGGCGTATCTGTTGGTAACAGAGTCTTGTTTTGCTGACAAAAATATCATTGTTTGGATAATTTAGTAAATTATTGAAAATGTGCCAAACATTCAACAACTTTATTTCACACAGGGATGTTCTCAACATGTTCGAAAACTACATTAAAAATGTTTGACTTTTTTTCTTTTTTGACGCCTTATACTGACAAATACATTTATCACGTTGTCTGCAACCGAAACATATCTTGATTTTGTGGCCTTGCATAAGAAGTGAGTGAAAGGATATAAAATTGATGGATCTACGAGTATGATAAACGCAAATGATAGCCTACAAATGATATTTTCTATGTAGGTCACATTTTCTGATGAATCTTCCGTTTAAGATTATCGACAATCATTTGTTTTTGTTTGAATTTATTAATTTGGGCCACTTGAAAATTTCTTCGTGTCATCATTTTTACTAAATTTGTATCGTGAGAATCTAGTTTATCGGACATCCATAGCTACCAACGAAGAGTAAAAATATTTGAATGATATTTCTGTTATCGGCAATGTTCGACAACTCGGTCGCATTTCCGGAATAGTAATTTCAAAAAATGGCGTTTTCTTATTTGACTTTTTTAACAGTATTTGTTCTCTTCGGTTACGTTTTCTGTGATAACGGAGGGTAAGATAGATTTATTTTGATTACTTTATTATTTTATTTTCATGATAATTTAAACGATAAAACTAGAATAAAATAACTGTATACAAACATGCCGTTGCTAACTAGGTCGGCGCGGATAGAACAATTGTGGTTTGAAATGCCCAATGGTTGGTATAGGCTTACCTACCATTTTTAATGTCAATAACGAGTCGTTGCTTTAAAACACTGAATAAAGCGTTCTGAGCAACCGAAACCCTTTAGTTTACTTAATTTAATAAGTTTAACCCTTTCCAAAACAAGGCCTGGTTTTGAAGTCTGTAATGGAAATTGTTTGATAAAACATTGACAAAAAGAAGAATTTGTTGATAAAGAGCAATTTTTTCCTTTGTCCTCACTATTTTCTGTCATAAAACATCACTATTTTCTGTCATATAACATGCACATTTTTTTCTTTAGAATATAAACTACGAGTTATTTCGTCGTCTACATCTACATTCAAAATGGACCACTCTAGAATGTTATAGTTTTGGAAAGGGCAACCCGCATGCGCAGATCCAGAGGGGGTAGGGGGTCATGACCCCCCCCCGGAATTTGGCGAAAAAAAGGGGTTATCAAAAAGATTACTGGTTAGGTCCCATATAAGCTGCGTCATTCGTCCCTTTGTGCCACGACAAACCGTTGTTATATATATTTACTCCTTCATGTTATGACGCGGATCCAGAGGGGAGGGGGCTGCCCCCTCCTGGAATTTGGCGAAAAAAGGGGTTAAAGACCGAAAGACCCCCGCTGGGAAAAATACTTGAATCCGCGCTTGTAACCTAGGTATCGGTTACTTGAACATGTTGCATTTTTAAATGCCATAATTTCCTCTTCTCTGTAGCTCTAAATTTTTGGTTCCATCTTTTTATGCCCCCGATAGGGAGGCATCATAAATTTGACTTGTCCGTCCGTCCGTCCGTCCGTCTATCCGTCTGTCTGTCCGTCCGTCTGTCCGTCATTCCGTCCAAAAACTTTAACATTGGTCATAACTTCCTTATTACTTAACATATTCGCTTCATACTTTACCACAACATTCCTTGGTACATTACCTTTCTGTAGGCACATACTTTGGTGACCTTGACCCCTGGATGACCTTGACCTTGAACATAGATTGGCCATAATTTAAAATCAAAGCGGTGTCGGGGGCATTGTCATCTTACAGTGACAGCTCTTGTTTTTCTATTTTTTATGTATTTATTTAACAGCATACTACAGATTCACTATCCAGACGTATCTATAGAGGCTGACAATGACGGGAATGTGACACTACAGGTATGCAACTGTCGCTAATTTTGAAAGAAGCTATGTCATTACAAAGTTGTTTTTTCTTTCTTAAAAAAACACAAAAACGACGATATGCTACCAGGCAAAAAATCAACATTAAACATTTTTTGGTGATTATGATGATAGCAGTGATGGCATTTGTCTTAACCCATTCCCATATTGTAACGCTTTTGGCACCTCTCAATAAAAAGGCTTGTGAAAACACTGTGGAAAATGAAGAAATTGCTTGTGATAAGCAATTTCTTCATTTCCCACAATGTTTTCTACCACAAAGACTACAAAATGTAAAGAAAAAACATTCACTTGAAATTGCTCTCTGTATGTCTGTAGAGGCCGACAATGACGGGAATGTGACACTACAGGTAAATATCGAAGACTTTCTTCCAAATAATCATAACTACAGCTTAAAACAGGAATAAATAGAGATTTAAAGAAAAGTTGTGATGTGTTATCCAGTCCACAGGTACTTTGTTTCGTGAATTTTAACCACTTACATAAAATAAATTCCTATATAATAAAAATTGCGCCTCGAACAAAGAACGGAAATCTGACAAGCCGCTGGTTCCATATCCATAAGAGTCAAACATTTCCTGTGACGGAAACCAGAGGTGTTTGTAAAACCGTCCGTTCCTTTCAAAGTGGCATCTGTGTAACCTTGTGAGCATATTTATAATTTTGTAAGTTGTTAAAATTCGGGAATCCAATCGCCTATGATCCAACCAACGAAACAAATTTCAACATTACGCAATTTAAACAGTTTTGCTAGCGGTTAAATTATTAATTATAATTGAATTATTATAATTAAATTTAATTGAATTTTATTTCAGTCCGGCAATGATGCAAGTGTGTATCTTATTCCTGGACCGCGTGGTACCGTCTATTTTGACGGAAATGATCTACTCGAGCTAATTAAGGTAGGCCCTACAATTTTATCTTTCTAATTAGAAGTCTGGTCCATATGTTATGCCACTACTATACGCCATCAGTACGTATCTGTACATTTGTATATCTATTGCATTGTAAGCAAGACGTCACTTTTCAACGAAAAGCTCGTAACTGCAGCTTAACACAAGCTGCAGTTACGAGGTTTTAGTTGAAAAGCAGCGATAAGTAGAACAGAAATATTGCTTTTGTCAAGAATATATCTTGAGGAGTACAAGTGGTGCATGACTTTAATGTAGTACAAATGTCATAAACGGGAAAATCTTCTGTTTCCCAATTTAATTTATATCCCTGTAGAGGGATACAAAATCACATTGTACTCGTATTTATAATATTGTTACAGTCTATTTTTCTTTATCATTTCTTTCCCATTTCAAGTTAAAATACTGTCGATTGTTAACTAGTATGAGCAGCTAGAACTCCTTCATCATGATATCCATATATGAATTACTATTTTGATTTATATTTTCGTCCTTCATCGTCATTTTTCACGAAGACTTTCTATAATTACAGGCGATTAATGGACTACCACCAGTCTGGAAGCCCCATTCGTCTGTTGGATTCTTTTATACAGCATTCGGAGGTGACAGAGTCAACGTAAAACTCGAGGCATTGGTAAGTTGTGATCTGTTATTTCAGTATTAGGTGCACGTATCATTTTTCGAAGAAAGTGCTAGATCTATTTCGGCACATGGGTTTAAATAACAAATCTGTAATAACAATGATCTTGTAATTCATTTCATTAAAGTCTGAATTTACTCGGCTTCGAAAAGATAGATCAACAAAGTTCCGGTTATCAACTGCAGTAAACGTCATGTACATTTAATCCCTTGCGAAACAAGATCTGGTTTTGAAGTCCCTAATAGATTAAATCTTTTGGAAACATTGAAACAAAAGAAGTAAACTCAGCATTTTCTAGTCTAAAGCTCTGTGTCAATTTTTCTAGGCTTTTGTACAAAAGTGCATGTACCGATCTTTGTCAACATCCATTCTGTCGTCTGCAGCAGCTTTCAAACTGTAGGCCTAACAGTATAATGTCTTGCTGTTTTTGAAAGGGTTGATTTATTTACAGGATGCGGAAAATCGGAGCATCGACTACCATGCAGTTGCTGGTACCATGCCGCCTGGTCTGTCCATCAACCAGGACAAAATAGAGGGCATCGTCCCTGACCTTGATGCTATTTATAGCTTCACCATCCGGGCAACCAATGAAGACAACAAGTACGCAGACGCCGTCTTTAGAATGGAAATCATCGGTATGATATTTGTCTCTTTTTGGTGTTCTTTTGACAGCATGAAAACGATTTCTTGCTGATCATCTGTATGAACACGTTACTGTCTATTATATGTACATGGTCAATGAACAACAAATACGGGTTGCGTCGTGAAGTTTTAGGAAACGTGAATCACAAGCGCCGAATCAACGGTGACGGTTTTCTCGTTCTTACTCGAGATGTCCCTAATTCGACATGTAGACATCTTATTTTTCAGCATTTGCACTCAAAAATGACTTTCGAAATACCCCATGTCTCTTTGTGGTTAGTCTAGTTAATGTAGATTCATGAAAGAAAGAATGTAGATATATTTTGTTGACTTTTTTCCAAACAAATCGGTCCTTTTTTTCTACCAGTATAGATTTAGCTTTTTCTAAATGACTAAATGGGTTTGCTACTCTAGTAAATCAAAAATAACGTCGTTTCTATTCAGAGCGGAACCAGTGTTTACCCAGCAATCCGTGTAAAAATGGCGGCACTTGCCAGGATGTTAACGGAGATGTCCCGTATCGTTGTGACTGTCCACAGAAATACAGTGGCATGAACTGTGAAATAGGTAATGTTACAATTAGATTATTGCAATTTTATAACAATTAATTTTTTCTTAAAAAATGGTTGGTTTACAATCGAATTATTGCGATGTTATTAAAATCAAATACATAGTATCTATCGGTTGGTTTGTTTCGAACAGAAATACAATGAACCATGGACAAGTTATTGTAGTAATAGCCTAATACGTTTGAATTACTGCAATTACAATACATTACTATTTATTACAATTGAAAACCAAGCAACGGTTGGTTTATAATTTACAATTGAATTATCGCAATCTCCTATCGGTTAGTATCTGTCACATTATTTCTTGTAGTCAAAATGCTTTTCAAGAAGCGTATACACTGGTGATGAACTCGGCCAAAGCGTGGGATGTTTTTTTCGCGATCATAGTATTCCGTCGGTGTTGTTATAAAATATCGTAACTACGGCTTCGATAAAGCCGTAGTTACGAGATTTTATAACAACACAGACGGTTTGTCAATACATATAGGTACACCCGGTCTATTTTTAGAACAAATCCATTGTTATTAGAAAAACTATCCAATCAGATCTTTAAACTCACATTTAAACGCAAAATATCTGTACCTTGTTGTAGCGAAAAACGTCCCTCGCTTTTGCCGAGTTCACCACCAGTGGTATAATTAATTTTCCAGATTGTGCCACATCGAGTCTGGGTGTGGCTGACCGTACTCGTATACCGGACGCCATGATGTCAGCGTTTCTCACGCGTGAGAATTACACAGCCTCGGACGGGCGTCTGGGCTATACTGGCGGAAGTTCCGGTGGATGGTGTGGCTCGAACGCGAACTCCTGGCTACAGGTCGACTTGGGTAGGGTATAAATATTACAATTGTGGTAGTAAAATGAGATTTTCATTCATTTTCATTTACCCAAGTAAAAGCAATTCTACATGTGATGTTTTGGTCATAAGAGTAGGCCTGCATTAGATTTTAGTTGGAGAAAGATACATTTTTCTTTAATCTCATTTTAAGTGATCTTATTTGAAGAATAGTTGTCTCATTTCATTTATTAAAAAGCTTCGTTGATTGTCTTTTTTTTGAAAATTGTCATTCATTTGCTGTTTGTTGTTGGGAATGAATCTTCTCAACATCTCTTCTATTTCAGGAAAGGAGGCCACAATTTTCTCAGCAACGGAGCAGAGTTTAAACTCGACGTACTACACCGGCAGTTACCATATTTCTTACAGTACAAACGGGTATAACTTTACTGATGCACAGGAGATTAACAACGGAACGGCCACACAAAAGGTAATAAAGGTCGTATTGCTTGCTTTTAACCCATTACAACATAGTGACGCCTTTTGACTCCCCATTAGATAAATCCTTTAGAAAACATTGTGGAAAATGAAGAAATTGCTTGTGACAAGCAATTTCTTCATTTCCCACAATGTTTTCTATCCAAAAAGTTATACAATTTTAGAATTTCATCATGTCGTCTGCATCTTCTTTCAAATTGGTCTACCCCCAAATTTTGTCGTCTGGTAATGGGTTAAATTAGAGACCTACAGATGACTTGCAGGTGACAAAATCAACGTAAGCAAGTGTGGGAAATCTGCTTGAAGCATAACATTCTTATTTCTTAATGATTTGCAACGCATTTCTATATCACAGAATTGTACATGACATTACATTGTACATGAAAATAGTTGCAAGTCTGGCTTGTTCAAATCATAACATTTAGAACGTAGGAATGTTTTACAATATATCCATATGGCAATAATCGTATATCACCATGTAGATCTATAAAATTTGAGTTTTTCCGAAACAATGCCAAAGCAATTTTAGTTTGTAACGTCAAAGGATGTGCTTATTTGGCAAAGGGGAAATCAGTATAGATCGTCCAAAAAGAGTGGCAGATAAACATTAGGCTATTTCTTTTACAAAAAGATGTCAGGCTATTTATTTGAGATTTAAATCGAGTTATGAGATAAATTACCTGTTTAAGACAATGTATATATCATTGATAGATACTTAATCGGTTAATAACGGTATAATTTAAGAAAACAAAATGTAAACATCTGCTCTTTTTGGACGATCTATACAACCGTATTTTTTTCTACTTCCAGCTATTCACTGGTACTTCATCCAGCGCGAACTACACGGATAGCTTCCAGACGCCGGTTCGAGCCCGGTTTGTACGATTTCACCCCGTGAGTTTTAGCTCCAGCAATTTTCCGTGCATGAGGGTGGAGCTTCGTGGATGTTATCTGGATCAGGGCGTGGCTAAAAACTACTTCCGTACCAACAGGCCCGCCGGAAAATAAACAGTTAATATTCATCAATACAAACGTATTTTTCTTCTATTTCCAGCTATTCACTGGCACCTCATCCAGCGCGAACTACACAGATAGCTTCCAGACGCCGGTTCGAGCCCGGTTTGTCCGATTTCACCCCGTGAGTTTTAGCTCCAGCAATTTTCCATGTATGAGGGTGGAGTTACATGGATGTTATCTGGATCAGGGCGTGGCCAAAAACTACTTCAGCAACAAACCCACCGGGAAATAAAAACATTATCTCATTACCAAACGGCTTAATTTTAGGCTGGTCTAAATTCAAAGAGGTTGCAGACGACAATTTCAATTGAATGAAATTTAAAAAATTTGGGTCTTTGGCGATAGAAAACATTATGGGAAATGAAGAAATTGCTAGTTGTCACAAGCAATTCCTTCATTATCCACTATGGTTTCCAAAGCCTTTATCTGGGAGTCAAAAAGGGTCACTGTGTGGTTATGGATTAAAGTAAAATAGCAGGACGTGAAATCCTCTAAGACTAAGGAAAATACCGATGATTTTCAGCAAAAAACCTCGTAACTGCTGCAGTTACGCGTTGTTTGTTGAAAAGCGACGATATTATCTGGATTACATTAAAAACATGCCTTATTCAAGCTGTAGTTATGGCCTTTACGACCGCAACTGACGAGTGGTTCCATGTGTCTCGTGTAGGAACATTCTCGTTGGTTACATTCAAAATGTCGTAACTGCAGCTTATTGAAGCAATAATTATGACATTTTAGAACGTAATGGACGATATGTTCAATGTGTCATTGAAGATAAATTGCTACCGAAATTTCATTATTTTTTTCTTATACTGTATGCCCATATCCAAAGAATATGCTACTTCCCAGATAGTTAAAAAATATTTGAGAAATTGTTTCAAAATCTGGCAAATTTCAGTCATGTACACATAATAAATCTTGGTATTCCTATGTATACCTAGACAAAAGTTTTGTGTTTTTCGTTAGTTTGTATTCTTATAATTTATCATTCATCTTTATTCCAAAGCAAGACATAGTTTAAGAGTCCCTATATGTAAACGCTGGTAAACCATTTAGACAAAAGAAGTAAAATGCTGATATCCAGCATTTCTACATTTGCCTCAGTTTTTCTTTATTTTACTCAAATCATATCTTGATGAACATTCATCTTGAAATCTGCGACAGCTTTCAAAATGGACGGTCCATACTTAGAGTTTGTAGTTTCGAAACGAGTTAAAGTAAGGCTAAGACAAAGTAATAAATAAAGAGAAATAAAGTCCGTTACATTATCTTTACATTATCTTTGAAAATGTCGTTAAGTTACATAACAACTGGTTACTCGACCCTTCATACACAACAGACTTGGTTTTGACGTCCTTAATAAAAAAAATACTGCACAAAACATTTTAACAAAAGAAGGACAAAGTCACATAATGATAACCTGTATTTTCTTCTTTTGACTCAATATTTTCTGTGTTGAATTATGCGCAAATAATACATTTGTCAACATCCTGATCATCATCCATTATGGCGTCTGTAAGAGATTTCAAATCGGTACAAGCTTTTTAACCCTTTGTGCCATTTTCCCACTAAAGACCTGATTTAACCCATTACCGCACGGCAGAATTTTGGACTGCTCCAAATTCAAAGATGTTGCGGACAACAATTAAAACTGTATGAATTTTTACATTTTTGCTCTTTTTGTGAAGAAATTATTGTGGGAAATGAAGAAATTGCTTGTCACAAGCAATTTCTTCATTTTACACAATGTTTTCCAAAGCCATTATCTTGGATGGAGTCAAAAAGAGTCACTATGTGGTAATGGGTCCCCATCTTGATATTTAGGCCATCATTATTTTTGACATTGGAGAATTCATCCTACCAGTAGGCAAGCTCACACATGACAACTTTCATTTGATAAAAGAAAAAAATATCAACAGATAAGTTAACTATAAAAGAATATCACAGTATAATCAAAACCAATAAAATAACAATTTTACAAAAATAGTTTAGATCAAATTGTGTTGTCCAATGCTCGAAATATATAATCAGAGATCTATAGATAAGAGAGTCCCAGTAAATGCTTCTTAAATTGCAAAGTTAGATTTAATGTTCATCAAAACATATTTTGTGGGTACATATTGAAATTGTCTCATTGAGACAATTCCAATGAGTACCCACAGCATAGCGTTTGGAATTGAAATTTACAAAGTTAGAATGCTTATGATGAAGAAGTAATCTGATGCCCTGTAATCATACTGTATCAATAATTAACAAACTTCACCTGATTTTCAGTCACCACATTTTGGGGTAGAATTTCTTGTACACTTAAACTTGAAAAATGAGATCGTAAATGATTCAATCCCTTCTCGGTGACTTGTCTTTTATTTTTCTCTTCGTGTAACTCTGACTCCAATTTCTTCACCTTTTCCTTTAGATCATGTATTGCTTTTCTACACATAGTTCTAATATTATCTTCCGCAGTCATCTTTTCTGCTAAAGCTTCACGTCTTAAGTTATCCAACTTCATTTGAATTCTTTCTCTCTCCATCCGTTCTTTGTCCGTAGTCACTCGATTATCGTGAAGTTCCTGAACCATATCAGAATGTTCTTGTTTTATTTCACGAATAACTTCTTCCATGGCACCAACTTTCGCGGTCAAATATTTCACTTCATCATTTAAACTATCAACATTAATTTTTAATCGCTTATTACTAATCTTTGCATCTGACAATGAATTTTTCAAATTTGCAATAGTTTTTCTTTGTTCCGCGATAATTTTAGTCTGATCTTTGTTCTGCTTGGCAGTTTCTCTTGCATGTACCATTGCCTCAATGTTTTTCTGTTTGATAGATTTAAATGCTTCACGTAAAACACCAATTTCACTTGAATCCCAAATACAAGACTGGTTCAAGTCTACTGTGACAGTGTCAGATTTTGTTGTTTCTTTATTTTCATCTGAAAGCAAAAGAAAATGAAAAATTTGATTTTCAACCCTTTCCCAAACAAGATTTGTTTTTGACATCCCTGATTATACGTAACATGCTTGTAAAAACACTGAGAGCAAAGAAGAAATTGCTGATAATCAGCAATTTCTCCTTTTCTCTCAATATTTTCTGTTTTATAACATACATATTTCATCCTTTTGAAATCACTTATTTTGTCATCTGCAGCAGCTTTAAGATTGGACCACCCCAATATTTTGTGTTTGGGAAAGGGTTAAACCATGGCTGCAAGTTTGAAAGCAGCAATATTGATGCTATAAATAGTTTAGTTTTAGAACAACTATTTCAAAGCTTTAACCAATATAATAATATCAAAATAATTTGCTCCCACTTACTCAGTTTTAACCCTTTCCCATACAAGACCCAGTTTTGAAGTCTGTGATAGAAAAGGCATAGAAAATCATTAAGACAAAGAAGAAATTGATGCTTAACTGTCCACTGATAGACTGTCGTTGTTGTTATAAAGTCTCGTAACTGCGGCTAGAATCAAGACGCAGTTACGAGATTTTATAACAACACCAAAGAAATACTATTGTTTGTCTGAAATTATGTCACAGTTAACAGGATAAAATCGTTCCCTAGTCTACTTAGTTAAACCCTTTCCCAAAGAAGACCTGGTTTTGACGTCCCTAAAAGAATCGTCTTAGGGAAAAATTGAGACAAAATAAGAAACTGCTGATAACCAGCAGTTTGTCCTTTTGTCTCAATATTTTCTGAGCTATATTCTACACAAATTCTTTCTTTAATGTCAATATTGTCGCCTGTAGCAAAATTTAAATTGGACTACCCTAAAATTTTGTGGCTTGGGAAAGGATTAAATCAGGTAGCATGAACAACTCACCAAACTGTAGTATAGCCTCAGTCGTAGTTTTGATTGTGTCATCTCTAAATGTTGACATTTTATCCTCTGTTTGCAATGATTTTGGTGTTTGTTGTTTTTGTTTCCTCATTTCTTCATCCAAGACAGTCATCATGTGCACCTTCTCATATACCTGACAGATACAAATAATAGATTAAAGTTCTAACCCTTTCCCAAGCAAGACCTGCTTTTGACGTCCCTGACAGAAAAGGCTTGGGAAAACATTGAGACAAAAGAAGAAATTGCTGAAAACCAACAGTTTCTCCTTTTATCTCAATATTTTCTGTGCTATATTTTACATCAAACCATTCTTTATTTTATATCTAAATTTTGTTGCCTGCAGCAGCTTTCGAATTGAACAACCCAAAAATTTTGTCTTTTGGGACAGGGTTAAAGTTTTAAATTTTTCATGGCCTAAAGCCCCGTTCCCACTGTCACGGTTTGGACCCCCGGTTAGTCCCGGATGAGTGGTCCGGGAGAAACCGTGACAAACCGGGAGTACAACCGTGGTGGCACCGTGAACATCCTGGACCATCCGGGATGAACCTTGTTGATCCGGCAACCGACCCCGGATGTTTTAAAATGTTTAATACAACCGGCAGTCACCGGGACTCACCGGGAGGATGTCAAGAATCGGCTTTATCAGGGGAAACACCGGCATATTCCGGGGCAAGTCCGGTTCTCTACCCTGGCTCAACCGTGATAGTCTTCTACCCTGGCTCAACCGTGATAGTCCCTGATGATCCGTGGACATTTTCGGCTTAATCAATGTAGTCTCATTTTCTGATGCAAGCACAAGCAAACAAGATGAACTATCTCATAAACCAGAACTTCAAGAGACGAAAGAGAACTGATGCTGATCCAAGAGTGACCAGCGGGAAACATCGGCTTGTCACCGGCGCACAACCCTGATATGAAAGGGCGATACCGGCGGCTACCGGTGCGCTACCGGCGACGACCGGGGTTACACCGGGTCGGACCGGAATCAACCGGGATCACGCCGGCCCCTGCACCGTAAATACACTGTGGCAAATCGGGAACAAATCGGGATAGTCCGGGGTAGAACGGGAAGATCCTGCTAGTAATAAACCGGGGGTACACCGGGGCAATGTCGGGAATATGAATCATTTTTTAGAGAAAAGATCCCGGATCATCCCGGAATACCGGCTCTTTCCCCACTGGGATGTACCATGGGTGTCCGGGACCAACACCGTGATAGTGGGAACGGGGCTTTAACTTGTGTTCAATGTTCAAAGTTTTCCCTTTTCCGCACATGATTACAGATCTTAGCACATGCCAATTTATGCGATATGCAAAATCCTTAATTACAGTATTATTATGTCCACTTCAGCTACATGTATGTTGTGGTAAATGCAAGGCTGCAGACAGATAAAAGAAGTCAAGTTAAAAAGATAAAGAAATTTTAAAATCATTTATTTGATTCACCCCTTATATTGTCAGTAACAGATTGTCTCAGAGGCATTTTCAATGAGTACCCACAATGTGCAAAAGCACATTTCATGTTTCAACCCTTTCCCACACAAGATGCTTGCAGTAGAAGACACTTTGGGAAATATTTTATCCTTTTCCCATATTCCCCCAAATTTTGTTTGATACATGGTTAAAGCCTTACCTTTCTGACAGCCTCCGGGTCATACACAGACACATGCTTCACCCTCGGTTTGTTGTTTGGATCTTCCTCATGTGCCACCAGATCCTCTATAGTGCCTCCAAACACAGGCTCAAACAGTTCACCCACCCAGTCATGCCACTTCCCTTCCATAACGTCTGTCCCAGTTCTCGACATTCTTACTTAACACAGCTTCCAAAGTGATCAAAGATCTGCTGTGAAAAAAGTATGAATGGATACATACAGAAATAAAACATTCTACCTCTTCTAATAATAAAAAAATTAAAGTAGGAATGGATAAAACTAATAGTCTTTAGATATTATAAACAGAACTCCGGTATTCACGGGATTATATCGCATGCTTGGAGTTCTAACGACTTAAACATTTCAAAACAACGTTCTGGAAATATATGGTTCGAAACAAGCAGGGTACGAAGTAACGTTTGGAATTCTACAGGTTACATCCCTAAGAATCTATAAATATAATGCATTAAGACAGTACAAAATAGAAAGAAGCCCATGTAATGTTTATTTCAACATTGTAATCATGAAATAAGACATTTAAATACCTTTAAAATTTCTTTTTTCATGCACAGTCTTGTATTTTGGTCTGCTTTCAAGTCAAAATATATAGTTTTGGAATAATGTTCTGAAACGTTAGGAGGAAATGGCAATGAATTTTGTGCTAAAATGGACTGGCCTGGCCTGGCTTACCGTTATATTTTTTATATAAAACCGCCAGTGTTGCTATAAAATTTCGTTCTACGTTTTGGATGTACACCGACCATATACTGTACTAACATTGTTTGTCTGAAGTTATGGCGCGCGAAAAGGGTCTATTTAAAGTCAATATATATAGCGCTAGACCTATAATTAAAATAGCGGTCTACCGTAATATTTTTAGCGGTTACTGATAAAAATATAGGACTACCCATAAAATAAGGGTAGACCGCTATTTCAATTAACGGTCTACCGCTAAATTATTACGGTGTACCGCTAAATTATGGGTAGACCGCTAATTATTTTTTTACCTTTCTGCTCGAAATCTCATTAGCCAATCAAATGGCTCGTTACATCGCTCCTTCAATAAGCTATATCAACGACTGTATAGTACAAGTCACTGTGATTGGCTATCCAAAATATGGAGGTCTACCGATGAAAATGTAGGTTTACCGTTAATTTAGCGATAGACCGTTAATTGAAATAGTGGTCTACCCTTATTTTATGGGTAGACCTATATTTTTATTGGTGAACCGCTAAAATATGACGGTAGACCGCTATTTTTAGCGGTCTACCCCTATTTTAATTATAGGTCTAGCGCTATATTGACTTTAGACCCTATTCGCGCGCCATATGAAGTTACATCACTGTTGATTTGATAAGATTGGTCCCTATTCCGAACTCGCCTATAATGAATGTTCGGACGAATCAACCATTACCAATCTATCAAAATTGATTGATTGATTGATTGATTGATTGATTGATTGATTGATTGATTGATTGATTGATTGATTGATTGATTGATTGATTGATTGATTGATTGATTGATTGATTGATTGATTGATTCATTGATTGATTGATTGATTGATTGATTGATTGATTGATTGATTGATATTCGAGCAAGCAAACAAGCAAGAAAACAAGCAAGTAATCGATCGAATCAAGCAAGCAGGAAACCAATATAGATCGAATTAGTCAATCAAAATTGTCAAATGGTATGAAAAATAGTGAACATTCTCTGGATATTTCCTTGACACAAAACGACACCCTCGTAGACAAAGCTAAGTGGCGATCTGGAAGTGGTGGGTAATGAAGCAACCTTAGGAGGGAACTATCTGAAACAATACCAGAAACCAAAATAAACAAAATGCGTTAACAAGAAAGCAAATTCGAATTTCTTTAGGGGAAAGTAATTGAATATTCAGTTTCTTTTTAAAGGGACCAGTGCTACATATTTCAGGCATCACAGCAATGGGGGCCGTCAGAGTTTGCCTAATTTAAAGAGTGAGTAGTGCGTCGCGTCATTTATGACAAAAAGGAATTTTAGCGCTGGTTTATTTATTCATTTTCTATCAGTTTCCCAAAAACGTGATCTGCTTATAAACACTGTGTTAACTGCCATTAACATCTGACAGCGACCAGTTTGGGTCGTCTTCCATGAACCGAGGGAAAACCGAAATCGACTTTCACCGCTGAGTGTCAAATGATCATATCAATGTAAGTTAACACTGCATTTCAATCAGATTGCCATATTAAAACGCCACAACACTAGGAATGAAAAATGTATTCTAGGCAAGTCGGGAAATTATTCACTATTCACTCTTCAAAAGATTTCAGCGCAATCCAATCTGTGTTCTGTCTATACACATCTTGTTACATGCATACTATTGCCTTCCCCGTCCAATGCCGGTCACTTTCTATATTTGACCACCAAGAAATTACCAGATTAATCATTGAATTGGACTATCGACACCGTAGGCATGCATGCAGTTGAATACGTTTCTCACAAAGGCCTTACCGACAGTACGATTATTTTTTGCGTAATTACGTGTTACAACAAACCTGATTGGCCCAATATGATTTCTCGTGTAATCGAACGTCTCTTTACAAAGTTTTACACAAAAACGTGGTCGTAAGATCGTTGATGGTACGGGCCCAAGATCTGTAGGCTATACATATTTTGGCTTTCTGGACTTGACAGACATGTCATCCACAATCATTAGAATCTGTGTTTCTAATGATAGTATGTACAGGTCTGCAACCAAGGATGTTTAAGGTCGTAGAAGCTGCGAATTATATTCAGGATCATAATAAGATTGGATGCAACTACCGGATATATGTTCCATTGGCTTACACACTATAAAAATGATAGATATTATGTGTGTTGGGTGTCACATCTTCCCTCTTGCACATTATCCGTTTTCCAAAGGCATCCGAAGACATGTTTTAGAGAAACAGGGACAAAGTTGCGCCGTTCACGAGGAATAAATATTTTGGTTAAAATCAAACAAATTGTCGTTTAACACAGTTCATATGTAAATATAATTTGTCATTCTCGTCTCAACTTTAAAGGCGTTTTTGGCTAATCATTAACAAAAAAAAATAAATAAAAATAAAAAAAATAAAAAAAAAAACTGATAGCATTTCAGCGCATCAGAAAACCAATCATACTTTAAACAAGTCAAATGGGAATGTGATGTCAATTAAAGAAGTTTTTATACTATTATTAGAAATTGTGATATTAGATAGAGATTCTTCCCTTAGGTTGTCTGTCTGTTGTTGGTCTGTCTAGTTATTTACTTTCATCTGGCATATAAAAGTCTGTGCTAAACTGAAATGAGATTTAAGGGTATGGAATTGATATTGCATGTTGACTTGCAGACGACAAAACTTCTGTAATCAAGAAACAGGAAGATTAAAATCTATAACGCAGAACTTCCTAATTGTAGGAAATGAAGAAATTGCTTACCACAAGCAATTTCTTCATTTTCGACGATGTTTCTGAAGCCTTTATCTCGTGGAGCGTCAAAAAGTGCCAGTGTGTGGTGGTTAATAAAATCGTGATTTGTTGAATATCGGATCCCCCTCCCGATGTTTCTTATTTTGCTTTTGTACATTAATTTCGTCAAAACCAATAATTATTTTAATACAGGGCCAAATATACCAAAACCAGGATCTATGTCTTTTAGAAAACGAGTATCTAAGTCATTTTATGAAATCTTGAAAAATTCTCACTCTAAAGAACACGCATCGCCTTTTCACGTTCCAGACAGGAAAAGCTTCGGAATCTTCGAGAAAAAAAGATAGAAAAGAAAAGAAAGAAAATGCTGGATACTTTTGCAGCAAAAATGATGTCAACATCTAAAACCAATCTACTCAAGTATCCAAACAGACAGCTTTACTGTGCTGCTTACAATACGCTCATATATATAGATACTTTCATAATAATGTAGTGGCTCACCTTAGTCTCCTGAAAAAAAAAATATGCGTCTTTGTGTAACGGGCTTCTCTGGCGTTGGGCCTTTTTAAAAATCATATATGCATACCTCTTGTTTCTGTAAATATTTTAAATGATAGGGGGAAAACGTGTGTCGACTGCAGTAAATTCAATATTTCGTTTGTTCGATTCATGATCTTGATTCTCATAATCGAGTCACGAGTGAAGGAAAGTCACCTGACATCTCATTCGTCTTTTGATTGGTGGATTATAAAGCCAGCAGTGTTGTTTCCCTTTTGTGGATTTCAAGAGGCGAACAGAACCATGTCAGACAGAGGTGAAATTGCTTATTTTCCTTCATTTAATGTCATTTATGCAATGCTGTAGATAATGCAGACATTTTGATACAAATGCTTGTGTAACATAGAGACCGAGCGTCGAAAATGTAAAGACATTGCATTACGAAAAGGTGCACGTCACGGGAAGGGATTTCCCGAGATTTTGTGACCATGACCCCTGTCAAAGAAGGGGCAGTAAGACCTTGAGCACCCCCTAGTTATACACCTCGTCCTGCATGCTGTAAAATATATGTCAATAATTTAGTGGTTGTCAGAATTCATGTAATTTTAATCGCTGTTGGTAATGTCATGTGCATGGAAAATATTGATTGACATGACGTGTTCGGCCCATGCAAACCACGCCCCCTGAGCATGAAAATGAAAATAGGACAGAGTTGCAACCAGATTCCAACTCCTTCCCAAAGAATCATTCTTTGGATTGGTCTTTTTTCACTAACTTTGAAATGACAATTTTAAGGTTGCTGATTGTGCACATTGAAATATTGATTATGGTCAGGAAACAATTGGGAGAAAAGGAGAAAATGTTGGTCAACCATTTTTTTTTATTTCTCTGAAAGTTTTTACCAAGCAGGCCTGTAGGAAAATGGGGTCTAAGCCCCCTTAACCAATTACAGTGACGCTTTTCGACTCCTCTAAAGAAAAAGGCTTTGGAAAACATTGTGGAAAATGAAGAAATTGCTTTGTGACAAGCAATTTCTCCAATTCCCACAATATTTTCTATCCATAAAGTCCAAAATATGTAAAATTCTGTTTGCTTTATACTGTCGTCAGCATCATCTTTAAATTAGGATAGGTCTAAAATTTTGCCATCTGGTAATGGGTAAAGGTGACCAAAAATGCAGAAATTTCCTTGTTTAGGAAAAATTAAATGTAGTCCAACCCTTCATCCTCCTTTCCAAAGTCAGATACGGGATTCAGTCCCTCCAAGGGTTCTTTTATGGATAGGGGAAGGGGCCCGGGGCCCTTTATTCGTGAATATTGTGTCGACGACAGGGGAAAAATCTTCAGTTGTGCAATTTGCTTAAATACTGAAAATGCTTGAAAATATTTCATTAAACACAAAGTAAATAGTCTTTAGAAGCAACTGATAAGCTGATAATCAAAGATATTTTAATGTTAATATAAATACTCCCATGGGAGAACCTTGCAAAGGTTTGGACATTGATTTATAAGGGGAACATTGTAATTTTAAGGGAAAAATCCCAGAGGGGAAGGGGCCGATATTCGGCCCACTTTCGTAATAAAAAACCCCCTTGCCCTCCAATATAAAATTGCTTCCTTAGCCTGGCCTGCCAAGTATATGTATTGAAGAGAAAACATTAAAGGCTTACTGCTGAAAACAACATTACTGGGAGTTTAATAAGACTGTCAAGGGTAAAAAAGTCAGTCTGATAAATTTTCAGGGTGTCTCAGACATGCAAACTGCCCTTAGTGACTGCAGTAAGTTGCATTTGGGTAGTGACCTTTTAAATTTTGTTTTCTAGTAATTTGGGAAAGGATTTTACCTTTTAATCAAGTATCCATTTATCTTCTCTTTTTCAGGTAAAAAGGAGGCGTTTGTAACGTTAGCAACCAACGACACATATTCACTAGGATGCCTGGTGTTGGGTAGCTCTCTCCGTCGAGTTGGGACCACAAGACAACTGGTTGTTATGGTTACCACAGGCGTCACAAATTCCATGAGGTAAGTCAGGGGTCCTTTTTATGGTTAGGGGAAGGGGCCCGTGGCCCTTGATTTGGGGGAAAATGCATCGAATGAGATCTGATAGGGGAAAAAATTTCAAGCATGTTTTTTTTTGCTTGAATACAGAAAATGCTTCTAAATCAAAATGTTTAAGAAAATAAAGAAAATAGATTTTGAAAGTAATCTATATGCTTATAAACTGAAGATCTTTGGTTGTAAACATAAATACTCCCATGGGAGAACATTTTAAAGGTAAAAACATTGATTTTTGAGGGGAAAATTACAATTTAGGGGAAAATTTCCCAGAGGGGAAGGGACAGATATTCGGCCCCAAATTCTTATTAAAAAACCCTGTAAGTCAAGGTGAAAACAGTTTGGGATTCTCCCACACAGAAATAAAATAGACTTTATTACTTATTACAGACTGATCCTAACTCAAAAAAGTGACAGACACAATTATAGGTAAAAACAGATTATGAAATCTGCAATTATTCAAAAATGAAGAAAAATATAGACGTCACGAAAGGGAAAGGGAGAAAACTCTGATTGTCAGCATTTTCTTCCTTTTCTTTTGTTTTCCAAAGTTTTCTATTGTTGTCTTAAATTCCGTGCATGATTTTGGTTGGTTATTTGATATTGGGTTATTGAGTATCAATAAGAGAGCTCTACTAGAATCCTGTCAGTGAAAAGGTGAACTCTTTACCAAAAAGTATAAATTTATGTAGAACTTATTAATGTATAAATGCTGCCACAGACAACATAATGGATGTAGACAAAGATTAAAGTTGTGTACTATAAGCTTAGAAAATATTGAGACAAAAATGAGAAAATGTTGGATAACAGCAATGCTGGGTAACAGCATTTTCTTCTTTTGCCTCAATAATTTCCAAAGATGAGTGATTTAGGACCATCATGATGCATATACAAGATCCATATACCAAAATTCTGCTGAATGACTGATTGTGTTTTGCCAGATTTTTTAGCTCGACTTCGAAAAAAATGAGAGCTTATACTGTCACCTGGGCGTCGGAGTTGGCGTCGGCGTCGGCATTGCAACAAAGGTTAAAGTTTTTTCAAACATCAATGACTTCCATACTATCAAAGGGATTCAACCCAAACTTGGAATACTTATTCACCATCACACCCTCTGCCTTACTACCAGGGCCATGACCCTGGCTCCACTATATTTGGAGTTATGCCCCCTTTATACTAAGCAACTTAGAAAGTCAAGCGCGCTGTCTTCGGACAGCTCTTGTTGTGAAGTGGTAACACTAAACTTCTAGACATTCACAAACAGAATATTAAGGAAATCAAGATCTGGGGCCTGTATTACCAATGATCTTATGATCAAATTGGACACAAAATTGTAATGCCAATTGGTGAATATGTCGTAGGATTGTCAGGGTTTTCCCTGGTGCACAAAATTGTGCGTTTT
This sequence comes from Fragum sueziense, assembly GCA_963680895.1. Classification (NCBI taxonomy): domain Eukaryota; kingdom Metazoa; phylum Mollusca; class Bivalvia; order Cardiida; family Cardiidae; genus Fragum; species Fragum sueziense. The sequence goes on from OY804607.1 coordinate 24,351,932, forward strand.
GGCACAGTTTTAAGGTAGTATACCCCTAATGAGATCCGCATGATGTCAAAATTATTCCGGCCAATTCGAAAACATTCGGCGGTGGAACTTTCCACCACCGAATGTTTACGACTGCGTCCTAATGGGTTTGGATACTTAACGACACAACACCGCTCGAAAAAATCTGATGTTTTGTTAATCTCAAATAGGCCAAATTACGGGTATTCTACCTTAACTCAAATGTCCCTATCAGCTGGGACATGAAGAAACAATGCTACAATAGGAATGACCCTCTAATTTGAAGACCAAGGGGACATAATGACCCCCTCTAGAATAAGTCGAATGATAATACAGGCCTCTGGTTTGGAAGTCCCGTTGTGAAAAGTCTTTGGAAAACATTGAGGTAAAAGAAGGAAATGTAACAATGTTGATAACCAGTGTGCCTTTATTGTGTTGTGTATCCCATTACCAAATGACAAAATCTTAAGCTTGTTCAAATTCAAGGAAGTTGCAGACGACAATTTCAATGTGATAACATTTCAAAACTATACAACTTTTGGATTAGAAAACATTGTGGAAAATGAAGAAATTGCTTGTCACAAGCAATTTCTTCATTTTCCATGATGTCTTCCAAAGCCTTTATCTTGTTTGGCATCAAAAGATGTCATTGTGAGGTAATGGGCTATAGTACCATTTGATTTTAGATGTAAAATTGAAACCGCATGAATTAAGTTGCCATCTGCAGTAATATCTTTGAATTTGGACTATTGTTGAATTTTTCGGTCTGGTAATTGGTGAATTATTAGAATGCGCTAAGCCGCCAGTGTGAAGATTGCTTCTAATATTGATTGTTTGAATATCAAATGTATTTTAAACCCTTTGATGAGCCGAAAAAAATCTGGACTGTTCACATTGAAAGCAGCTTTACCTGTTGCAGATCAAGGAAGGTCCTGATATTTATAGGATTGGTGCACAATATTATATTTGGCACAATGTTTTCTCTCACTGTCTCACTTCCCAAATGGATGCCAAAACCAGGTCTTGTATGATAAAGAGTCAATTAACCTTTTCCCAAACAGCAAATTTTCAAAATGTCCATTTCAAAAGCTGCTGCAGACGACGAATTGACTTTGTTTAAGATAGAATTGGTGTACAATATAGCACAGAAAATATTGAGACATAAGGAGAAACTGCTGGTAATCAGCAGTTTCTTCTTTTGTCTCAATGTTTTCCCAAGCCATTTCTATAAGGGACGTCAAAAGCAGGTCTTGTTAAGCCATTCTCAGACATTAATGTATAGACTGTTTCATATTAAGCCCATTACCACAAATCAACACTTTTTGATGCCCCACATGATTAAACTTTGGAAAACATTGTAGTAAATGAAGAAATTGCTTCAAGCTTGTGACAATAATTTTCATAAGTTTCCACAATGTTTTGGTCCAAAAATTTAAAATTTCATTCACTCGAAATTTTCGTCTGCAACATCTTTGAATTTGGATCAGTCTTAAGTTTTGCCATCTGATAATGGGCTAACCCTTTCTTAAGTTATTCCTGGTTTTGACAACTGTGAGAAAGCTTGTGGTAAAATTTCAGTTAAATAATGTACATAAATGGTGATAGCCATTATGATGTCAGATGATTTTCCCCTTTTCCTCTGATGGTTTGGTATACCTTAGAGCATGAACAAAATATAAAAATAAATCATCTTTTGCCATAAAATTAGCTGTGGCCATGGCACAGTTGGTTGTGCATCAGACTCTCACTTGTGAGGGTCCAGGTTCAATCATGCTTGTGGCAAAATTGTCTCCCACCAACGGTTTTATATTGTTAACCTATATGGGCAAGCAGCTGAGGACTCAGTAATGATGTTGTTCAATGTTGTAGTACTGGTATGAGAATCAACAGGAATCTATGGTTTGGTGTTCCAACCACCGCGATATGACCATAGCAGTTGAAAATGGCGTTAAATCCTAGTCAAATTTATCAACAGATTATTGAAAGTGACAAAAGTCCTGATATGAAAATTCAGTTACTAGTTTACAATGACGCTGTTTTCTAAAATGTTTATTTAGAGGAATATTTGCAAGCTATTTTGGTTTCTTGAATGTTAATCTTAGAGGAATATTTTCAAGCAGTCTTGGTTTCTTGATTTATTCTCGGAATCACCAATTCCAAATGGATGGATTTGATGTCAAATATATAGCAGACTTTGTATTGATTAAAACAAGACATATTTCACTGGCTTTTTCAACCCTTTCCAAATCTGCAGAATTTTAGTCTATTCCAATTTTGAAGCTGCTGCAGAGGTCATAATTTGTGTAAATTTATATTGAATTTGTGTATATTAAAGCTCAGAAAATATTAAGGCAGAAGGAGAAAATGCTGATCAATCAATCAGCATTTTCTTCTTTTGCGTCAATGTTTTCCCTGCACTTTCTATTGGGATGTCATAACAAGGTCTTGTTTTGGAAAGGGTCAAAACAAGACATATTTGACTGGCTCTTTTAATTTCATCCTTTGTATTGGCATTGACAGACTGAACCAATATAACTGATAAATACAAATTGTACTTTCCTACTCATCTTTCTCTCAAATGGCAAAATTTGAACTTTTCTAGTTTGTAAGATGCTGGACTGTTAGTATTGATGGAGATATGATTAGTGTACAATGTAGCATTCCTTCATTTGCGGTTGCCTATTATGTTTTCCCAAGATTTTCTTAAAAGGGACATAAAATGCTTAAAACCAAAGACTTTACAACTCAGACTCGTGTGCTCAAGTCTTTCATTAGATTTAGAAAACATTGAAGAGAAATAATAAGGAAATGCTGATAATCAGTTCTATGAATGACCTTCCTAACTGTATCTGTATGCTAATCTTTAATGTCTATGTTTCTCTTAAAGTGACATTTCAGAATTTTTTGTCATAAATTTTACTTTTATTTTTATCTGAAAGAGCATATTTCCTTATGAAAATTCTGAAAATTTCAAGCCAAAATATTGCGTCGTTTACGAGAAATTTATATTTTTGTGTTAAAAATGAACAAATTGTTGTGGACAACAGTTCGGATTTATATGTAATTTATCGATTATGTCTCAACTTTAAATGTGTGTTTCTCGCTTATTGGCAACAACTTCAAAAAACTAATATTATTTATACTCATTAGAATTACCAATCTTGGCATCAAGACATCCTTTGAAAAATTGAAATTGGAATGAAATGTCCCTTTAAAAATGTTATTGTCAATGTGCCGTCTACACAATATCCCATTTGTAACATGATTACAGGGATAAAAATTAGCGGTCGCCCACTCGCCCACTGCGACTAGAAAATACGCTGGGCGACTCAAATCTTCCAGCTTGGGGCCCAGGTGGCGAACTAAAAAATCCGACTTTTCATACTAATGCATAGAAGAAATGGAGAAAATACTGGTTGTCGACTTTTCTTCTTTTAAATTCGCCAAAATCGGCACCAAACTGTTTCGGAATGGGTTAACCCGATGACCTGATCTTGCATCGGAAGTTATGGTAAGTATGCGCGCGCATCCTAGAATTGGAGAAATTCTTTCCGATTTTCAATCCTTCAAAATCGAACAAGAAAAACAGTCAATGTGTCGATATTTTCTTTTCAACGTTGACAGTCTACACTCTGACGATTTTCTTCTGTTCATGTTTATTTTCCCACTCAACTTGTTAACAAATAGTTCTTATTCTCTTCCAACCAATAAATTACACAAAATCGGTCTTTAAATCGAACAAGAAAATTATTCAGTTGCAGAAACTGGGTCAGAAACGAACACGCTATATTCTATTTCCGCCAGCTGTTGTAATGACTAATGTAAACAGCTGATCGAAACCCGCAAATTTGGAGTTGAGGTTTCCATAAATTTATGAACTTTTGTTTGTAGACAATTTGAGACAAAAAATGTTCGTTCTTATATCCCCATGGCGAAATTTTCATACTTAATGAATTATCTTGGTAGTTTAAACCTGTGTTTCCTTGGTTAATAAGTTTCAAATGGTACAACCCTAAAATTTTGTTGTTTGGGAAGGGGTTAAAAGAAACAATTTACATGGAGTGGTTAGAAAGTCGCTGCAGATGACCCAATGTAATATTTAGTATTTTGATGAAGATGTGCTTTATGTACAATACAGCAGCTGATTGTCATCTTTTTCTCCTTTTTATCTCAATTTTTCCCAAGTCATTTCTGCAAAGGATGTCAGAACTAGGTTTTGCTACATGCAATTTTTTTTCCATAATATTTTCTCAAGTTTAAAATCATAAGGGCATATTACAATCTCAAGAAAGGATAGTTATCCATCATTGCATCAAGGATTTTTGACCGAAATGTTGGGCCCCTACAATTTGAGCTGGGCCCCTAACTTTGCAAAGTCAGGGGCCCAGTTGGCTACTAAGAGAAAAGAGTTAGTATTTATCCCTGTGATTAAAGTCAGTATGTGGCATTGGGTTGAACCTTACCAAAGTAGACATTTATACAGGTACAAATTTTGAGATGTTCGACAAAAAAAATAAAATAAATGAAGACAAATACTTGAAACTTTGATTCTGATGGGTGGAAATTTTCGAAAATGAGTTTATAAATCATATATTTGCTCCAAGACATCAGCATTTTTTCTCTTAAACATAAAAAAGAAATGTTTATGATTGGCTTAATTACACACCGAGCTGTGATTCTTGAGGTCAAGAGTTCAAATCTTGACCTTGACAATTTCCTGTATAAAACAGCTATTGTAAGTCACTGTTGAAGGTGTGTGAACAAATACATTCAATCATATCCTGATAATGGTTCTAAATCAATGGTGACAGAACTTTGCTCTTTCTGAAAAACTAATTTCCTCATGTATAATGGTGCCTTTTGAAAGCCTATATGATAAGGACTTGAGAAAATTAGAAATCATTGTGGAAAATGAAGAAATTGCTTTTTGGGTTGAAAGGCATCTTTCAAAGTAGCTGAGTGTGCCTGGCACATGAAAAATTCTAACAAAATTATTCCGATAACCCCTTTTAACCCGTTACTCATAGGTATTGCAGACGACAAGTTCCATTGAACAAAATTTAATATTTTTGGGCTTTCTTGGTAGAAAACATTGTGGGAAATGAAGAAATTGCTTGTCACAAACAATTTCTTCATTTTCCACAATGTTTTCCAAAGCCTTTATTTTGTGGGGCGTCCAAAAGTGTCAATGTGTGGGAAAGGGTTTAGTTGGAAGGGATGAGAACCTCCCGCTCCTTCCTGGATCTGCCCAGGCTGTTGTATACTCTGTAGTTGGAATAGTCATATTAATGTAGATAAAGAAAAAAAAAAAACATTAGAAAAAAGGTATCCTAGATATACTGTACCTGTTACTTTTGTGATAACGATCTAATAATTCTGGTAGTCTGGGCTTGGTGTAGTATGCTATCATTTACCCTGTCCCAAACGGCAAAATTTTAGGATGGTCCAATTAGAGAGCCAGGTTGCATACAACAAAATCAATGTTAATAAAGATAGGATTTTTGCACAATAGAACATAGAAAATATTGAAGCAAAAGGAGAATATGCTGATTATCAGCATTTTATTCTTTTGTCTCGCTATTTTCCAAAGCCTTTTTTAATAGGATTGTCATAACAAGGTCTTGTTCGAGAATGTGTTAAAAAGCCCTGGTTTTCATATCCTAAGAAGTTATTGGAAAAAATTGAGAGATAAAAATGAAAATGCCAATTCACTTTTGATTTAATCTTCTCCTGATTAAGCCTTGTTTTTGACATCTTTTATCGGAAATGGAAAACTTGGAGACAAGACTAAAATGTTGATGATCAACATTATCTCTTTTTTCCTCGATGATTTTTTGGATCTGATAATAAAATTTACACAAATTATATTTCCATTAACAGGGTTTTCATTAAGAGGCGGCAGGCGGCCAAATTGACCGCCTAATATCAAATTTAGAATAGTTTGACAAGCAGTGCTGCCCCTTTGACCCCTGCTGAGGCAAGGACCCCCCCAGCCTCCTGCAGTTCCTCTTCAGCCTCCTACTTCAAATCTTATTGAAAACCCTGCATTAATGTTAAAAATCATGTCATCTTCAACAGCTTCAATTTGGACCTGCCATTTCCAAGGCTTTAGTTGTTTGGGAAATAGTTAAATCTAAAGTTGAAACTACATCTGTCATGCCCTGCCTCATCACATAGCTGTACCGTCTGAAACATAATTGAATGATTAAGCTAGACTTACCTTGGTAAGGTGAAGGTTGATCGTAATTTCATCCGACACAAAAATCCCTATGAGCTCACACAGATATACGACGCCGCTTTCACACCAGGTAGGTCATATTTTAGAGCCATGATATAAAGATTTCGAAAGGCATGCACTGAGGGTTGGGTATCGATTGGGCGGGCGTGTGAGCTCATAGGGATTTTTGTGTCGGATGAAATTACGATCAACCTTCACCTTACCAAGGTAAGTCTAGCTTAATCATTCAATTTCATCCAACACATAAAATCCCTTATGAGCCCCACAGATAGTTTAGAGATGATGCCCGAGAAATATTTTTCGGTGTAAAGAAGATATAGATCTACCAACTAAACGGTAAGCTAGAATCTATATAGGAATTTATTTTCCATTATTTACATTTCAACTTGAATCATCGTGTTAATATAGCTAAATGAACAGACGAAGTTTTAGTTTCTATCGGTTTCTTGTAGTTCTTTTTGAATGTGTCTGCATTACTCCATCCCGCAGTTTTAAAAGCATATGATGTCGAAGCAGCTCTAGTACTACGTGCCGCGTAATCTGATGAAACACCCGATTTTTTAGGAATTATCTTAATCCAACGAGTAACGGTTTGCTTAGAAATGTTCCAATGATGTTTCATTGTCGAAATCAGTGAATTATCACCCTGTCTTGAGCTTCCAGTGCGTTGTAAATAACAATTTAACGTTTTAATGGTGCATGAATTTTCATCGCCTTTATATGAATGCAACCCAATTGGTTCTATATGAAATCCTGGTCTGCTCTGTTTTAGTAATTGTGAAATGTTTATGATGACACCTTCTGGTGTGTGATTTATATCACTGATCTTAATTGCGTGAAGGGTTTGACAGCGTTGTGCTGTGATGAGTAAAAACAGCATTGCTAATTTACTCGGAAATGCAAATAATGATGATGTATCCATCGATCTTAGAAATTGTAACACAATTTTCACATCCCAAGCCGTAGTGTAATGGGGCAATGATGGTTTCTCATTGCAAGTCCCTTTCATAAATCGACTGATTAGTTCGTCACTGTGAATGTTCGAATTTCCTGTTATTTTAAGGAAATTACTGACCGCAGATCGAGTCGTAATTGTAGTTGAATAACTCAATCCCATTCTAAACAAGTGAGTCAGGAATTTAATGACTGTGTTTACAGATGTACTAAAGGGATCTGCTTTCCCCTCACAGTAACGTTTCCATTTTTAATTTATGTATTTAATTGGGATTTTGTCCCTTTTCTCCAGGAGTGATGTTTTGAGCGTTTTCCGGAATTCCTCGCTTTCCAAATGCTTTCCTGATGTATTGAAAGCAGTTAGATGCATGTTTGTCAATCGATGTGCAACTCCCGGTTGGTGTTCCAATATTAGTATCGTTTGTGTTTTGGTAGTATTTGAATTTTGTTCGTTGTTAAACGTGGAATCGCTGGCCATCAAACATGTGCTGGCCAAAGTGGGGCAATGATTGTAGTCTGTGGAATAATTTGTCAGTCCATTGAGTACTGAAATCGTCGACTGCCATTGCATTCACTGTAGGTTGTCTTGCTACAAAACGGGTAATTTTTGTTCAGCCTAGAAGCAAACAAATCTATTGTCATTCCAGGGAAATGCGAACAAATTATTTCGAGAACTTGTTGATCTAAAGACCATTCAAGATCATCATTAGTACTTCTACTAAGTTTGTCAGCCTCTTTGTTTTCTGTGCCCGCGATATGTGTTGTTGATAATTGAATATTTCTATCAATGCACCAAAACCTTATTTGCCTTGCCACCCTATCCGATGAATCGTACTTCCCACCGTAACGGTTTATGTACGAACAACTTGTAGTATTGTCGGTATAAATGTGTATATGACAATACTCTAACGTTCTTACAGAGTGTAACCAGCCCGATTTCACAAGCTTTAAGTTTATCATTATGTAATTTTTGTTCTGACGAACTCCAAAACCCATTTATTCGTGTATTGTTCGTGGAGTTATATGCTTCATACAACATTAGGTGGTTTAGTTGTAATTGACTTGTAGCTATTGTCCACCACTGAATTGTCTCATGAACTCCGACAAAGACCGCCATAAAGCTATCGGAAATTCCCTTATGCGTTTTTAATTCTGAATCTTTAACCTTTTCCAAAGGTCGAATATACAAGGGTGCATGTTTGACGCCTGGCTCGGTTGCAATTAATCTCAATTAGATTTTGCGAATTTACGTATTGCAGTTTGTCTAATTGAAAGCATGTTACCACATTCAGTAGGATTGTTGTTCTTTTTGTCTGTAGTTAAGTAACGGTCATCATTACGGAACACAAAACGGAACCCGGATTTCTACAGGGCGTGAGCACCGATTTCTTAAGATTTATTGTAAGTCCTGGACTGTCCGTTGAATTAACGGTATCAATTACATTCTGTCTGCATGTCTGGTATTTATCTCCTGACAAGCACGAATCGTCTATGAAATACACACTGCTGTGACCTTTTGCCCTTAAATAAGCGAGAACTGGTTTCGTAATTTTAGTCCAGATTCGAGGGCTGCAGGAATACCCCATAACTAACGATGTGAATTCCCACTTTTGGCTGTCAAATATAAACCTTCGGTAATTCCTATCCTGTTCCCTTACTTTAGTTGAGTAATAAGCGTCCTAAAGGTCAACAGATGCCATGTAGCAATTTTTCCTTATCATGTGGATTGCCAATTTTAGCGATTTCATCTTGAAATTCGTTTTTTCTATTAAATGTTAATTTAAGTATTTTGAATTTAATATTATTCGGACGCGCCAATTTGGTTTTGGCCGTGAATAATATTTGGAATGAATTCATTTTCAGTGTCCGCAGATGCCTTAGTTATTATGCCACAGTCAATGAAACGACTGATTTCTGTGCGAATCTTATTTTACTCCTCATCAGTGAATTTTATCGGTTTTGGTACAAACGTCTGATATGGTGTATTCTTTAATTCTAAAGAACAACCCCTTATTGTATCTAATACCCAATTTTCTTGCGTAATGTTACTCCATGATCGAATGAATTGTGCAGTTTTACCCCCACGGGAATTTTCTACCGTATCGTTGATATTAATTTGAATTTTGTTACTTACTTCCCCTACTTGCGGAAGTATCGCTTGTTTTCTGATATTTCCCTTGCGTTTGGTAATTCGGCTTTTTGTCTATGGGAAGGGGATAGGAAGGCGCTTTCTGGTTGTACCGTGGCTGTTGGTAGCGTGACTGATGGCTCCCCCTCCCTTTTTCAATAAAAAAGACGTTGTTTAACGTCGGTCAGCCTGGGTTTTGTTTCCTTCATTTTCCTCACATCTTCATCCAGTGAATCTCCGAATAGTGTTGTTGTCGAAGCAGGATTATCGCATAGCTTTTTGTATTGTGGTAAAAGGGTTTATTTTGGTCTTTTATATTTAGTCTGAAATTCCTTAGCTCGTTCATCGTTTGGTTCATAACGCAGCGATTTATTAACCAGCGTTGCCAGTTTTTCTGCAATTGGTTCCCTAACTTCTGTATCCTGTTCGAAGAAATTCGCAATATCGGGCCATTCGCATTCTTCCCCGTCGGACGCCCCTTCATTGTTCTCGTCTGAGAAATAAAAGGTGATATCTTGATTGTTGATTGTACTGGCTATCAAGCCTTAATCGCTTGTCCTCAGGCACGGGGTCATCGGTCATGTCAGGTCGCGCCCTTTTTAACGAGTGAACGTCACTCTTCAAGTTCTGAATTGACTGATTCATCGAGTTTATTGTGGCAATAACCTTGGACCACTCGGGGTTATCTGAGGTGACGGTGTTTATAGACATTGTCTGGGAAATGTTTCCAGTCTCGTTTTCATGACCTTTGCCCTGACTGTCAGATGGAAAAGCCTGAGAATTGTACCGTTATCTGTAGTAATGCGACGGTTAATATGGTCATTGCAATTCGCACAAATGAAAGTAGATCAATTTTAATTTCACGAATTATGCATCATATTCGCTGTGCTGATACCTTTTCCTATTTGGAATGCACGAGTGAATATGTCATTCATAAATAGGTTCTATTATGGCTGTTCTATTATAGAAACAGTCACCGATGAATATCCGGAGCTTTTTGAAGCAATGTTGATTTTTAAATATGTGACCATTTACGTTTTGTTGAAATACCAAACGGAATCCGTCGCAATTACTTGATATCAGTAGAACGTGATATTCGCTCTGTACTGAAACATTTTGTAATTATGCACATTGTAATTATGTTGAACCTGACGTGGTTTCCGCCAGAAGTAGGTCAAACAATCATTAGAACGTAGTATCTGTTCTATACGGACATAATTATTTTGTTATTACGTCCATTGTAAATATGTTGAACCTGACGTGGTTTCCGCCAGAAATAGTTCAAACAAATCAATAGAACGCGGTATCTGTTCTTTAATGAAGTATTTTGTAATTACGTACATGTACATTGGAATTATGTTGAGCCTGACGTGGTTTCCGCCAGAAATAGTTCAAACAACCCATAGAACGTGATTTCCGTTCTTTAATGAAATATTTTGTAATTACGTACATTCTAATTATGTTGAACCTGACGTGGTTTCCGCCAGAAATTGTTCAAACAACCCATAGAGCGCGGTATCTGTTCTTTTATGAAATATTTTATAATTACGTACATTCGAATTATGTTGAACCTGACGTGGTTTCCGCCAGAAATAGTTCAAACAAATCAATAGAACGCGGTATCCGTTCTTTAATGAAATATTTTGTATTTACGTACATTTGAATTATGTTGAACCTGGCGTGGTTTCCGCCAGAAATAGTTCAAACAAATCAATAGAACGCGGTATCCGTTCTTTAATGAAATATTTTGTAATTACGTACATTGGAATTATGTTGAACCTGACGTGGTTTCCGCCAGAAATTGTTCAAACAACCAATAGAACGTGGTTTCCGTTCTTTAATGAAATATTTTGTAATTACGTACATTGGAATTATGGTGAACCTGGCGTGGTTTCCGCCAGAAATAGTTCAAACAAATCAATAGAACGCGGTATCCGTTCTTTAATGAAATATTTTGTATTTACGTACATTTGAATTATGTCGAACCTGGCGTGGAACCCGTCTGAATTAGTCCAAACCAATCAATAGAACTTGGTAAGTTCGTCAATTTCTTGAATTAAGTATTGAATAGAAATTTCAAACATACCCCTAAGTCGTCGGGACCCAACACCTCTGTTTCTATATCCATTAATTAAGACAATATAAGTTCCAACTATGAACGTTAACTGTCAACCGTACCCGGTGCGTGTTAGCTTCGTTATGACCTACCTGGTGTGAAAGCGGCGTCGTATATCTGTGGGGCTCATAAGGGATTTTATGTGTTGGATGAAATTACCAACATGCCATCATTATAGTTTTACTCTATAGTTATAGTTATTGTAGATAAAAACAGGATTCTGGCATCTGTGATATTGCAAAGGAGATTGCTTTCTGACTTTAAATTTTGTTTCAAACCAATTGCCAATTTAACCTTTTTCCAAACAAGACCTGGTTTTCACGTCTCTAATATAAAAGGCTTAGGAAAACATTGCGGCAAAAGAAGAAAATGCTGATTATCAGCATTTTCTTCTGTTGTCCCAATATTTTCCATGCTATGTTGTTCCAAAAGCCCATCTTTTTCAATATCCATTTTGTAGTCTGCAACAGCTTTCAAATTAACCCTTTCCCAAACGATAAAATTTTAGGGAGATCCTATTTGAAAGCAGCTGCAGACGACAAAATGAATGTTGATAAAGATAAGATTTGTGTATGATACAGCTCAGAAAATATTGAGACAAAAGGAGAAACTGCTGGTTATCAGCAGTTTCTTCTTTTGTTTCAATGTTTTCCCAAGCCTTTTCTATTAGGGACGTCAAAACCAGGTCTTGTTTGGGAAAGGGTTAAACAACTCTCATATTTTGTTATTTGGTAAAGGGTTAAGTGACCTTTCAGTAAGTTTGTCTTGATTTTTTGCCACAATAATTGAGTAGAAAGTCGGCAGTGCAGCTAAGATCAGACTGCATGTTAGTGCAGGCTGATCTTAGTCTATACTTCCTGCCAAAGTTTTTCTCACAAATGGAAATTGACTTGAACAGCATGAGAAGTGTTATGATGCTACTTGATGTTCCTACAACAGAGAGGCTTTTGAAAATATTCTGTAAAATGAAGAGATTGCTTTTGAAAAAAAATTCTCCATTTCCCATAATGTTTTCTACCTAGAAAGATCAAACTACCTAACGATGGACTCCCTGTATTTCTTGCACATACTATGTGAGCATCCTCTTTTGAGCCTCCAGCTGCTGCTTTTCCCACTTAAGTTTACAATATTTCACCCATGAGTGGTTGGAGACTAAAGGATGTCCATGGTGACCGCAATGACGGTTGATTGCTTTATGGCAGTTGCCCTCATAAATTGTAACATGTACCCACAGCCAAGAAGAAAGAAACACCACATAAAATGCATTGTTACTCAAGCCTATGTATCGGTTTTACAAGGTATTTTGGCATTCCTTGGCAGTGGAGTAATGTCTGCGTGGGATACAATTGCTTCCTAAATACCTCGTAACAGATATAACTCATTCCCAAACAACAATATTTTAGGTTGGTCCAATATGAAAGCTGCTGAAGACGACAAAGTAACTGATCATAAAAGGCCATAATCTTTATGTTAAAGCCAGGAAAATATTGGGGCAAAAGGAGAAACTGCTGGTTGTCAGCAGTTTCTTCTTTTGTTTCAATGTTTTCCCAAGCCTTTTCTATTAGGGACGTCAAAACCAGGTCTTGTTTGGGAAAGGGATAACTCATTACGAGAAAATGGGGCTTATTTAATCGTGGGTATGATAATTATAACTCATATTAATTGTGTCGAGGTACATTGGAAAATGAAATTCAGATATCTATAGACAATAATTTTTGTAAATTAATGTTGATAAGCATGGTTCCTGATTATGATGGCAAGTTAACAAGATATTTATGAAGTAAATTGATGAAGTAAATGGTTTACTATTGTTTACTTGGCATGGTGGAATAACATACACACAACACCTTGAAATAAGATAATGATATCTACAGATTCCACAAGATAAATGAGGGAAATAGTGTTTGTAAATGTTGATTATTCTAGAGCTAAATATCTTAATTAATAATTATTGATGTTGGTAAGGATGGTCCCTGGTTAAAATAACAATTTAACAAGATATTTATGAAGTAAATGGTTTACTATTGTTTTCCTGGCATGGTAGAATAACATACACACAACACCTTGCAATAAGATAATGATATCTACAGAACCTAGATAAATGTGGGAAAATACTCTCCCTTGCTTTAATCCATTACCAGACACAAAATTTTGGACTGGTCCATTCATGCATATTCAAAGATGATGCAGACAACAATATCCAGTGAATGAAATTTTTGCATTGTTTTGTCCTTTGGGTTGAAAATATTGTGGGAAATGAAGAAATTGCTTGTCACAAGCAATTTCTTCATTTTCCACAATATTTTCCAAAGCCTTTATTCTTTGGGGGCATCGAAAAGCGTTAGTGTTTGGTAATATGTAATAGCTTTCAAACTGGTCATATATTAACAGAATTATTGGAAAATATGGAAAATCATAACATTATGGTGATTCGCCCTCCTTGCATATTGTCACTTTTCAAGGAAAAACTCTTAACTGCAGCTTAACCAAGCTGCAGTTACGAGGTTTTCATTGAAATGCAACAATATGTACCGACCAAAGTGTCTGTCACATTTTACAGTTATTAGATGGAATTGTCCCTTTGGGAAGATTGTCAGTGTGAGAAATAAAACACTTTCAGATGAATATGTTGACTGTCAGGCTCCCTGATGGATTACAATGGTATGGTATTTTGATGACCATTATTATCCTGATGCAGCAAAACCCTTTCACAAAACCATGTGCGGATGCAGATCGAGCCGTCGGGCCGCCGTTCCCTCTCAAACTTGTGAAAAATAAGCTTCTGAAGGTGTTATGTTCAAACCTAAGTGTCAGTCACATTTTACATTATTAGATAGAACGGACCCTTTGGGAAGATTGTCAGTGTGAGAAATAAAACACTTTCAGATGAATATGTTGACTGTCAGTCTCCCTGATGGATTACAATGGTATGGTATTTTGATAGCCATTATTAACCAGGTCTCGTTTGGGAATGGGTTGATTCCATGTACAAACTAATAAATGCATCATCTTTTACATCATTACAGTCTAGTAGTTTTTGTAAAATATCAATTTTCACAGTAATTTTGTGTGGGAAAATTAGTAAAAGCAGAAGTAGAAGACTATCAAATTAAACTGTCAAAAGTGTTGGCGTGATGTATGTGTTTGAGAATTAAAACAGAAAATTTTGATGCTTCTAATACAAGGCAGACTTACTCTTTACCATTTAACGACCAATTTGATAAGCAATTTCTTCATTTTCCATTATGATTTCACTGGTATTTTTCTGAAAGGGCGTAAAAAAACCCTGTCAATATGATTGTGGGAATGGGTTAAATCATTTTATAAAGTTAGAGCATGCAAAACTGTTCAAAATAACCTAAAAATACCAGAGAAAGGTCATGCTATCCTAACAAATTCTGACCGGCAACTGGTATTCAATATGCATAAAACTTATTCAGCATATGGAAATGTCATTAGTTTTCTCTGGGTATATCTGATCTATGAATGAGAAGATGTAGAAACTAAGACAGAGGAACTTTTCTTTATACTTTCAAAACATTATCATAGCAATGCTACATACATCAGAATGATTATACAGACATCAAACATCATGGTAAACGGAGAAGTACTGTCTTGTACAAATGCTTGTAATTTTCTTTCAATATTTTCATATCATGTTTATATACTACAAATCCATTTACTCTCATGTGTTGCCAAGTAATTTATATTTTACGAGGCAAAACAGATTAGCTCTGTATCATAAATCCTACTGACATTGATGCAAAAAGGAAAGTACATGAGCTTGTATTGGTAAAAAGGAAAATATTGTTGCTTTTCAACAAAAACCTTGTAACTGCAGCTTGAGACAAGCTGCAGTTATGAGGTTTTTGTTGAAAAGCATTGATAATTATATGAGCTTGGATTTGTAATATAAAAGGGACTCTGATGGGAGATCATCATGGATCCAGATCAGCCTGTACCTGCTTTTAGCCTGATCAAGACCCATGTTGTGTTTTTAGAGCTTCATCATGACCTGTTGCAACTGTCAGTGGGCATATAGGGAGTCCTGATCAGTGATCAGACTGCATTTTTGTGCAGACTGATCTTGATCTATGTCAGTCTCAAATAACTTAAAGCCTCTGGTCCGAATCTCATGACAAAATTTAATGTAAAGCTGAAAAGAATTTAACTTATGAAGTAAACATTACTTTTCAAATCCGTGCTGTATAAATTAAGTTTTTGTCATAACCATGCAAGTCTAAATGAAGTAGAAAATGTGACCTTTTGGTATATTATGTGTATTTGAACTAAATAACTACAGATATGTGAATTCACATGTAGTCAATTCAGATCCATATGAATGAAACCTATCTAGATTGACACATATTTGCTAGACTGTGAAATATTTTACTACAATTTGAAGGTTTTGTTGCTAAAATATTGTAAGTGCTTATGAGCAAGGATTTGGAAAAACAGGCATATTGATATATTGGTCTTTCAGACCAACATCATGGATCCAGATCAGCCTGTGTGTAGGACCACACAGAGTCTGATCAAGATCCCTTTTGTTCAGTTCTCTAATATATTATTTATTATAGTGTAATTACTGTGAGAGAATGATGCACATGTTGATCAGTGCAGGCTGATCTTGATTCATGATGGTCAAAAATATTTAAAAGGCAGTTAGGGCCAGGTTTCCAAATCCGGCATTAACACTGTAACCTGTATCTGGGACACCAGCTCATGTGATTTATACTCCCTTACAATTGTTTTGAACTGCATCAGCCACATTCAATGATCACTGGGTCATTTTTCATTCCATGGTAAATGAGAAATGACGACTTAATGGATGACCCTTACTTGACATTTAACCAGGCTATTCTTGGTTGAGGTGACGGTCAACATGCTAACCCTTTGCCAAACAAACACTGGTTTTGAAAGATCTTTTAGAATAAATCTTAGAAAACATTGAGGCAAAACATTCAATGATAACCACATAGTAATCATTGATCACTCCATGGTAAATGAGAAATTGCCACTTAATGGATGACCCTTACTTGACATTTAACCAGGCTATTCTTGGTTGAGGTGACAGACAACATTTTAACCCTTTGTCAAACAAACACTGGTTTTGCATTCCTACAGATAAAAACCTAAATCCTTTACTAAACAAATCCTGCTTTAGATGCCATTTACAGAAAAGGCTTGGAATACCATTGAGGCAAAACAAGACAATGCTGACAATCAGAGCATTTCCTCATTTTGTCATGATGTTTCTGTGTGATATATAGAATTAATGATTAACATCCATGTTGCCAGCTGCAGCAAAAATATCAAGTTGGAACATGTTCTCCTTTTGCTTCGATATTTTCTGCACTTTATTTTGTACCAAAATCCTGTCTTTATCCCCAACTATTTTGTCCCCCACAGCATCTATCAAATAGGGACTTTCTAAACTTATGAAGTTTTGGAAAGGGTTAATTGCAGCAATTTTGAGCTAGAACTGAAAGTAAATCTATGATGGATTCCAAAGCTGTGTTTTCTGAAAGGTGCCAATTCTTGTCAACATTGCCAGAAGATTGGCCACAATGTTTGTCTAGAAGTACATTAGACACAGTTGTGAAATTTTGTTGTCTATAAAATATATTCTGGAAAAATAACCCCGCAAACAATAATGACTTAGAGAACATTGACTGAAAAGTTGAAAATTCTATCCAATAGCATTTAATTTTGTGCTGAAGATAGATAATATTGTTTGTCAGAAATTGTCACTGTTTTCTCGATAAAACTAAACTCAATTAGTTGTATTAGAAATCTATGTCCTTTTCCCTCAATATCTTTGATCTTGTATGGGTAGCTAAATATGTTTTAGTTGAATTTATTATGGGGTCTGCAATACTTTTCAATTTGGACCAGTAAAGATTGTGCAATTTGATGCTTTTCTACAGAACCCTCGTAACTGCAGCTTGCTTTAAGCTGCAGTTACGAGGTTTTGTTGAAAAGCTACAAATTGGTAAATGGTAAAATGTTATGTTGGCAACATCTTGGACTATTATATGACCTGAATCTTTATGATGAGATTTTCATGAGGTCACATGGGGTCCTTTACTATGTCACCATGTTAATTAGAGATGACTATTGCAGACCAAAATGACTATTGCGATAGTATTGCTATTGACCAAACTGCTATCGCGATAATATTGCTATTGTAGGTTGCTATTGCAATACTATTGCGATATAATTGTTATACAATTCAATTCAATTCAATTCAATTCTTTTAATGAAAATACTGCGTTAAACAGTGATATCATACATTGCACAATATGTCACAAATAAAGCAATAATTTAGGTATAAACATTCTTACTACAAACATTACAATGTACATGATTATACACACACAGAATAATCTCCTGATCAAGAGTATAGAGACACATTCGCTTTTAGTGCTATAAATGGATATTTTTTCATTAAAAATCACATTTCCTGAATATTTTACATAAATGAATTAATTTTAGTATCATTAAATATATATAATCTGAAGGAAGACAGTGACATTTCATGATTTTAGTAGCCTGTCATTGATGTCTTATATTCAAGAGACAGATTTTTGGTCAAAAGTAGAAAATGTCATGTGACAAATTACTATTTTTAGCTCCACTGGCCTTCAGGCCAGCGGGCTATTGTCATGGCGCTGTGTCCGTCGTGCGTGCGTCCGTCCGTGCGTCCGTCCGTCCGGTCGTCAACTTTTTCTTTAAAAATCTTCTCCTCAGAAACTACTTGATGGATTTCAATCAAACTTCACAGGAATGATCCCTAGGTGGTCCTCTATCAGATTCCTAAAATTGATTCTGATTGAACCAGAAAGTCTGGAGTTATCTGCCCTTGAATTAAAAAATTGCTGTTTTGACTTTGTTTTCACTCTAGCCACTACAAATATTTATCAATCAAGACAAAACTTGGTCAAAATGTTGGTGCTGATAAGATCTTGCCTGAGTGCAATTTTCAGCTTGATCTGAGTATTATGTCCTGAGTTATGTGCCCTTGAAATTGTCAAAATTACCATTTTTGACCCTATTTTTACTCAAACAACGATAAATATCCACCAATCAATACGAAACTTTCATGTAATCTTACTGGCCATAACATCTTGCATGTGTGTAATTTTCAGCTTCATACGAATGTTAAATCATGATTTTTCTGCCCTGGAATTTGACAAAATTGCTGTTTTCGACTTAGATTTTACACTCTTTACATCCACAAATATTGAACAATCAGGTCAAAACTTAAACAAGATGTAGGTGAAGTTAAGATCTTGCTTTAGTGTGATTATTAGCTAGATAGGAATATGAAATCCTCAGTTATTTGCCTTTCAATTTGACAAAATTGCTAATTGTGACTTTTTTCACTCTAACAGGCAAACTCACTCTAAGAAAGACAAAGCTTGGTAACCAATTATGAATTATTATTATATGAATGTATTTTAGCTCTCCAGTTACTATGTAATTGCTTTAAGAGCAACCAGTATTGAAAAATTTAGTCAAAACTTGGACTTGATATTACAAGAAATTCAGGTTTGAATATCAGCCATTTGCATTAATTTTGGAATATGGTATTTCCCTGAATTTATTTTTAGCTCAAAATCTATTTTTAGAAATATGAAATATTTTGGAGTAATCAATGGCCTGTTAATTTAGATCTGTTTGGAAGATGGAAAATTTTAATTGCTAGTATCATCCTAAGCTGGAATGTTCTACCATTTCCTTGTACCCTTTCTCAAATGGCAAACATATAGTTTTACTTTCTTTGCTTCAAGAACCAAACATTTTGAACAATCCAGTTTTGTAACTTTCTTTTTGCTCTATGAAACACAAGCATTGAACAATCTAATAAAAACTTCGATTAAATATTACATGAAATTCACGCCTGTGGAGCGACTCAAGACCTTCAGGTCTTCTAGTTAGAACTATCAAAACTATTGCGATAGTGGAAACTACTATTGCGATACTATTGACATTGCCAGTTGCCTATCACGATAGCACTATTGCAGAGGTCACTATTGCGATATATCGATAGTCCGATGTATCATTACATCCGTAATGTTAATCCTTTGTCAAACAAGACCTAGTTTTGATGTCCTTAACAGGAAAGGCTCAGGGAAACATTAAGGCAAAAGAAGAAAATGCTGATAACAAACATTTTCTCCTTTTGCCTCGATATTTTCTGTGTTATATAATTGGGCACTTTGCCTGATCTTTAACAGTATCCATTTTGTTGTCTGCAGCAGCTTTTGTATAGGACTAGTCTAAAAGTTTGATACAACCAATTTCTCCATTTCCCTCAATGTTTTCTAATCAGAAAAGTAAAAATTTATTCGCTTGAAATTGTCTTCTGCTACATCTTTGACTTAACCCATTACAACACAGTGACGCCTATTGACGCTCTATAACACAATGGCTTTGAAAAACAATGTGGAAAATGAAGAAATTGCTTGTGACAAGCAATTTCTTCATTTCCCACAATATTTTCTATCCAAAAATACCAATTAATTTTACATTTCATTGATTTAAAAATGTTGTCTGCAACATCTTTGACTTTAGACAAGTCTAAAATTTTGTCGCCTGATAATGGGTCTTATAAGAAATGTGAAAAAAGGGAATGTTTGTTTGTCTTTAAACATGTTCAAATGAAATCAGCAAACAAACAGTCACTTTTAGAGATCAAATCTCGCTCATTTATCACATGTTATTGGATTTATAGACATGTTTAGTGTATTTTATGAAGACAAAATAAGAGAAAAATTATACTTGTAAACATCTATTTTGTGAGGTGTGCCACATTTAAAACTTTTCTCAATGTTGTCCCAAATGTCAAATTTTAAGTTTGTCCCAATTGTAAGATTTTGAAAGAGATGTAATTAATGTACATTTAGGAAATAAATGTCCTTGACAATCAAGATTTAGTTGACCTTTGTTTTATTTACCTTTGTGACCTTAATATGACCTTCACCTTTTCTATTTCAGAACACAACTAGCTCAAGTGTATGACCTGATACAGGAAGTAAATGTCCTTGACAGTCAAGATCCAATCAACCTTTCGTTGCTAGGGCGACCTGACCTTAATGTGACCTTCACCAAACTTCACTGTTGGAGATTGACCCAGTTTGAAAAAGCAGTCTTCTTAGATGCAGACACACTAGTAAGTTAGATAAAAAAATGAGAAAAGAAGAAATGACATTGTATTTACTCAAATTACCATGACAGATTTTATCAGAGGCCAAACATACAATATCCCTGGTTGTCTATCGCCTGTTCGTCCATTAGCAATTCCTTGTTTGCACAACTCCTCCTACAGTTTCAATCAGACTTTGATAAAACTTGCCAAAATCAATCATCATGGTGTGTAGTTGTGCACACAGCTTACAGAATTCAGATAATTTTTTATTGTTGAATCCTCTGTCCTTGAATTGAAAAAATGCCCATTTTCTTGTACATTTGAAATAAGCCTTTTCGAATAGGAACATCAGAAGCAGATCTTTTTCTGAATGTATAAAGGGACTTCAAAATCACTTCTGCTTATGACAAGGTGAATAAGAACATGTGTTTTTCTTGCAGGTATTACAAAATGTAGATGAGTTGTTTGATCGTGAAGAATTGTCAGCGTCACCAGACGCAGGCTGGCCTGATTGTTTTAATTCCGGAGTTTTTGTCTTCAAACCGTCCCAAGATACATATGAATCACTCCTCAACTTTGCTACTTCAAGAGGCAGTTTTGATGGTAAAATTCTTATTCTTACTAATTATTCTTGTTTTAAATAAATATTTCATGATAAATACCCTTATGCAAATATTTACTGAATAGAAAGAAGAAAGCATTCGAAAACAAAGAGTACATAAGGAAATGCTGGTATCCAGCATTTTCAGCTCACCTGAATTGCAATGCTTGGTGATATAAGTCTTTTCAAAAGTTGCCTCGAACTTTCAAATGTTGTATTTTGTACCAGATTTCAACATTCCTGAAAATTAAAATGAATCCTGTTTGATGCGTCATATTTTTACGTACTCTCTTAAGAACAGAGCACATTCTCTCTTCATTCCATTTTGATATAATGATGCTCTGTTCCCGCAGGGTCATTTCACGTCTAATCTCGCGGCCTTGGCGGGATTTCGGTATCCAATCGTTGGCTTTACACATCAAAACAATTTAAAAAGCTGATACAAACTTTCATTGGCTGACGCTTCAAATTACCGGCTTCAGCCAAAAATAAAAGCGACGTAATGTATACGTAATCAAACAAGATAAAACTGAATGATTTTGATTTGATAATTCAAATGTTACCGGCTTCAGCCAAAAATAGAAGCGACGTAATGTAAACGTAATGATCATGCAAGATAAAGCTGAATGATTTTGATTCGATCATTCAAATGATGTGCTATAATTAGATTATGACAACCAAATAGGCTGTTTGTGTACGAAAAACGGCAGAGGTCATATTTGATGGTTAAATCAATAGACCTCGGCTTTGGGGAGTAATTTTTACGGAGAAACATTTTTGATATATTAACGAAGTATAATTCTATAATGTCAAAAATCTTATGAGACGACGCAAATAAAAGAAATATATCATTTGGGATCTGGAAAAAGGGCCCTTTTTGCATAACATCTGAGACCAAAAAAGCTAATTCTTTGATGTCAAAAATCTTATGAGACAACGCAAATATAAGAAAAAGGGCCATTTTTGCATAACATCTGAGACCAACTTAAATCTAGATCAATCTTCACATACACAAAGGACCCGGACCCATTTTGTTCTGTGATAGGTTCTTCATGACTAATCATTAGACACATGCTGATCTGGAAACCGTGTAGTACCAAATGCTACAAGGGCCCATTTTCCTAATCCTGGTTCATGTACTTGAATATTTATGCATTTCCCCTATTCCAGGTGGTGATCAGGGTTTGTTGAACCTGTATTTTAGCGATTGGGCTACAAAAGACATCAGTAAACATCTTCCATTTATATACAATGTTGTGTCACAGGCTTTCTACAGCTACCTTCCAGCTTTCACACAGTAAGTACAAGTTTCTTTTCATACGCCCGAAGGATAGTATTATGTTATGGCCCTGGTCGCCTGTCTGTCTGTCTGTCCGTCCATTAGCAATTTCTTGTGTGCGCAACTCCTCCTACAGTTTTGATGGGAATTTGATCAAACTTGCCACAATGAATCTCCATGGTGTGTAGTTTTGCACACCGCTCATGGAATTCAGATAACTCTTTTTGTTCTTGAATTATCTGCCCATGAATTTAAAAAAAAATGTCCATTTTCTTGTATGCGCAACTCCTACAGTTTTGATCAGAATTTTATCAAATTTGCCACATTTAATCTACATGGTGTCTAGTTGTGCACACTGCTAACGAAATGCCTATAACTCTTTTGGTTTTTAGCTCCACTGGCCGAAGGCCAGCGGGCTATTGTCATGGCGTTGTGTCCGTCGTGCGTGCGTGCGTCCGTCCGTTAACTTTTTCTTTAAACATCTTCTCCTCTTATACCAGTGGGACAATTTTGACCAAACTTGGCAGGAAGGTTCCTTGGGTGACCCTTTTCAAAACTTGTTGGCGAATTTTTGATTCGTCAAAAAATGTGGGCGTGGCAGGGCGGGGCTTATCAGACTTAGAGAAATCATAAGAAAATTCTTTAAAAATCAACCATTGGGCCAATTTGAACCAAACCTGGCAGGAATGTGCTTTGAGTCATTCTGTTAAAAAAATGATCACAAATTTTTACATTTGTCAAAAAATGTGGCCGTGGCAGGGAGAAAGGGGCTTATCAGACTTAAAGAAATCATAAGAAAATTCTTTAAAAATCAACCATTGGGTCAATTTGAACCAAACCTGGCAGGAATGTGCCTTGAGTCATTCTTTTCAAAATTTGTTCACAAATTTTTATATTTGTCAAAAAATGTGGCCGTGGCAGGGAGAAAGGGACTTATCAGACTTAAAGAAATCATAAGAAAATTCTTTAAAAATCAACCATTGGGCCAATTTGAACCAAACATGGCAGGAATGTGCCTTCAGTCATTCTTTTCAAAATTTGTTCACAATTTTTACATTTGTCAAAAAATGTGGCCGTGGCAGGGAGAAAGGGGCTTATCAGACTTAAAGAAATCATAAGAAAATTCTTTAAAATTCAACCATAGGGCCAATTTGAACCAGACTTTGCAGGAATGTTCTTTGAGTCTCTCTTTTCAAAATTTATTCACATTTTTTTTACATTTGTCAAAAAATGTGGCCGTGGCAGGGAGAAAGGGACTTATCTGACTGAAAGAAATCATAAGAAAATTCTTTAAAAATCAACCATAAGGCCAATTTGAACCAGACTTTGCAAGAATGTTCTTTGAGTCTCTCTTCAAAATTTATTCACAAATATCAAGATTTGGCTGCCACTGTGTAAGGCTTACAAGAAATCATGGGATAATTCTTCCACTTTGACCAGTGGAGCGATTCAGGCCCTCCTGGGCCTCTTGTTGAATTATCTGCCCTTGAATTTAAGAAAAAATGCCCATTTTTAGGTCACCTGACCAAAGGTCATGGTGACCTACTTCGACCGTGTTTTGTGCGTCGTCCGCCGTGCGTCATACTTTTAACATTTTCGAATTCTTGGGAATCATTGGACGGATTTCAATAAAACTTGGAAGGAGGCATCCCCATGGGAAGCTGCTTCAGATTTGTACAAATCATGGAGTTATCTCCCTTTAACCCTATTGCACTCATGCATATTTGGATTTTCTATCTACCTGTCCTCGTGCGAATTTATCCAATATTAGATAATTACCTGTTTCTATTGGGGGTAGGTGGATTTAAATGTAAATATCTTCATTATTTATTATTGGATTTTAGTAATTTTTTCTTTATTTTGCAGATAAATGAATTTCCTTTCTGATGGTCTAAAGAAAATGAAATATTATTCTGATCTTTTTATGTAAAAATGGAAATAAAGGGATGATTTGTTAAAAAATCTCATGTTTCATTGTCTTTTAAACCTATTTCTTTTTGAGTATGTGGATATCAATTAATAATATCTTCACTATAAATGAATAGATTTTAATATTTTTTTCTTTATTTTGCAGGTAAATGAATTTCCTTTCTGGTGGTGTAAAGAAGATGGAAATATTACCCTGATCTTACATGTTAAATATGGAAATAAACGGATGATTTGTTGAAAGTCTCGTATTTTTTTTATTGTCTGTTTACTAACATTTCTTTCTCTTTACTATTACATATTTTCAAAAACAATATATTCAAATCTGCAAATTTGAACCATAACATAAAACAATAAGCAAAACTTTCAGTGTTAGAAAAAACAAACAAACTCATTGACAGATCCAGGATTTCTTCAAGGTGATTCGAATTCCTCAAAAGGGGGTTTGGAATAGGTAAATTTCAACAAAAAATTATAATTTATTCACTATTATTACTTGAATAAAAATACATCAAAGTGGGGGCTGCACCTGCCTGCCCCCCCCCCCCCCTGGATCCACCACTGCATACTCAATGATTAGCTGAAATGTTCCGGTGGGGAAAGGCCCCTTCCCCCTCTAGATCCACCACTGCATAGTCAATGGTAAGTTGAAATTTTTGGGGATCAACCTCCCCCCCCCCCCCCCCCCCCCCCCCCCCACTGCATACTCAATGGTTAGTTGAACACAATTTGTACTTACCCGATTTTAATTCCATAAAATTTTATCCACGAGACACAATATAAATCCAAAACATTTATATGTTTTATTTGGTAAAGGGTATTTTTTATTTTTTTATTCCCACTCATAATGCATTCAATTAATTCTTATTTCATAATCGTATCTGCTGTTTTTACTGTATTGAACAATTTCAATTTGCATAATCAACACAACAATAACAAAACAAAAAGAAGAGAAATTACATAAACATGATTGTTTTGGCACTTTGATAATATTGCTCTTACGCGAAGGGTAAATCACATCTGGTCTCGGGAATTGACAATAAATCTCGAGCAGTGTTACGTAATCAAAGCATACGTCACGAGACACCGACCCCTACATCAAAGAAGTAAGGCACGCGGTTGACCCGACACAAGGTCACATTCCATAAAGTTTCCCGCTTTTACCCTTTCACAAGTCAATTTATATGTGCACAGAAATAATTACATATGGATTTATAGAGAAAATCGGTCAGTCTTTTTTATATTTCATATTTTTTGTTCGCCATAAGGGTACCGATAATTACAGTGTAATTATCACGTTTAGACCGTGAACTTGCTTGATTTATGGTAAATCTTTTTGACAGTTTGCAATAATTCTAATTTAATCTTGTAATTATTTCATAATCAAGTGCATATCATGAATTCATTCCGAATGTGTGGCTTACAATGCATGACCAGTCCTGGAAATTCGGCGATCTTCACAGGCCTTATCTAGGCCTTTAGTAAACAAAGGAATTTTCCGAGAAATGCAGTATTGCACAAGATACGCATTTCAATCGGAAATATCGCCGATATTTTTGATGGATGATTTAAATTCTAGTGAATCAAAGGATGTTTATTTGATCAATATGTGTTGAAATGTTAGGTTTGTATACCGGAATTTCGGCGATTTATATCGACTGTTCGAATCAAATAGATGCGTGGGGGAAATTACCTCCTCGCTTTTTAAACTGCAATATCTCCGCTAATAATGAAAATTTTCTTAAAATTTTTTCACTAGAAGATACTTTAATTTGTACTTATTCTGTCGGCATTGAATAATTTGCAGTTTAATTGAAAATCAACTTGTAAAACAACATAAATGGAGCACCTATAAAACGGCCGGTTTTGGCCGGTCTGAGGAAATTATAAAAGGTACGGTTTTGGCCGGTCTGAGTGCAATAGGGTTAAGGCCCCATAAGTGGCCAAAAAGGGGGAAAATAGGGTACATCTTGAATAGTCTTCTTCTCATGAACCGGCCGTTGGATTGGATTCACATTTAGAATTTAGATTCTTTAGGGCAAGGACTACAAAGTATGTACAAAAGAAAAAAATCGGTCAAGAAATGACACTGTCACACCTTTACCAGGTCTCTTTGTCTGTCTGTCTGACTACATTTTGTTTTATGATTAATCATTTCAGGTTTAAAGACCGTGTTAAAATTGTACACTTTATTGGTGCAGTAAAGCCGTGGCATCACACCTATAACACCTCCACAAACACAGTCACACCTTTACCGGGTACTGGACACAGCCAGGAGTTCTTACAAGTCTGGTGGAATATCTTTATGGAGATGGTGCAACCTAATTTAGACCCTTCCTTGGTATGTAACATAATGGTCATGGGGTGATAATGATGTATATCTTAAGTGGATGATCAAAAACTTGTAACTACACCTTCGAAAGCTACAAGTTTTTTTGTCTCCAAAGGATGATTTGAATTGTAATGTTCACATATCAATCAGGGCTGTACCCAACTCAAATGTATTAATTCTTATTTAAAGTATGAATGGAAATAACCTACATTTGTTTGCATGTTTAATCCCTTGTCTGAAGTTCCTTAAAAAGATTGTTTAGCAGTTTGCTTAGAAAGAGTGATCTTGCATTTTAAAACTTCAAAATCAATTGTTTCTCACCAATGGATGTGAATCATCTAAATAAGACAGCAACATTTCACTGTAGGCTCCGATTGGATTTTGTGGTAGTACTTGGGAAAGAAATGCCAGGAATCCATAGTTTGGTGCATCAGCAGTACAATATGATTTAACACAATACTTGAAAATGCTGTTAAACCCTTTTCAATCAATGCATTTACAAATGCTTCTGTCATCTATAAGATAAATTGTAATTTACTAACCATTATTTATCTTGTCTGTATGTGTGCTTGGTGCCATTATAATAGTGTTTGTGTGTTGTTACTCCAAAACTTTTTTGTTTTTGTTTAAACCCTTTTCAAAACCACAAAACTTTGATGTCCCTTAATTCAAAGCTAATGCAAACAATATTTAAAAGAATTTTTATCTACTTATAGCACTGAAAACATCAAAGTAAAGGAAAATATGCATTTTCTTCTATTCTTGAATGTTTTATGACACCTCCAAAACAGGTTCAAAACCAGATGTTGTTTCTTTGAGAAAGTTGCTTTCAATTTTTCCCATTTACCCTTTCAATTCTTATTCAAGCTTGAGATTTTGTGACTTGAAGCATTTTGTTTTATCTTCTGTCTATCTAAAATGGTTTTTGCGTAATTTCTGATTCTATACAGAATGATGTCCCATTATCATGGGTAACTTCATCATGTTTCAAACAAATGCTTTGCTTCTATATTGATAATTGTTTGTCAATCCATTTACTATCAATTCCTTTCACTTGTTTTCAATTGCATTCGAAAACGCTAATTCTTCTTAAATAATTGTGATATCGCACTCCTTGAGGTATATTTCAAGACATGATAAGTCCAAAGTATTAGAGATACTGATTTCATTGATGTGATTATTAGGAAATATAGAGAATTTTGCAACATTTTGCAGCAAGTTCTTCTCTCAATGTTATCCTTGCAGATTGAAACAAATTATCTAGTGTCTGTAAAATTGATTTTGTGGTTTGGAACTTGTGTAATTATGGACCAAATGAATATCAAGTCCACTGGCAGATTGTTCAGATTGCACTAAGTATGGCAATAAGATATTTTATTATTTTCGATAAGTATATTATAATCAGTGATTATGCTATGACAAATGTATGACAAACTTTGTGAATTTCTATCTAAATTAAATATGCTATACATAGATTAGAATTTACATGCGTAATATTTCTTAGTGTCTGTATCTGTGTAATGCAGTTGTTAGATTTTACATACAGGTTTCTATGTTTTGCCATCTATCTAAGCTATTGTTCAGAATTTTGCAAATATTTATGTGGTGGTCTACAACACTGGCAGATACCAAGTGGCTAAGGTTCTGAAACATGTTTAGACAGAATTTTTTCCCTTTTTAGAGAGCCGGGACTTTATGTCTGGGGAGCTAATGTCACAGCCCTAGCGTCGGCGTCGGGTCTTCAAAAACTTTAACCTGGTTTATATCTCAGGCACTATTTGAGATACAGCCTTGATACTTCACACATGGATACCTCCTGCCAAGACATTTCATTTGGGACCATGACCTTTGACTTAGTGACCTTGACCTTGGAGTTTGACCTACTTTTAAAAAACTTTAATCTGGCCTATATCTCGGCCATTTTTACAGATACAGCCTTGATACTTCACACATGGATACTTCTCAGCAAGACCTTTCATTTGGGACCATGACCTTTCACCTTGTCACCTTGACCTTGGAGTTTGACCTACTTTTCAAAAACTTTAACCTGGCCTATATCTCATGCACTATTATTGATAGAGCCTTGATATTTCACATATGGATACTACATACCTTGACCTTGAGACCATGACCTTTGACCCAATGACCTTGACCTTTGACCTTGGATTTTTGTGTGACAAGCTCTCGTATAGGCGAGCTTTGTTGTCCGCGGACAACTCTTGTTAACTGAAATATTTTTTCGCTATCGGGTACTTGACAGCCTAGAGTTTTGTCCATTAACAGCTCTTGTTGATATTTGCTCTCTATTGTCATATTTATTAACCCATTACCACACAGTGACTCTTATTAACTCCCCTTAAGCAAAGGGCTTGGGAAAACATTGTGGAAAATGAAGAAATTGCTTGTGACAAGCAATTTCTTCATTTCCCACAATATTTTCTACTAAAAAAGACCAAAAAAATTTGAATTTCCTTAACTTGAAATTGTCGTCTGCAACATCTTTGAATATGGACCAGTCCAAAATTTGCCGTAAACTTTGGAAAGGGTTAAGACATTTAGATGTAGTTTGTGTTCTTATTACATGCCTTCCTAGAGAGGAAAGCGTGAGTTACGCCAATCTGTTGTAGTCGCACACCCTCATTCGCCACGCAAAACATTCTCCTACATTCCAAAATCATCCAGACCTGTGATTTTATTAAGTTCGGAGGCTCCTTGGTTCTGGAGTCGATCATTTTGGTGTTCTCCGCTCCGCTCATCGATACACTGTTGTAAACTTTTGTTGGCTTCGTTCTCCAAGTGTTGGCAACCAAAAACAACGAAGATAGAATTGAATCCTAAATGTTGTGAGGTATGGACAACCTAGATGTTAGTATAAATGTTGTACACATGTATGAATATGTTTCTTTTGTTTGGTTTCTTTTGAAATTCTCTTTGCATAGGCTAAGCCTACAAGTGACAAATATGCCTCATAAAATGATGAGTTCTTATATTAAATATGATAACTGTTGTTAAAAACATGCTCAAGAGAAATCTGTCCTTCTGAAGAAACTTACTGCTACATCAGTGATTCGTTATACAAGAAATTTTCTACCGTTATTTTTTTGCAATAGCAAATCTTGAAAATTCTCATTTTTAGCTCCACTGGCCGAAGGCCAGCGAGCTATTGTCATGGCGTTGTGTCCGTCGTGCGTGCGTGCGTCCGTCCGTCCGTGCGTCCGTCCGTCCGTCCGTTAACTTTTTCTTTAAAAATCTTCTCCTCAGAAACTACTGGATGTATTTCAACCAAACTTCACAGGAATGATCCTTGGGTGACCCTTTCTCAGATTCCTTCAAAGAATTTTGATCGAACCAGAATAACCTGAGTTATCTGCCCTTGAATGTCAAAAATAGCTGGTTTTGACTTTATTTTTACTCTAAAATCTACAAATATCAACTAATCAAGACAAAACTTGGACAGAATATATATAAGCATAATATCCTGCCTGGGTATAATTTTTAGCTTGATCGGAATTATATATCATGAGTTATGTGCCCTTGAATTTGACAAAATTGCCATTTTCAACTCTATTTTGACTTTGATTTCACTCTAGCAACTACAAATATTGACAAATCTAAACAAAACTTTCACAAAATGTTGGTGACTATAAGATCTTGCCTTGGTGTAATTTTCAGCTTGTTTACATTTGTCAAAAAATGTGGCCATGGCAGGGAGGAAGGGGCTTATCAGACTTAAAGAAATCATAAGAAAATTCTTAAAAAATCAACCAGTGTGCCCAATTGAACCAAACTTTGCAGGAATGAGCCTTTAGTCGTTCTTTTTAAAATTTGTTCACAAATTTTTATATTTGTCAAAAAAATGTGGCTGTGGCAGGGAGAAAGGGGCTTATCAGACTTACAGAAATCATAAGAAAATTCTTTAAAAATCAACCATAAGGCCAATTGTAACCAGACTTTGCAAGAATGTTCTTTGAGTCTCTTTTCAAAATTTATTCACAAATATCAAGATTTGGCTGCCCCTGTGTAAGGCTTACAAGAAATCGTGGGATAATTCTTCCACTTTAACCAGTGGAGCGATTCAGGCCCTCCTGGGCCTCTTGTTAAAGTGACATTTCAGAATTTTTTGTCATAGATTTTACATTTATTTTTATCTGAAAGAGCATATTTCCTTATGAAAATTCTGAAAATTTCGAGCCAAAATATTGCGCCGTTTACGAGAAATTTATATTTTTGTGTTAAAATTGAACAAATTGTTGTGGACAACAGTTCGGATTTATATGCAATTTATCGATTATGTCTCAACTTTAAATGCGTGTTTCTCGCTTATTGGCAACAACTTAAAAAAAAACAATAGTATTTATACTCATTAGAATAACCAATCTTGGCATCAAGACATACTTTAAAATATTGAAATTGGAATGAAATGTCCCTTTAAGTCTGATTAATTAAAGAATAGATTTATGAGATTAATAGATTTATGAGATTAAAGTTTTTTTGAAAGGCTCTTTTTTATGGTCATATTTGACAAAATGACATAAAAGCTGCACATTTTCCGCATTTTGCATAGGCTTTTGCCAAGTACACTTATAAGGACTGTTCAAATAACATTGTAGATAACGGAAAAAACTCCTCAATTACTTCCGACAATCGTAGTCTCTCACTCCAATATGAAGAGGACATACATTTATAAACCAAAGTCAACACTCTCTGTGATCAAAGTTGAAGAGAAAGCTTCATGGTCGTGGAGTCGCTATCTTCGCTCCGCATCATCTCAATGTCAGACCCTGCTTCTGAAAGCGTTTTCCTGCTGGAGTTCACAATTAAGTCACCCGTCACAGGTACCAAGGTGTCGTTTGTAACTTCATGCACAGACAGAAATAGATAAATGGGTCAGTGCAAAACTTTTGTAAGTGGCTTCGGCCATATCGCAGTTGGTAGCGCATTTGCCTCTCAATTGGGAGGTCCCTGGTTCGATCCCTGGCCGCGGCAAATATCCTTTTTGACAAAAATGTCACCCACCAATGGCCTGATATCGTTAACATATGTGATCGAGCAGCTGGAGGCTTAGTTAGGGTGTTGGGGGTAGTACTGGTATGGGAAACAACAGGAATCCATGGTTAGGTGCTCCAGCCGCGTGATATGACCATAGCAGTTTGAAACGGCATAAAACTCCAATAAACCAAACTTTTGTAAGTGCACAAAAAATTCATGTGTACTTACAACTATTTTGTACTGACCTAACAGGATGCATGCTTGCTTATGTACCAATATTTGATCATTCCATCCAGACATGCAGAAATGTTAACATTTAATTTTATTGACAATTTAAAGAACCTTTAATATTGAATGATAGTGACAAGGACCCATTTTGTAGTTCCATATTTTCTGTGAAAGCACAAGGGGCAGAAGATATAATTGAAGACTGTCTCTTGAATCATTTCAAACACACCATCATTACGCACCATGTAATTGCCTTAGTAAATGACAAGTTGAAATCAAAATGATGGAAGCAAGTGGATTTTTTCATAAAGCTGAATTTAACATAAATCATCACAATCAAAGGTGCGTCAGGAACTTGTCATATTTAGGGATTTGTAGATGGCGCACAATTTCAACCTAGTTAATGCACATGCCATGGCTATTCTGCATTCACAGATTTTCTTGCCAGATTATAGCCCACCTGGTAATTGACACATCAATTTATTCAACAGAAGGTTTTAGTCTCATGCTAGTTTTATGTTTTTGTCCCAAGATTTTAGATCACTTGATAAGTTTGTTCTTCAGATTTCAGCCAAAAGACTAAGTTCATTTATTTCTTGCACTAGTGTTATGTTTTGTCATACATTTGTCATAGCTTGCTTTAATGATTTGTGTGTTTCCTTGACACTGTTATTTTTAACTTTTCATTTAAAAAAATTGTAATGTTGAAAATTGAAATAAAGATTTTTCTCTTGCAGAAAAAAGCACATGTTTTAAGGAAATTTGAATAAAAGTGTCTTTAACCCTTTTCCAAACGACAAAATTTCAGGGTGGTCCAATTTGAAAGCTGCTGCAGACGACAAAATGGATGATTACAAAGACATGATTTGTTTTGATATAGCAGAGAAAATATTGAGTCAAAAGCAGAAACTGCTGATTATCAGCAGTTTCTTCTTTTGTTTCAATTTTTTTCCCAAGCCTTTTATATTAGGGACGTCAAATCCAGGTCTTGTTTGGGAAAGGGTTAAGTGAAAAGAAAATTTTAGATTTATGGAACAAGAATCAGCCAAAGAATGCATGCTACTTAAAAGTTGTGAAATTCATCTTCAAGATAATACATTTATTGAAGAGAAGAAAATACTGGTTGCTTAGTCATTGTGGCTTGGGAGAAGGAGAATAATTTGAATATTCTATGTATATTAACCCATTACTACACATTGACACTTTTTGACGCCCCACAAGATGAAAACTTTGGAAATAATTGTGGAAAATGAAGAAATTGCTTGTCGCAAGCAATTTCTTCATTTTCCACATTGTTTTCTAACGCGAAAAAATCAATAAAATTTAAATACTATTCGCTTGAAATTGTCGTCTGCAACATTATTGATTTAAAAATGAGTTAACAGTACCTGGTGACTTACTAATTACTAATTAACAATTTTTCATGATGTAAATTTAATATTTTAACAATGTTTCATGATGTAAATTTTGTGTTTTAACATTATGTTTCATGACTGCTCGTTTGCGGTGTTGACTAACGGAATGTTGTTTTTGTTTTTCATTGCATGTCCCACGTTATAGCAGGAAGCATTTTTACGGGTAAGCATTTTTGATCATCCTCATTTTGTCTATTGTCTATTAATCCTTTAACTTTATATAAAGCTCAAAAGAGGGAGTAATGGCATTCATATGACAAAATATATTGATAATCTAAAACCAATCTATTAATTATGAATGCTTGTTAGAATCGTCTAAATGAGATCATTCTAATGAGTACCCGCAATATAAAAACAATGGGCTTTGAAGGGCATCTCTACTTTTATGTAATCAAATCTAAGAAGAAAATAAATTTTCAAAGTGCAAAGATGAATTTATAATCTCATTACAAAATTTGTCTAAATTTTTTTAAATAATTCACCAGCATTCACAACCTGCAGGTGTCATTACTCCCTCTTGTGTAGAGCGATGAGCTTGTATGTTGTATATTTTCTACACAATTATGACAGTTTCACTCTAGTAATAATTGTTGTTGTTAATAAAATGTGACATCTCTTTAGTCATTGAATAACAAAGAAATATTTGAGCCAGGATCTGGTAAAAGTTCCCTTTCAGCATTTGAGACAGTCATGTTTCTAGACCAGCCTGTGCATAGATATCATACTGTTTGATTTGGGTCCATGCTGCTCTCTTGTGGTTGCTAAAGGTCATGAAGACCCTATTTGAGAATGATACTGTTCTTGGCCACACTGCGTGTATAGTATATATATTGATCAAGAACAATGTTGGCTCAAAAGCCTTAAGGGACCATCGCCAGATCATGGCTCAAAAATTTATGAGCAACAAATAAAGCAGGTAGGAAATGTTTCAACTGTTTGAAGGAGAAGCTGCCTTCATTTATGAAAGTTTGAAGATATGTAGCTTTTTAAATGTTTAGTCATTTGCTTCGTGTGAGGGAATCTAGGGGTTAGAGTATAGTACATGTACCATCCTTGATGTCTTTTAGTTTAGTGAATGCTTTTTCAAACAGCACCTGGCTTTGATTTCTTTACTGGAAAAGGCTTTTGAAAGCACAGAGGGAAAAAAGAAAATGCTGGTGATCATTTCAATTGATTTTGGAACAGTGTGGACTTTTGTTGTTGGGAAAAGGTTAAAGCTACTGCAGAAAACAATTGACCAAACGCCGACTGTCAATCAAAAACATTGATTAGCCAATGGACGATCAGAAAAATGTCATGCCCCAATTGTTCTTTGTTGCACGTGTTATTGTATCGATTTATCGACTGACAATCAAAACAACCGACATGCCAATGGCAAAGAATTTTGTGCTAACAATAGACTAGTTTTATCGCTGTGTTTTGATAAACCGTCGGTGTTGTTATAAAATCTCGTAACTACGGCTTAAATCAAGCCGTAGTTACGAGATTTTACGACAACACCTACGAAATACTGTTTTGTTTGTCCGAATTTACGTCACGAAAATCTGGATAAAATCGATCTCTATTAACGATCACATCCCCATTGTTTGTCTTAAATTCTATGTTGGGCGGAGCGATCTGTCGATTGGCGTTTGGTCAATTGTATTGTAGAGATTAAGTAATTAAAAGCTTAATGAAAGATCAAGGATGGGGTGAGTTTAGATAATGAAATTAAATCTTTATAAACCAAGATACTTTCAAGGATGGTCATTATAGTGTAAATATGAAGTTTTAAGCCTATCCAACACTATAACTTGTGCACAATAGACTCCGATCAGCCAGCACTGCAGCATAAGTGTCCATGTATTCTGGTGCTGATATATTATTTATATTTTAGTAAACATGTGTGGAAAAGGAGAAAATGTTGATTAAACCTTTCCCAAATGAGACTGGGTTTTGACATACTCTAAAGAAAAAGCTTTGGATAACATTGAGATAAAAGAAGAAAATGCTGATTACCAGCATTTTCTCCTTTTATCTCATGTTTTCATGGCAATAATGTGCACAAATTCTTTTTGCACCAACAAGGACCTCGTCGTCTCAAGCAGATTTTGAATTGGTCCACCATGAAATTTTTGCCCTTTTGGAAAGTGTTATGTTATTAGCAGTGCCAATTTGTTATCACCTCAATAAGGTTTTCCTACCCTTTATCAGGGATGTCAAAACAAGACAACAATGAGTTGTCAACCAAAGTTTCTGCAAACTTTTATAGATGTCTCTATATAAATTTTCTTGTAGAATAACAAGGTATTCAACAGAAAGCCATGTAGCAGTGAAATCTTGTTCAATCTTGTTAAATAATATCATGATAAGAAAAAGAGAAGACAGAAACATTGCAGGAAAAGGATGAAATGTTTGGAGTTCCCCTCAATATTTTTATGCCCCCGTATCGAGAGATCGGGGGCATATTGTTTTACCATGTCTGTCCGAAAACTTAACATTTTGCCTTTTCAACATACAAAGCTCAAATATTGTATGTAACTTCCTTTCAATGATAGCTATATGTTCCATGCAATAATGGCCTTCCTCAAGGTCATCTGTCTGTTTACCCTTATCAACCCTTTACATGAATACTTAACTTTTTAGAAAAATGGCCATTTCGGGGGTATTCATGTTTCACAAACACATCTTGTTTATACAATGATTTCTAAGAATTTCTGTTTGTCACATTTAGTTGGTTTGTTATGTGAAAGATATTGATTTGCGGATAAGGATCAACAGCCATGAAATTTAAATTTAGGCTAATATAGGACTCAGATTTTCAGTACAAAATGCTACATAAAAGCATGTTTCTATGAATATTAATCTCTTGGAAACGATTGAAAATGGAGACACCTTTTAGCTTTCATTTGTTCAGACAGGACAGATTTACAAGCTTTCCCCTCTTTCTCTCTTTATTATCAATGGTCAATGTTGTATTTCTCTCTCAAGCAAATAGAATGAGACCTTGTGGTATAGCATGAAAAACATTCCTACCTTCCTTTAAAATCTACCACAGAATTGTAGCCCTATTGTCATTATATACAAGTTCAGTTTAAACATGAGGCAGTATTCCATTGTTTTCTTTATATGGTTATTTTTATGCCAGCAGAATTTAGTTTCATATATAATACTACCTTGCATTCTTTGGGAATGTTGACTGCCTTTACTTTTCAGTTTGTTTTCAGCTTAAGTATAGCTAAGTGTATACTAGAACATAATAATTCACTGACATCAAGCTGAAAGGAGAATAGTCTTGGTGTGAATGAAATGCAATTGAAAGATGAATAATTTCTACTAATAACACTGCTATCCGTGTCAGCAAGACTTCTACAAGTTTTGCCTTGTTTGAATCTTAGATCTATATGTGTTATAACTTTCATAAACAAATGCTTCATCTAGAAAGCTTCTTAGTTCTGGCTGGAAGTGGATTCAGTAGAAAATATCTGCTTTGAAAATTTAGAATTATAGAGTTTACTTTCATATTTGACCATTTGCTATTCCTGCTGCACGGCTTTTCAGTGCAAACATACCTTGATCAATTATCATAAATATAACCTCAACAGGGAACCAGTATTCAAAACATATTTTGTAACAATCACTGTGATTGGTTAAACTCATGAATTATCCAATCACAGTACAGGTTTTATGATGTCATGAGTTCTGGTTCCTTGTTGTGTTTGAATTTTCCTCACACAAAGCAAGCAAACCTTCCTTCCCTGAGGAATGATTGGGAATAAATTTAAGGCTTTTGTAAGTGTTTCTATTTTAGTTACACTTATAGTAGTCCTGAAATTGTCCCCATGAGTCCTTAGAAACAAACATTTTGTTGATGAATGAGTTTAAAGCTATAATTGTGGACTTGACAATTCTCAGACATTTCAACCTCTTCTTTGGATGAGCAGATTTAGAGGATAGCAGAAAGAATCAGATGCAAAAAATTATTAATTGTTACTGAAGAATTTAGCATTTCCTGTAATGTAGTACCACACTTACAAGGTGCAATGAATGTCTTATTAAGTGATAAATCTATGATGATAACATTGGTATAAAATTGAAGCTTCAGTCATGTACATTTATATGTTATGTTGTATTTGCTGCCCACATTTTAACTGTTATACAATTCAAGCTCACAAAATCTGTTTTGTTTATGCATGCTCCACCTTTATTCTATTTTTTTTACTGACATCTCTTGTTTACTCGTCACCCCTCTTGCTTATCGCTTCAGCATAACCATCTAGTAGTCCCAATGTTCAGCGTAGTTTTAACTCTTTCCCGAACGACACAATTTTAGGGTGATCAATTTGAAAGCTGCTGCAAACGACAAAATGGATATTAAAAAAGATTGAAATTGTGTGTGATGTAGCCAAGAAAACAATGAGGCAAATGGAGAAACTGCTGGTTATCAGCAGTTTCTTCTTTTGCCTCAATGTTTTCCCAAGCCTGTTCTATTAGGGACGTCAAAACCAGGCCTTGTTTGGGAAAGGGTTAAGGAGTGGAAGTTCATACTAACACAACTATAGTTACAAATATTAACACTTTTTTCAGGTAGCTTAATTTGAAAATGGCATATTGAAGTAGTTGTAGATGACGAAAAAAAAGTTTTTGATGAACAAAAATAGTATCTTGTACCATAGGATACATTGAGGGAAAGATGGGGGAAAAATTCTTCCTTTCTTTCTTTGTATTCTCTTGCATTGTCCATAGCAATGTCAAATTTAGGGACTGTGTGGATTTCATATTTGGTTGATATTGGGTTGTATTTTCTTTCCCATTTACCAAATGTTGTACAGAATATTGCAGGATTGGTATTTATTTAACCTATATAAAGTGGGATACCTTAAAGAGGGAATTTGTACCTGAGGGCTTTTGTATCAGAAGATGATATTTTCCCCTAAATATATCTCATATATATCTCTGTGAACAAGTTGAAATCAAACTTTGAACAAAGTTTCTTTATTTCTTGAAAATTTTAAGTACTGTAAAGGTTCGTATTAAAATTTACTAGTAATTGTAATCAAAAAATATAATGTCATTTCCGAAACAAATAAATTATGAACAATTTCGGTATGGTGGCATTATGAAAAGTCTACCATATGGTCAGTGCTTCAGAAACAGAATGAACCATTTGGATGCTAGTGATTACCAAATTTTAACTCGTGCCAAATTGGCATTAGCTAACTGTAACCAGCACTGTATATCTGTATAAAGTGACAAACAGTAGTGCAGCCAACAACTTTCAAAATTCAACTGTACCAACATGTTACAAAAGAAGAAAAAGACCATGCAGCTTATAAATGGATGCCAGTTTTACTGATAACATTGAGAAAGTAAGCTCTCTGTGACAGAAGAAGAGAAACCAGATAACCTGAGTGAGAAGATGCCAGATTTCCAAACGAAGGCAAACAGATTACTGACTTACAAGAGGAGTTCTGCTCTTCTTTGAGCAAATAGTATCAAACACTGATGTCTATGCCAAGAGTGCCATTCCATTGAAGCTGTCACATTCTTGGACAATTTTTTTTGTAATTTTTGTCAAATTGTTACCATGCATGTTTCAATGCTACCATCATCTAAGTCTTTAAATGATAAATATGGCATTGTCAAGTCTTTAAGCTTAACTTTCCTGAAACTAACACATAGATTTCAATCAAGTTTTACAGAAATAACTTTGCTACAATTAGACATCAGTTTTCATAGCCTAATGCAGAACACTTTTCAAGTTAAGACTTCTTTTCTTTCTCCTATAAGAGAAAAGTTGTAGATGCAAAGATAGAAATACATCCAAAATAACAGAGGACCTCAAAACATATTGAGCTTGTATTATAGTCCTTGATTGGTGTTACTTTAGATTTTGATTTATTCATAAAATGGCATGTTAGGGTCTTTAACTTAAAAACTTTCTTTGCCTTTCTAATATCAGTTTGGTGGAGCGATACAGCCCTGTTATTGATGTTGCAGATACACTTCTTGAAGGTGTAATAGCTTTGCTTATTGCATGGCAAATTCTTTCACTAAAATTATTTTTGAAAAAAAACTTTATACGCCAGATAAATCAGATGTCATAGTCATAGTTTATCACAGTGGATAATCACATATTACAATATTTTCAGTAAATCTTCTATAATTTTGTAAACACTGGACAGATTTGAATTCGGTTTGAAGCAGAGAATGTGGGCAGACGCTACATATTAGATAGATGTGGTGATTTTTGAAAAATCAACTCTTAAAAAGTTAATTGAAGATCAATCAACATTTTGGTTGATCTTCAATAACTTTTTTATCAGTTGATTTTTCAAAAACCTACCACATCCAGGTTATTCCTGACATTTTTCGGCTTTCTCTGCTTCAAACCGAATTCAAATTGGTCAAGTATTGACAAAGTTATTGAAGATTATCAGAAATTCTAAGTGTTATACACTGTGGTTTATATTCAATTAATATTTTGTGGGTAACTGCAACCCCCCACACCACTACCTTTTTCAAGACCTTTAAAAAGTTTTAATCACTAAAAAGTGTTGAAAGTTTTCAGAATATTACCTGAGGAACCAGAAACTACTCTTAATTCATTTGAAAATGCTTTTTAGCAACCCAGGACTATATGACCAGGGAGACAATGTCACAACCCTAGTGTCTTCTTCACTTGAAAAACTATAACCTGGTCTATATTTAGGCCACTATTAGAGATACGGCCTTGATATTTCACACATGGAGACTTTCCGCCAAGACCTTTCCTTATGGACCATGACCTTTGACCTAGTGACCTTGACCTTGGAGTTTGACTTACTTTTAAAAAAAAACTTTAACCTGGCCTATATCTCATGCACATTTACAGATAGAGCCTTCATTTTTCACATATGGATACCTCATACCATGGCCTTTGACCTCGTGACCTTGACCTTTGACTCCTTCACATCAAGCTCTGGTATAGGCCAGCTATTATTGGTAGAGCCTTGTTATTTCACAAATGGATACCTCCTGCTAAGACCTTTATGTGTGACCATAATCCTTGACCTTGTGACCTTGACCTTGAAGTTTGACCTACTTTCGAAAAATTTAACCTGACCTATATCTTAGGCACTATTAGAGATAGAGCCTTTATATTTCACACATCATATATACCTCCTGCCAAGACCTTTCATTTTGGACCATGACCTTTGACATCTTGACCTTGGAGTTGACCTAGTTTTGTGACAAGCTCCAATATAGGCGAGCTATGAGGGGCGTTCATTAAAGATTTCCCCTGACCTACTTTCAGTTGAGGTAGGAAGTTAAAATTGTACACATACATTACCGTATACCTCTATAGGTCACATGAAAAATTGCAGCTCTGAAATGTAATTTGTTTCTCGTTTCTGTGTGCTGAAGTTAAGTAAGGTAGCGTGATGGAGCAAGTCATCAGATTTCTGTATTTGAAAGGTCGCACTCTAAAGGAGGAATTTGATGACATGAAAGAAGTTTGTGGGGATGATGTCCCATCATATGACTTTGTCAAACACTGGTATACTCAGTTCAAGAGTGGACGTAAGTCTGTGAAACAGTCCGAATCCTGGGCACCCACAGTCTGTCATTGA
The DNA here is from genome assembly GCA_963680895.1 of Fragum sueziense. Taxonomy (NCBI): domain Eukaryota; kingdom Metazoa; phylum Mollusca; class Bivalvia; order Cardiida; family Cardiidae; genus Fragum; species Fragum sueziense. Next base: position 24,392,881 of record OY804607.1, read on the forward strand.
TGATGCCAACATAAAGTCAATGCAAGGTTTCGGGCACAATCTACGGTGTTCTACAGAACATGTCTCCAAAATTGCATTAAACGATGGCAGAAGTATGTGGCTCTGGCTAGAGGCCATGTAGACAAAGATTAATATTTGTGCCAAAAGTTTCAATTCTCTATACTTATTGGAAGTAGGTTAGGGGAAATCTTTAATGAACGCCCCTCGTATGTTGTCCGCAGGCAACTCTTGTTGTGTCTTAGATCTAGTCTTTTAAGTCTTTATTTTATTTGGCTTTTGTTTCTTTCTTCAATTCTTTTGACCTACTATCTAGGTTACTGATTGTCCAATTGAAGTCATACACAAATGCAAAAAGGTACAGTCTGATTAAAAATGTACCCAACATTTAAACTTCTTTTGTCAGTGTAAGATATCAGAATTCGATTCAAAATGAAAAAGTTGTATGAAATGATAGAAAACCAAATTATTATATATTTGTTTCCTTTTTAGCTCACCTGAGCACAAAGTGCTCAAGGTGAGGTATTGTGATCGGTCGTCCGTCGTCCGTCCGGTCGTCCGGCCGGCCGTCTGTCCACAATTTCTTTAAAGATCTTCTCCTTCCAAACCAGTGAGCCAATCTTTTTGAAACTTGGCAGGAATGATCCTTGGGTGAAGGACTTTCAAAGTTGTTAAAAGAATTTAATTCTATCAAAGACTCTGGCTGCCGCGGCATGAGAAAAGGGGAAAATAGCCAAATCTTTTAAAAATCTTCTTCTGCCTAACCCTTTGCCAATATTCTTGAAACTTCACATGAATGATCCTTGGGTGAAGGGCTTTCAAAGTTGTTAAAAGAATTTGATTCTATCAAAGACTCTAGCTGCCGCGGCATGAGAAAAGGGGAAAATAGCCAAATCTTTTAAAAATCATCTCCTGCCTAACTAGTTGGCCAATATTATTGAAACTTCACATGAATGATCCTTGGATGAAGGGCTTTCAAAGTTGTTAAAAGAATTTGATTCCATCAAAGACTCTGGCTGTCGCAGCATGAAAAAAGGGGAAAATAGCCAAATCTTTTAAAAATCATCTCCTGCCTAACCAGTTGGCCAATATTCTTGAAACTTCACATAAATGATCATTAGGTGGCGGGCTTTCAAAGTTGTTAAAAGAATTTGATTCCATCAAAGACTCTGGCTGCCGCGGCATGAGAAAAGGGGAAAATAGCCAAATCTTTTAAAAATCATCTCCTGCCTAACCAGTTGGCCAATATTCTTGAAACTTCACATAAATGATCCTTAGGTGAAGGGCTTTCAAAGTTGTTAAAAGAATTTGATTCCATCAAAGACTCTGGCTGCCGCAGCATGACAAAAGGGGAAAGTATAAGCCAAATCTTCTAAAAATTAAATCTTTTTCTGCCTAACCAGTTGGCCATTATTCTTAAAAGTTCACACAAATGATCCTTTGGTGAAGGGCTTTCAAATTTGTTAGAAGAATTTTGTTAATATTTAAACTATTGCCTATTAGTGCAGCAGTATCAGAAAAAGGACAAAAGAGCAATACTTTTAAAAAAGACTGAATATTTGTTACATTCATTTGAAAAACACATGAGAAAGGGCTTTATTGAAACATTTATTTTGCTGCTATTCAGGTCTAAGTGTTTAATTTCAACAAGGCAACAATTTTCAGGTGAGCGACCTAGGGCCATCATGGCCCTCTTGTGTTATAAAATTTGCTAGGCTTTTTGTATGTTGCTCTTAACATTATAAGCATTCTAATGTACAAATAATGCGACCCTACAGTACATTAAAAATTGTTCAAGGCATGGTCACACTCAACTCTGAATCCACAAAAGAAGTGTTTCATAGATGAATGTTCTTGGGTGTTATCAGGCAGTGATAAGGCCAAATATTGTGTGTGACCTGATCTTTTATCTTCTTTCTAAGCTTATTGTTTTGCTTTGAATGAGAACAACTTTGCCCCGCGTTATAACATTGTTTTTACTTGGCAGCCATTGTAGATCTCCTTCAATAACATAAATAATCAGAATGTGTGACGCTTTATGCATGGTCAGCAATTGCTTAAATATTTTGTGAGTTTGAATTGTAGACACCAGGGATTTTGTTACCTACGAGTCCCGAGTCCCTGACTCATATTTTTTTCTCAGGACTCATTGATTAATATTTAAGTGAGTCCCAGAATGCTAACATTTTCAATGTGTAATCAACATTGTCTTACAAAGACTCATATGTTTCAATATTGGACTCATTGTTTTGGGAACCAGTGAGTCCCAGGACTCTTCCGCATAAATTTGTTACAAAATCACTGTAGACACTCTTATTTATCCATAGGAATATGGCATAATGTGTTTTTGTACTTAAATGCAAAGCTATTTGTGATACTTCAGTTTTAGCTCCACTGGCCTTTAGGCCTGTCAGCTTTTACCATGGCAATGTGTCTGTTTATGGTTTTGTCTGTTTATCCGCAAACGTTCTCAGAGCTTTTCTATTTTACAGTGTTCTTGTATCGCAGTGAACACAACTATAATCATTAATGTCTTATTTGTACTTATAAAATTGCTTTTTAGCTTGCCCGAGACGAAAGCTATTGTCATACCCTTGGATGTTTCAGTTGATGTCTGTGTCTGCAAAAACTTTTACCCAGCCCATATCTAAGGTCATATTAGAGATAGAGCCTTGATATCTCATACATGGATACCTCCAATCAAGACCTTTAATTTGAGACCATGACCTTTGACCTTTTGACATTTGAGTTTGGCCTCTTTATAAAGAAACTTTAACCTGACCTACATTTTTAGTACCATTACAGATACAGCCTCAATTTTTAGCTCCACTGGCCGCCAGGCCAGCAGGCTATTGTCATGGCGGTGTGTTCGTCGTGCGTGCGTCAGTCCGTCCGTCCATCAGTCCGTCCGTAAACTTTTTCTTTAAAAGTCTTCTTCTCAGAAACTACCAAATGGATTTCAGTCAAACTTCACAAGAATGATCCTTAGGACCTTAGGTGACCCTTTCTCAGATTCCTTCAAAGAATTTGGATTGAATCAGAATAACCCGAGTTATCTGCCCTTGAATGTCAAAAATAGCTGGTTTTGACTTTAATTTTACTCTGAAATCCACAAATATAAACCAATCAAGATAAAACTAGGAAAGAATGTTGGTGACTATAAGATCTTACCTTGGTATAATTTTCAGCTTGATCTGAATTTTACATCATGAGTTATGTGCCCTTGAAATTGACAAAATTGGCATTTTCGGCTCTATTTGACTTTGTTTTCACTCTAGCAAATACAAATATTGACCAATCTAGACAATACTTGCACAGAATGTTGGTGACGATAAGATCTTGCTTTGGTATAATTTTCAGCTTGATCTGATCCAAATATCATGAGTTATGTGCCCTTGATATTGACAAAATTGCCATTTCCGGCTCTATTTTAACATTGCTTTCACTCTAGCAACTACAAATATTGACCAATCAAGACAAAACTGAAACAGAATGTAGGTGACCATAAGATATTGCCTTGGTTTAATTTTCAGCTTGATCTGAATTTTGCATCATGAGTTATCTGCCCTTGAAATTGACAAAATTGCCATTTTCAATTCTATTTTGACTTTGTTTTCACTCTAGCAACTACAAATATTGACCAATCAAGACAAAACTTGTATAGAATGTTGGTGACTATAAGATCTTGCCTTGGTATAATTTTCAGCTTGATCTGAATTTTGCGTCATGAGTTATGTGCCCTTCATTTGACAAAATTTCCATTTCATGCTTTATTTTGACATTGCTTTCACTCCAGCAACTACATTGTAACAAATATTGACCAATTAAGACAAAATTAAGACAGAATGTTGGTGACTATAAGATCTTGCCTTGGTGTAATTTTGAGCTTGATCTGAATTTTATATCATGAGTTATGTGCTCTGGTTATGGACAAAATTGCCATTTTCGGCTTTATTTTCACTTTCACAACCATTAGTATTAACTAATCAATACAGAACTTTCACAGAAATCTTACTGACCATATGATCTTACTTGCTTGTAATTTTCAGCTTGGTCATGCATTTGCTTGTTTGCGCAGCTTGAACCTTTGAAATTGCATTCAACAAGACAAACAATCAGGCCTGTGGAGCGCTTCCAGGCCGCCAGGACTGTCTAGTTCACATATATAGATACTTACTGCCAAGATCTCCATTTGTGACAATGACCCTTGATCTTGGAGTTTGACCTACTTTTGAAAAACTTTCCCTTGGCCTATATCGTATGTCCTATTGCACCTACAGCCTTGATATGTTATACCTAGATACCCTCCATTAAGACCTTTAGTTTGTAATCATGACCTTTGACCTTGTGTACTTGACCTTGGAGTTGGATTTTTTTTTTTTTCAAAATCATGAATATGACCTTTGTCCTATGTACTATCAGAGATAGAGCCTTGATATTTCACACAAGGATACCTCTTGCCAAGGATTTTCATTTGTGACCATGACCTTTTACCTTGATGTTAGAGTTTGACCTGTATTTTTATGCTTCCCGAAGGGAGAGCATATAGTCGCCGCTTCGTCTGTCCGTCCGTCATTCCGTCCGTCCGTCCATCCGTCCGTCCGTCCGAAGCGATTTCTCTATAACCCTTGGGCCAAATCAAATGACACTTACCATGTGAACTCCCTATGACATAATGCCGATGTACTTTTCCCTGTTTTTGGATTTGAGGCCTCGTCATGGGAAAAGGGGACTTAAGGTCAAATACACTTTTTCTCTAATTTCTCATAGTCTAATGGTCAGAATTTGAGGAAATTTCATATTTGAGTAGCAAATCAGATGCCCTTGACAATAAACTAAAAAAAGAAATTTGCGTATAAAAAGTTTGTCATGGAAAAAGGGGGCTTATCGTTTGTTAGCTTAATCTTAGCTCTGTATGGTATACATTTATTGTGACAAAGCCTTATTCGGGGAGCATTGTCCGTCTCTGACGGCTCTTGTTTGACAAGCTGTCATTAAGGTGAGCTATGTTGTCCATGGATAACTCTTGTATATGTCCTGACATAAAGGTTGTGTTGCAATCTAGGGATAGAAAAATAAAATGTCTTTTAATTCTGTGTATTGGTAGTGTTACACAATATCTTTAATTTATATGTGTAAGAATCTAATAAAGAATTATTTATAGCTCAGACGAGTACATAGATACTGAAATCTTTTTAGCGAGCCGGGACTTTATGTCCGGGGAGCTAATGTCACAGCCCTAGTGTCGGCGTCAGCGTCGGCGTCGCGTCCCGTCGCGTCTTCACTTGAAAAACTTTAACCTGGTCTATATCTCAGGCACTATTAGAGATACAGCCTTGATATTTCATACATGGATACATCTCTACAAGACCTTTCATTTTGGACCATGACCTTTGACCTAGTGACCTTGACCTTGGAGTTTGACCTACTTTTGAAAAACTTTAACCTGGCCTATATCTCATGCAGTATTATTGATAGAGCCTTGATATTTCACACATGGATACCTCCTGCCAAGACCTTTCATTTGGGACCTTGACCTTGTGACCTTGACCTTGGAGTTTGACCTACTTTTAAAAAAATAGCTGTTTTTGTGACAAGCTCCCGTATAGGCGAGCTACGTTGTCCAGGGACAACTCTTGTTTATTTCTCGGCCATGGCGCAGTTGGCAACGCATCTGCCTCTCATTCGAGAGGTCCCGGGTTTGATACCCGGCCGCGGCAAATACCCTTACAAACATGTCACCCATCAATGGTTTAATATCGTGAACCTATGTGGGGGAGCAGCTGGAGGCTTGGTAAGGGTTTTGTGGTAGTACTGGTATGAGAAACGACAGGAATCCATGGTTAGGTGCTCCAGCCACCGTGATATGACCTTAGTAGTTGAAAAAGGCGTAAAACTCCAATAAACCAACCAAACTTTTTTTATTTCTCGGGGCCGTGGCCATAGCACAGTTGGTAGTGCATTGGGCTCTCACTCGTGATGTCTCTCGTGTTGGATCTTCGGCAAGGGCAAATATCTTTTCTGACCAAATTGTTAATTGCCAGTTGTTTGATAATCATTAACCTTTGTAGGCGAGCAGCTGTAGGCTGGGTCAGTATATTTTGGTAGTACTGGTGTGAGAAACGTCAGGAATGCACAGGAATTCCTAGTTAGACCTTCCAGCCACCACAATATAACCATAGCAGTTGAAAGGGGCGTTTAACCCCAATCAATCAATGGATGTCCAAATTGTCAATGTCTTTCTTGATTTTAGAAGCTATTAGAACCTCAAGGTCTGGATTGATAATAATCATATCTTTTCTCAAGTAAGCAACTTAGGGACAATGGCCCTCTTGTAATGAAATAGTTATGATATGTTCTACTAGCATATTGTGAGCTTCTAGCAAATCAGTCCCTCTTATTTATGAGATGGCAAAGATGAATCTAAAGCAAGTCTTGTATGAGAAAAGTTTAAATTTGATGATCATGTTGGTACTAGATTCATCAATCATATACTGGAAGGAATATATAATATTCAAGCAATTTGCTTGCTGCTGTCATTTAGATTGATGATACCATTTAAATTCTAAAATAAAGCCAGTAGAGCGATACAAGACCTTTTAATGCCCCCGTATCGAGAGATCGGGGGCATATTGTTTTACTCGTGTCCGTCTGTCTGTCTGTCTGTCCGTCCGTCTGTCCGAAAACTTAACCTTTGCCTTTTCTCCAAAAGTATTTGACATACAAAGCTCAAATTTGGTATGCAACTTCCTTTCAATGATATCTATCTGTTCCATGCAGTTTGACCTTCCTCAAGGTCATCCCGTAACCCTTATCAACCCTTTACTCTACGAAAACTTAACCTTCTACTTCGAAAACTTAACCTTTGCCTTTTCTCCAAAAGTATTTGACATACAAAGCTCAAATTTGGTATGGGCCACGGCCTTAGCGCAGTTGGTAGCGCATCTGACCCTCATACGAGAGGTCCCGGGTTCGATACCCGGCCGCGGCTAATACCCTTTCTGACAAAATTGTCACCCACCAATGGGTTTGAAATCGTTAACCTAAGTGGGCGAGTAGCTGGAGGCTCGGTAAGGGTGTTGTGGTAGTACTGGTTTGAGAAACAACAGGAATCCATGGGTAGGTGCTCCAGTCGCCGCGATATGACCCTGGTAGTTGAATGCGGCGTAAAACCCCAATAAACTCAAACTCAAACTCAAATTTGGTATGCAACTTCCTTTCAATGATATCTATCTGTTCCATGCAATTTGACCTTCCTCAAGGTCTTCCCTTAACCCTTATCAACCCTTTAGTCTACGAAAACTTAACCTTCTACTTCGAAAACTTAACCTTTGCCTTTTCTCCAAAAGTATTTGACATACAAAGCTCAAATTTGGTATGCAACTTCCTTTCAATGATATCTATCTGTTCCATGCAATTTGACCTTCCTCAAGGTCATCCCTTAACCCTAAATAACCCTTTACTCCATGAAAACTTAACATTTTAGAAAAATGGCCATTTCGGGGGCATTTGTGTTTCACAAACACATCTTGTTTCTGTCAAAAATTAAATTTCCCACCACAAAATTAATATCAAATTTACACTCTTCACTAAGCTAATCATGTAACATTCAAAGTACCAAATTACGAGGAAAAAACCACTAAAACCCTAAGAAACAAATACAACAAAATCTTGAACATCATATCCTTTTACTATTTACTATTTCCCCATAGATGCTTTTTGCATGAAATCAAAATCTTTCGGTTTGATCAATCATTAGTAAACAAAAAAAAAAAATCACTTGAAATGTCTGAGAATTACTTGTCAATGGCATTATCATTTTGTATCCTGTCTTTACCATTCGCCTTTTTTTTATCTTTACCCAATTTTCAGAATGTCTTTTTTGACAAGAAAGAATCAGAGAATACTAACACAAACACTGAACAAAACACTGACAGACCCGCGGGTAGCTCGACCAGTATGAAAGTTGTGTATCCGTACAAAAATCCAGATGTTACGGAAGTATTCTATAAAACAAAGGAAGATAATAAGATGAATATAGTGGAAATGGAAGTTATACCTAGAAGTTATTCAGAATTAGAGAACTATTATGCAGAAGAACCATTATCACATATCAACCCCGAGGAGCCGGGAAAATCTATATACGATGTTATATGGATTACCGAAGGCTGGGAGAAAAGTCGTAAAGTATTAGAAAAGGAATCAGAAAAAAGTAGACATTCTGTTGAAAAAGAATCGGAAAAAGGACATTCAGTGGAATATAAAGTAGACGAAAAGCATAAAGACTCAGTTGAGAGTGTTAAACCACCCTCACCAGAACCAATCAGTATTAACGAGGAAGCACCTGCTACCACTAACAGCATTAAACATGAAGAAGTTATAGATACTAAACCTGAAACTGTAAGCATTAAACCAGAAGGATCTACCAATAGTGAAGTTCAGGAAAGTATCCCACCGCCTAGTGTAGAAACAGAGGTATAGCCTATGCCTTATTCTATTCCATTATATATTTTAGAATGCAATCAAATCATAACTATAGATCTTAAACAATTATGTTATATTCATTCTTAAATTCAGAGATCAATTTCAAAAACCCATAATTAATAATTCAGATGATAAATTTCAATTAGGGTAAAATGAGGGGGGGGGGGGATATTGTGAGGGGGTCATTCAATATACATGTATTACAGTATATATTTTAAACTTGTAGTTTCATTGTTCTATGCTATTTGGACTTGACTTCAACTTGTTTACATCATTGTAATGGAAGATCTTTGTTGCTTTGAAATTGATAACGAAATTCTGTTCCTGGGTTTTAAGATGGGAATAAATAAAGAAAGCAATTCAAGAAAGATGCATGTGCATGATGCAAGGATATTTTGGTTTGAAATGGCATTTTGTGATTAGAAAATTATTAACTTACTCTTATCTTAATATTTCTTCATCTCCTTCCAACCTTCAATTCCGCACTGTAGCTTTCTTGCATCCTTTCTCCCTTTAGCACAGTAGATTTTACTATTGATCTTCTAAATTACAAATAGAGAAAATTTGGATAATGCCAAATTTAATTACTCCTGGCTGGTCATAGGGCCTACTCCAGTTTGCTGTTGTTTCTGCCTTTAGCATTCTTTTTGGCCACAGCCATAGTGCAGATGGTAGGGCATCTGACTCACTCATGAGGTCCCTATGTCCAGTACCGGGTGCCAGCAAACATCCTTGTCTCCCACCAAGGATTGGCAAACTATGTGGGCGACCAGCTGGAGGTTTGGTAAGGATGTTGTCGTAGTACTGGTGAGAGAAATGACAGGAATCCATGGTTATGTTCTTCAGCCATGATGAAAATTATGACCATAGCAGTTAAAAAGAAACTAGGGGAAGTTCAGCCTACTAAATGTTTTGGCATTGGAGCAATACATGTCAACTTGCCTGAGTTTCTTCTCAATGACAGAAATTACCTTGTTGCTCTATACCATGATTTATTAATACTTTATTAAAAATCCTTTGAGCTCAAAACATTGATGTGGGGGAAACAAAATCTTACTTGCATCTTACACTAGCTTTTGATACAAGAATTATAGCATCCGCAGGAGGCAGACTCTGGTGTCGTTGTCATTTTGAGATTACGCAATGTCAGAATTCTCAGTTTCATGCTGTAAACATTGGGCTGTTTAAAGATTAACTGTCTCAGTCACAACATACTTGTATATATTATAGGAAATGTTTTCATGGTTAAGGATTACAACCCATCATTATCTACAAAACACCTTGTGCATCTTGGGACATCTGTCCTCTGTGGCTATGGATATTGATAAGGGTATCCTAGGTCAATGTCTGTTGCCATGGATGATGTCAAGAAATTGATGAGGGTATCACTTGCTAATTTTTGTTGCCACAGATAACACCAGAACATGCCCAAAGAGTTTTCTAGATGATGATGGTGGTCACACAATTCAGGTGTCTTGTGAATCTCAACCTAAACTAGTGAATTCTCACCTAGCACTCCCTAATTCCTATACTTTCTTCTTAATTTTCTACACTTTTGCTCCTTATTTGAAAATTTATACTAATCAAAAGACCGAATTTAATAGCTGCATGAAAATTGCATGATACTAATCTTTTAACATCAACAATTATGTCATGATAGGAGCTTTCTGATAATTGCAGGTGACAATAGAAAAAGTCATTGTGGTTTGCATTTGTTCTTTTTCCAAACATTTCCAATCGGTGAAGGGGCCATGAACATAGCACATTTGTTAGCGCATCCAACTCTTATTTATGAGGTCTCCGGTTCGATTCCCAGATCCCCCAGATGTTGTGGTAGTACTGGTATGAGAAACAATAGGAATCCTTGGTTAGGTTCTCCAGCATTATAAAGAAGTGTTATATCCTGATCAATCCTATCGTGAATATCAAAACTAGGCATTGTACTGGAAAGGGCTTTTACTTTTGTATAAGATATTGTTGTGATAGGCCTGGAATCTTGGCGTTGCATGAACTATGAAGTTTGTAATAGGACAAAACTAACAAGATGTATAATTACACCTGATACAACCCACCCTCTTCACCCTCCCCCAACCTAAAGTAGTGAACAAACTGGCCTTTTATCCATCATTCAGTCTAATATTTAATTTACATAATATTAAACAAGCATTCTGATTGGATGTAATATTGTCTCATCCAATTAGATTTGTTGTTGTAATATTGAATGAGGTGCTGATTGGTTGATGAATACAGGCCTTGAAATTTTAGATCCCCTTTCCTATAGATTGATATGTCTAACTTTAGATACATCTGTAAACAAAGCTTGTACTTTGTGCTATGAAAGTTTCTAAAAATTCAGGTGCCTTTCTCACTTTCAAAATCTCTTTCTGTCCTTTATTGGTAACAACTAAGGTATTTTTGCATTGCTACCATACTGGCAGTAAGGCCCATAATGGCAAAGCTTTCAATTCACATCTGCAGGACTACTAGCAAGGTTTATGCTCATAAACAGAAATCATTTAGAGATTTTCTTTTTGAGGATACCATTCATAATTTGGGTTGCATTTAGTGGTTTTGGTGCATTTATTTGGAAAAATATAGAGGGATAAAGAGACTATATTATTGTGTATCCACATATATCAGTATGAAATTTCATGTACAAAGTTTTATATAAAATGATATTAACCCTTTCTCAAATAATCTGTGACATTTGACATCACTTGATAAAATTTGGAAAGCATTACGAGGTATAAAGAAAATGCTGAAAATCAGTATTTTCTCCATTTCTCTCAATACTTTCTATGCTGAAATGTACCAACTCCAAGCAGAAAGTCTAATTTTGTCGTCCCTTTCACTTTGAAACCATTGGAAATGTTGTTTGTGAAAGGGTTGATTTTAAGAAATTAATTTCCCTATATTGTAGGTAGGACTAGTTTCGCAGCTAGGTGGGTTATCTATACAAGGTCCTGGTATGGTGTCACCAACATTGTTGTCTGATCAGGAACGAAAACTCAACTGGGAAAAAGGTAATGTACATAATGAATGGAGTATTTTAAAGCATTTGAAGGGTTAATAGAATACAGTACAACAGAGAAGAAGGGTCAAAGACATGCCAAAATTGTTATTTGAATTCCAAACCCTATGTTGTTGGTACTCATTGGAATCGTCTCAATGAGATGATTCCAATGAGTACCCACAATATAGGGTTTCATCAACAGTTAATGATATTTGATAATAAATAAATGATAAAGAACTAGTGTCCCAGCTAGGTGGATTGTCTACACAAGGTCCTGGTATGGTGTCTCCAACATTGTTGTCTGATCAGGAACGAAAACTCAAATAGGAAAACATTGGGGTAAATGAAGAAATTGCTTGTGACAAGCAATTTCTTCATTTCCCACAATGTTTTCTACCCAGAAAGACCAAAAATTGTGAACTTTTATTCGCTTAAAATTGTTGTCTGCAACATCTTTAAATTTAATTAAGACAATTTCTAAAAATTTGCTATCTGGTAAAAGGTTAAAGTGACATTTCAGAATTTTTTATAATAAATTTTACTTTTATTATGCTCCCCGAAAAAATTTCGGGGGAGCATATAGTCGCCACGCTGTCCTTCCGTCCATCCGTCCTTCCATCCGTCCACAGCCAGATCTCAGCATCCCTTGGACCAAATTCAATGAAACTTCACAGGTGAACTCCTGGGGTCAATCCCTAGGGACCTTTTTCTCCGTTTCTTGATTTGAGGCTGCGTCATGGAAAAAGGGGCCTTAATGTAAAAATTAGTTTTTCTCTAATTTCTCTTCATCTAATGGGCAGATTTTAATGAAATTTTGTACTTATGTGATGAATGAGATGTTCTAGACTATATTCTATAAATAATGTGTGTACAAAAAATCTGTCATGGGAAAAGGGGGCTTAATGTATGATGGGGTTTTTTTTGTGACAAACACTTATTCGGGGAGCATAATCCGTCTATGACGGCTCTTGTCTGAAAGAGCATATTTCCTTATGAAAATTCTGAAAATTTCAAGCCAAAATATTGCGCCGTTTACGAGAAATTTATATTTTTGTGTTAAAATTGAACAAATTGTTGTGGACATTAGTTCTGATTTATATGCAATTTATCGATTATGTCTCAACTTTAAATGCGTGCTTCTCGCTTATTGGCAACAACTTAAAAAACTTATAGTATTTATACTCATTAGAATAACCAATCTTGGCATCAAGACATACTTTAAAAAATTGAAATTGGAATGAAATGTCCCTTTAAGGGCTCTTTCCTCAGATCCAGGATCATATTATATCAGCATGTTTATAAACTTTATTTGCTTTATTTTGTAGGTTGTATTGATTATCTAGGCCAAGATTCCTTTGAAAATATTCAGCGTAAGATAGAATCAAGCATGACACCGACGGAGCCCCAGCCAGAACCGCCAGCGCCAGAAACGCCAGCACCAGAAAAACCAGCCCCAAAGACGGCACCAGCGCCTGCCAAACCAGCAGTGGCAACAGCTACTGCAAAACCAGCAGTGGCACCAGCTACCGCCAAGCCAGCAGTGGCACCAGCGCCTGCCAAACCAGCTTTGGCTAAACCTGGTACGACGACAGGCAAGCCCGCTCCCGCCACGGCGGCGCTGAGCAAGCCGGCTCCCGCCACGGCCCCTAAACCAGCAGTGGCCTCAGGCGCAACTGGAGCAACAGGAGCCAAGCCCGATCCCAAAACACAGCCAGCTAAACCCACATCAACCGCCATGAAAATTTCTCTCTCTTCTACGAAAAAGAAATGAGGAAATTTGAAAGAAATTGTTAAAAATAGCATGAGTTAGCTTTAATAAATTATTCTTGACAATGTTAGAGATGAATTATAGACATGCGAGGTAAATAGAAGCAAATGGTGCTGGCTTTGGCGTTGAAATTTTGCATTAACCCATTACCATACAGTGATGCCTTTTGACACCCAAAAAGATAAAGACTTTTAAAAACATTGTGGAAAATGAAGAACAATTTCTTGTGACAAGCAATTTCTTCATTTCCCACAATGTTTTCTACTCAAAAAGTCATAAATTCCAAAATTTCATCACATTGAAATTGTCTTCTGCAACTTCTTTTAATCTTGATATGCTTGGAATTTTGTTGTTTGGTAATGGGTTAACCTTGCAACAGAATGATAGATCAGTCTCAAAATAAGTAAATGTGATGTATTTACCTCTTTTGCTTATGCATTAACCCATTACTGCACAGTGACGCCTTTTGACTCACTCACAAGAAAAGACTTACGAAAACATTGTGGGAAATGAAGAAATTGCTTGAAACAAGCCATTTCTTTGTTTCCTACAATGTTTTCTAAACAAAAACACAAGAAAATGTGAAATTCCATACACTTGATATTGTTGTCTGTAACATCTTTTGAAGTTCAAAATTTTGTTGTTTGGTAATGGGTTGAAGGGATACCTCTCAGTCGCTCTAGCAATATGATACCCAGAGCTATGAATAGGAGGGAGCATTGACTTTGTGAAAGATGGTCTACCAAACTCTGTTATGTTGGTTCTTAACCCTTTCCGAAACGGAAAAAATTAGGGTGATCTTATTTGAAACTTGTTTCAAAAGATAAAATTGGTGTTTATGAAGAGAAGATTTGTGTAAAATAAAGCACAGAAAATATTGAGACAAAAGGAGAAATTGCTGATTATCAGCAATTTCTTCTCTTGCCTTAATGTTTTCTCAAGCCTATTGTCTTAGGACTTCAAAACCAGGTCTTGTTTGGGAAAGGGTTAAAGGCTTTTTAGCCCTTGTCAATCTTGATTAACCCTTTCCCAAACAAGACTAGGTTTTGACATCCCTAATAGAATAGGTGTTAGAAAACATTGAGACAAAAGAAGAAACTGCTGATAACCAGCAGTTTCTCCTTTTGTCTCAATATTTTCTGTGCTATATTATGCACAAATTCTATCTACAACATCCTGTTTGTCACCTACAGCAGCATTAATATTGGACTAAAATTTTGTCATTTGGGAAAGGGTTAAAACAAGCAAGGGCTGTAGAAAAAGGTTAAATTAGTGTTCACAACACAGGGTTTGGCTTAATCTGGAATTGGTCTTAAATTTTGTTGCCTCGAGATCTAAAATTTCATAACTCCCTCTTGAAAAGAGCTCTGTGTATCCATAATTCAGCAAATGTGTGAGTTATTGCTTTCCTACACCTGAAAATTTCGAAAATACTGTAAAAAGTAATAATAAAATGTACCAGTATGCAGAAACGAGATTTTGTAGAACAAAGATACTGCCATTCGCTGATGTTTTAACCCTTTACCAATCAGCAAAATTTATACTGTACTAATATGAAAGGTGCTGCAGACAGGAACAATATGGATACTAGAGTACTTCCGTAACAAATTGTGAATAAAAATGGCAGAAAAAACATTGAGACTAAAGGAGAAAAGGCTGATTATCAGCATTTCTCCTTTTGTCTCAATGTTATTTCAAGGACGTCAAAACCACATCTTTTTTGGGAAAGAGTAAATACAGATACCAGAGGTGCGTTCTTTAGAGCGAGATTTCTTGAGATATCTTGAGATTTCTCACGATGTTTTAGGATAAAGCGTTCCTCTGAGCAAGGCTTTAAAGACGATCACTGGGAGCCGCCATTGCTCTATACTTCTTTCGGAACTCCTCGGTAAATTCTGTAGAATCTATATGGGAGAAAATTGACAGAGTTTTTCCAAATGCTCCATGATTCATAAACCGCGGAATTCCGAATGCTCCATACTTCATAATGACGTCATTTGTATGAAGTATGGAACATTCGGAACACTTCCCTTATAATCTCGGTCTCAAAGACGCTGTATCAAAAATATCTTAAGAAATCTTAAAAAATCTCGCTCTAAAGAATGTGCCTCTGATTTGTTTTGAAAAAATTCTGTGAATGAGATTATTTGATTGGAAGTGTGGCAGCAATGATTGCTCAAGGTTGGGATTATTTAATGCTTGAGGATTGCAACCCATCATTACCTACAAAACACTTTGTGCATCTTCAGGTGTCATCCGTTGCAATGGAAATTAATGAGAGATGCACTCGTCTATTTCCGGACATCACCTGTAGCAATAAGAAGTGATGAGGGAAACCCTCAGCATTCCCATTGCCACAGATGACGCCCTAAGTAACATGAAGTGTTTGGTATCTATTAATGGATGGAATACCTTATATTAAACCCTACATTCTTGTGTTATGAACTTTAAGCCTTTCTCAAACAATAATAGGTTTTGACAACTCCTGAATAGAAATCTTAAGAAAACATCAATGGAAAAGAAGAACATGTTTATAAACTATCAATTGATTTCAATACCAGGAATTGTTTGGGAAAGGGTTAATTGGTTCAAGGCAAAGTCGGGACTACTTTTCTCAGAAATAGACTAATATAATATTAGGAACTTACATAGGTAATAAATAATCATGTGTAATCTTTATATGTGTATATCTATATGCATAATATTCTTTATTAATCAGAAATCTAATTGTTTTAACTCAATGTACACAAATTTGCTCTTATTCTCATGAATTTTGTAGAAACATGTTTGAGAGATGTTTTAAAACATATAAGACAGTTGCATAACATTTAGGTTAAAACAAACTCGCAGTAACACAATGAAAGTGTGAGTTTAATTAAACTTCTTTTGTGTAAATTCACCTGGTGATTGAATTTTTTTCCCAATATCACAATGAATGATACTAGTGAAAATATGTCTGTTATTATAAGCATATCAGTTCTGCATTAGTATTAATTCCTGTTTGTTAAAGGTACTTGCATACTTTAAATCCATTTAGTTAAGATTTTGTTCAAAATATAATCCTGTGTAGTGCAATATTTTTGATGTCTGGGACATTTTTTCTCTTTCATAGTTTAAAAGTTCATGTTGTTAAATAACATTTTTCTTTGAAGAAATTTCTGTATTGTCCATGTAGGGTTTTAAAATTCCATTTTTCTATTTAATGTGAAATCGCATTACTTGAACAAATTTTCTTTCTCAATAAGTTAATGATGTATATGTCATTTTGCAATAACAATAGTTGAGTTTGGGTCTGGAAAAATGGCCCTTAACCCTCTCCCAAACAAGACCTGGTTTTGACGTCCCTAATAGAAAAGGCTTGAGAAAACATTGAAACAAAAGAAGAAACTGCTGATAACCAGCAGTTTCTCCTTTTGTCTCAATATTTTCTGCGCCATATTTTACACAAATCCTATCTTTATAACATCAATTTTGTCATTTGTGGCAGCTTTTGAAGTGGATCACCCTAAATTTTTAACGTTTGGGAAAGGGTTAAGTAAGTCCACTACTAATTTGATTCACCCGACATTGGAATAAATCGGGAGAAGACATGAACATTCTTCCGTGGAATGATGACTTCCAATGACGTCAAGTGAATCTCACTAGGGGTGGACTACCTCAATACATTTGAGAGAAACATAGATCCAGATAACATGTGCATTATGAGTGGGATCGAATTGCATGCTGTTCTCAAATAACTTCTTAATTATATGTAGCAACCATTGTAAAATAATGAGAAAGATGATAGGCTACTTCTAGATATATGTGACCCGTCAAGCTAAAAGGGACCTTATCCGAACACCAAAAATCTAAATTAAGACGAACTGTTCAGACTCCGTAAAGGTTAATCAGTAATTGCATGAGACAAATGAACATATAGTAAGATAGGGGAAACATTTCAGATTTAGAAAATTACATAAAAGTGAAAAGTGTCGGCCCTAGTCTGGCTGCGCGGATTGCGCAGACTGACTAGAGTCGATATTTTTCACACTTCCTATAAGGTCCCTTTTAGCGTGACGGGTCACATATGATAACAAGAAAGATGGTTGGCTTCTTGTCGATATAACTATAGGAGGTCTGAAATGACTTAAGGGCCTTTTTACCCGATGCCTGCTTACTTGTATTTTTGCCCAAAATTCATGAGAGAAAGTGTAATGTTATCTCAAAGATTTGATACAAAGGTAGCTAAATGTATATGCATATAATTATTGTTACTAAATGTTAACTCAGACATGTTGTATTGTTAATACCTTTTACACTTTGCCATAGGTTTTGAAATGTATAAGTGTTTGTTACTGAACCCTTTCCCAAATGTCGCAAATGTAGAGAAGTTTGATCTGAAAGCTGATGCAATTGACAAAATTGATGATCATAAAGTAAGTCATTGTATACAATGTAACAATATTGAAGCAAAAGAAGAAAATGCTGGACATCAGCATTTTCTTCTATTGTCTCAATGTTTTCCAAACATTTAAAATCAGGTCTTGTTTGGGGAAGGGTTTATTTGTGGAATTCTGCTAGGATAAAGTTTGGTGCATTGTTACATTTGAGAGTTTTACTGCTATTTATTAATTTGAATCTTAATTATCCCTTTTCTAGGCAATTCTTTTTTGTCCAAAATTGAGAGTGGTTTTAGGTTACAAAGTGTATTTGACCTAATGCAGTGAAATCTTTACATTGGTTGGGTCAAAATATTCAATGAAAAGTAGAAAATGCTTTTTATCAGCATTTATTTCTTTTCTTTCTATGTTTTCATGCGACATACATAAAAGAATTGATTGTTATGGAAAAGGGTTACAACACAAAATTGTTAATGAACAAAGAATCTGTCAGTCTATAAATTTCTTGTTAAATAGAGCAACAATTGGTGCATGATGTTTTGGATTTGTTATTGGTAGATGGTTGTGGACAGGTTTTTAGCTCCACTGGTCGAAGGCCAGCGGGCTATTGTCATGGCGTTGTGTCTGTCGTGCGTGCGTCCGTTAACTTTTTCTTTAAACATCTTCTCCTCTTATACCAGTGGGCCAATTTTGACCAAACTTGGCAGGAATGTTCCTTGGGTGACCCTTTTCAAAACTTGTTCGCGAATTTTTGATTTGTCAAAAAATGTGGGCGTGGCAGGGAGAAAGGGGCTTATCAGACTTAGAGAAATCATAAGAAAATTCTTTAAAAATCAACCATTGGGCCAATTTGAACCAAACCTGGCAGGAATGTGCCTTGAGTCATTCTTTTCAAAATTTGTTCACAAATTTTTACATTTGTCAAAAAATGTGGCCGTGGCAGGCAGAAAGGGGCTTATCAGACTAGAAATCATAAGAAAATTCTTTAAAAATCAACCATTGGGCCAATTTGAACCAAACTTGGCAGGAATGTGCATTTAGTCATTCTTTTCAAAATCTGTTCACAATTTTTTACATTTGTCAAAAAATGTGGCCGTGGCAGGGAGAAAGGGGCTTATCAGACTTAAAGAAATCATAAAAAATTCTTTAAAAATCAACCATTGGACCAATTTTAGCCGAACCTGGCAGGAATGTGTATTGAGTCATTCTTTTCAAAATTTGTTCACAAATTTTTACATTTGTCAAAAAATGTGGCCGTGGCGGGGAGAAAGGGGCTTATCAGACTTAAAGAAATCATAAGAAAATTCTTTAAAAATCAACCATAGGGCCAATTTTAACCAGACTTTGCAGGAATGTTCTTTGAGTCTCTCTTTTCAAAATTTATTCACAATTTTTTACATTTGTCAAAAAATGTGGCCGTGGCAGGGAGGAAGGGGCTTATCAGACTTAAAGAAATCATAAGAAAATTCTTTAAAAATCAACCAGTGTGTCCAATTGAACCAAACTTTGCAGGAATGTGCCTTTAGTCGTTCTTTTTAAAATTTGTTCACAAATTTTTATATTTGTCAAAAAAATGTGGCCATGGCAGGGAGAAAGGGGCTTATCAGACTTAGAGAAATCATAAGAAAATTCTTTAAAAATCAACCATAAGGCCAATTTGAACCATTTGCAAGAATGTTCTTTGAGTCTCTCTTCAAAATTTATTCACAAATATCAAAATTTGGCTGCCGCTATGTAAGGCTTACAAGAAATCATGGGATAATTCTTCCACCTTAACCAGTGGAGCGATTCAGGCCCTCCTGGGCCTCTTGTTGTTGAAGTTGATTACAGTTGTCGCCACATCGTATGGCACCTGTTTATGTTTTGTTTAACGTTCAATTACATATGAACAAAATATAAACATTGTGCCATATGATGTGGCGCCAACTGTAGTTAGTGCAAAACTGTGTACAAAATAAACCAAGATCTGGGAAAAGGTCCACTGCAGCATATTATCATTTTTTCAACAAAATCCTCGGAACTTCAGCTTGTTTTAAGCTGTAGTTACAAGGTTTTTGTGGAAAAGCGACGATATGCGACTACACACATGCACTATGTTTTCTGATAGACTTCTAAGTCTAAATACAGTCTGATCAGGATCCATGCTGCTCTCTTACCGTTGCTAAATGTTTTGAAAAAGCTGTTTGAGAACAACAGACTGCATGTATAATTATACTGGTGGTGAACTTGGCCAAAGCGTTCGACGTTTTTTCGCGATCATAGTATTCCGTCGGTATTGTAAAGCGGTAGTTACAAGATTTTATAACAACACAGACGATTTGTCAATACATATCTGTAAACCCGGTCTATTTTTAGAACAAATTCATTGTTGTTAGAAAAACTATCCAATCAGATCTTTGAACTCACATTTAAACGCAAAATATCTGTACTTTGTTGTAGCGAAAAACGTCCCTCGTCTGGCCGAGTTCACCACCAGTGGTATATGCAGGCTGATCTAGAAACATGCTGGTCTCAAATACCTGAAGGACATGTATATTCAGATCCTAATTATTTGCATGTACAACAGTTTTGCACTTAGCTCTGGAAATATTTAAATTTAATTTTCTAGATCACTTGTTGTTTAAGGTCACTATAATGGAGAAACTTTAATATTCTGTTAAATTTTGATATTTTTGTCTTCTTTTATACATTGTATGCATACAACGAACAAAATGAAATTACCAAGGGCAGATTAAAAATGTTGGAAACCAAATAATGATAAAGAAACTGTCACATATATTTTCACATGAAAATATAAACTCTTAGCTATTAATTGAAACCAAATGTACACAAAGTTGGATCTTTGTTATGATTCTTGAAATGTTTAGAATTATTAGTAACTTGATCACATTTTAATTCTATAGAAATGGCATTTTCCTTTATGTCAGTCTTCCTAACCAATATGGAAATTGTAATATTTCATAAATTGTGTTTTTTGCAATCTTTTTATGCCCCCGATAGGGAGGCATCATAAATTTGACTTGTCCGTCATTCCGTCCAAAAACTTTAACATTGGCCATAACTTCCTTATTACTTAACATATTCGCTTCATACTTTACCACAACATTCCTTGGTACATTACCTTTCTGTAGGCACATACTTTGGTGACCTTGACCCCTGGATGACCTTGACCTTGAACATAGATTGGCCATAATTTAAAATCAAAGCGGTGTCGGGGGCATTGTCATCTTACAGTGACAGCTCTTGTTTTGATAAATTTTTGTGCCATGATGCTAAGAAAGTGCTATTTGATTATTTTGTTGTTGATCTAAGTTTTTGAGACACAGATGAAAAAGTGCTACTTGTTATATATGAAATTTAAAGTTGATTATGGCAGCTTTCGTAGACAGTGCAAGTCAAAATCAGACTGCAAAGCCCAATCTGATCTTTGTCTTCATTATCTGCATGCTAAAATACTTCATCACTTATATTGTCACTTTTCATCAAAAACCTTGTAACTGCAGCTTAAAACAAGCTGCAGTTACGAGGTTTTCGTTGAAAAGCTACAATATGACCACTGATTTTGCCATTTCCAAATGGACAATTACAGTACAAAGAAAATGTATTATCAACCCTTTCCCAGACAAACCATGGTTTTAAGGCCACTTATGAAAAAAGCATTGAGACAAAAACAGTAACTGCTGATATGATTTTGAACCAGACCAGAAATTTGTTGTTCGGGAAAGGGCTAAGTATGGTTAGTGCAAACCTAAAGAATATTCTAGAAAGCATGGGCTTTCATTGTTTATTGATTAATTGCAAAGTCCAGAATTTTCAGTTTGTCATCTGTTTCGTTCAAAAACGCAGAAGCTGCAGTTTATTCAAGCTATATAGTTAACAGTATTTTGGAAAGTAACTGAAGATGTTTTTTCAATGTTTTATGTATGGAACTTTATGTATGTAATTTATAGTATGACCTTGAAAGGTGAAAAGGGGAACTTCAAAGAACGAGCTTAATAACATTGTAAGTTGATACAGTTGGTGCAAAACTATTGCAAGAACCCCAAAAGAAAATGCTGATGTCAAGGATTTCCATCTTTTCTCTCTGCAATTGTTTTTGTCTATTTTTAATTCCATAGGCAAAACTTGATTGTTCCACTGCAACAGATTTAAGAATGAATCAATCTGAAAAAATGCTCTGTTGTAAAAGGCAAACATACATAAAATCAACCACAAAGATATATATATATAGCTCACGATTAATGACCTGGCAGAGCATCCCTCCCTTGTTGCGAGAGATGCGCTGTCAGGTCGTTTATTATTAGCTATACTAGGATAGACTGTCATCTGCTTTGATTTTTGTCGAGCCCGCTTGCGGTGAGCTCGACATAGTTGTCACAATGGCGGTTCGGTGTATGTGCGTTAGTGCGTTAGTGCGTGCGTGCGTTAGTGCGTGCGTCCGTCCGGATGGAGCTTGTCCGGGCCATAACATCACCATGGATGGAGGGATTCAGAAATAACTTGGCACAAATGTCAAGCTCAGTAAGGCGGAGTGTCGCGTGCAAGAACCAGATTCCAAGCTCAAAGGTCAAGGTCAAACTTGGAGGTCAAATGTCAAAAATGAGAAGATTTTTGCTTGTCCGGGCCATAACTTCACCATGGATGGAGGGATTCAGAAATAACTTGGCACAAATGTCAAGCTCAGTAAGGCAGAGTGTCGCGTGCAAGAACCAGATTCCAAGCTCAAAGGTCAAGGTCAAACTTGGAGGTCAAATGTCAAAAATGAGATGATTTTTGCTTGTCCGGGCCATAACTTCACCATGGATGGAGGGATTCAGAAATAACTTGGCACAAATGTCAAGCTCAGTAAGGCAGAGTGTCGCGTGCAAGAACCAGATTCCAAGCTCAAAGGTCAAGGTCAAACTTGGAGGTCAAATGTCAAAAATGAGATGATTTTTGCTTGTCCGGGCCATAACTTCACCATGGATGGAGGGATTCAGAAATAACTTGGCACAAATGTCAAGCTCAGTAAGGCGGAGTGTCGCGTGCAAAAACCAGATTCCAAGCTCAAAGGTCAAGGTCAAACTTGGAGGTCAAATGTCAAAAATGAGATGATTTTTGCTTGTCCGGGCCATAACTTCACCATGGATGGAGGGATTCAGAAATAACTTGGCACAAATGTCAAGCTCAGTAAGATGGAGTGTCGCGTGCAAGAACCAGATTCCAAGATGAAAGGTCAAGGTCAAACTTTGAGGTCAAATGTAAAAAATAAGTTGATTTTTGCTTGTCCGGGCCATTCCTTAACTTGGCACAAATGTCAAGCTCAGTAAGGCGGAGTGTCGCGTGCAAGAACCAGATTCCAAGCTCAAAGGTCAAGGTCAAACTTTGAGGTCAAATGTAATTTGGTTTTATGGACTTAGCATAAGGTCCCTTTTAGCGTGACGGGTCTATGGACTTAGCATAAGGTCCCTTTTAGCGTGACGGGTCACATATGTATACTCAAATTAATCCATTCTGGTATCTCGTTATAAATACATAGACATGTAATATTTTGTGAACAATAAACTGTCTCACCATGATCCCCATCATTCCAACTTATTTTGTCCCCACTTTTACAACGCCATTGTAATGACAGCTGTAGACATAGGTATGGTCTTCTTTCTTCAAAATGAGCGGGCTCGACATGTTGCCCTTCGGCATCTAGTTCTTTTGCAATTTTACAAAATGTCTGAAAAGAGTTTACTAGTTCTAAGAAGTTCTCCTTTTCACATGTCAGGTCACCAAAGGCATATATTGGGATGCTAATCATGTATAATACCTGTTTATATGCATTAATTCAATGAGAAAGTTGGAGGGTCGGTGCAAAACTATTGAATGTGCATTTACTTTATATTGCTGATTATGTTAAAAAAAAATGTTGTAACTACAGGTTGAATGGGCTGTAGTTACGGCTATTTGGAAATTAAATGTCAGTATGCGACTAAAGATTACCATTACTTGCCTCTCAAGCCGGGAGAGCTGTTGCGAAAACCTGTTACGATCCCAGGCTGCGGAAAATTGTATTCCTGACATTTTGATGGCTCAGCACAAAACAGTTGTAACTGCCTATATGTTTATAGGCAGTTACAACTGTTTTGCGCTGAGCCATCAATTTGTCTCTCCCATCTATGGGCAAATAGTAGACTAGTAAACCAAAGTATGATAAGCAGCTTGCAATTCAGAGGGGATGTTTTGGAAATACTGGAGAGAGAAATACCACTGGTGGTGAACTCGGCCAAAGCGAGGGACGTTTTTCACTACAACAAGGTATAGCTATTTTGCGTTGAAATGCGAGTTTAAAGATTTTTTTGCTAATTACAATGAATTTGTTCTAAAAATAGACCGGGTTAACCGTTTTGTATTGACAAACCGTCTGTGTTGTTATAAAATCTCGTAACTACGGCTTTATCGAAGCCGTAGTTATGAGATTTTATAACAACACTGACGGAATACATTGATTGTGAAAAAACATCCCTCGATTTGGCCGAGTTCACCACCAGTGAATACTAGGAATCCATGTTTCAGCCACTGTTATATGAAATACTGTTGTTGAGATTGATTCAATCAACTCTGATGTCACACTTTCTCTAGTTTTTCACCGACTCATCCAAGTGTAATTATACATATATTATCTAGGGCTAGGGTGTTACTCGTGTGTACTGGTAGAGTTATATAGGGTTAGACAGTTGAGTGCTATATCATTACATATTATATATCCCCCGAGTCAGTTTAATGGAATACTGGAACGCAAACCCTTTCACAAACAGTGATACAGCATAGAAGGAGTTGAAAACAAAGAAATTGACAACAAAAGATGAAAATATGTGTTAAATCATAGAAAATACTGACAGAAAGAGAAATCAACAATTTCTTCTTTTCTCTGAATGTTTCCTTAACTATTTCCAGTAGAAACGTTTCTACTAGGGACATCAGAACCAGGTCTTGTTTGGGAAAGGATTAAATTATTACCACACATTGACACTTGTTTACACCTCAAAAGATAAAGACTTTGGAAAACTTTGTGGCAATTTCTTCATTTCCCACAATGTTTTTTTCTACACATTAAGACCAAAAATCATTAAATTTCATTCACTTGAATTTGTCGTCTGCAACATCTTTGACTTTGGACCCGTCTAAAAGTTTGCCTTCTGGTATAGCTCATGATAAATGACCTGGCAGAGCAGCCCATGCTAAATGATATAGATGCTCTGCCAGGTCATTTATCGTGAGCTATAAAGGGTTAAATAAGGCCAGTATTCCACTAAATACGGACCTGTATGTTTGTTTGTTTTACCACAAGGAATGTTTAAATCATGTTATTGTATACAATTGGCAGTATTTTTCAAAAAAAGAAAAATATTCACAATAAAAATATACAACATCTCCAGATATCCACTTGGTTGTTCTATTCCTTTTCTTTTATTAACCCATCACCTCAAAGTGACACCTTTTGATGCCCAACAAGCAATTTCTTCACTTTCCTCAATATTTTCTAGCCCGTTTGACCAAAAAATGTCAAGTTCCATTCATTTCACATTGCCGTCTGCAAAATCTTTGAATTTGGACAGGTCAAAATTATGTCGCTTGGTAATGGGTTAAATGGCCGTGCCCATAGCGCAGTTGGTAGCGCTTCAGACTGTCTCTCATGAAGTCCCGGGTCCCGGGGTTGATCCCCGCTGTGGCGAAATTCTGACAAAATTGTCTACCACCAATGGTTTAATAATCATCAACCTATGTGGGCAAACAGTTGGGGACTCGGTAAGGATGTTGTGGTAGTACTGGTACATAAAATGACAGCTGTAACGTGTTGAAAGAGGAGTTAAGGTATACGACCCATCAATAGAATCATAAAGATACATAAGTAACTATATATATTTAAAATCAGCATGGTATCCCGCGTCTAATTGCCAATTTTTATCAACTTTGATCGTTTCGTTAGTGAAATTTTGATAATTTTATATTTTGCATCAAGGTCATACAAAATCATGAAATGCCAAACATCCCAAGTGAACTTTTAAACACAAAAACTGCATGATTAAAAGCAATAAACACAAGTGTTTGCATCTAATCAATAGCTTATATTATCCCCAACAATGGACTAACAAGTAAATAAATAATAACCAGCAACAAAATATTTTTTTTGCTTTTGTAATACATGGCTACCATACTTTCGACAGGCTTTTCGGACGAATCTGAAACAATAGTCAATTTTAAATAACATTAATTCAAATGATATATCAAAATGCATGGCACAAAAGGAAGATCATAATATTTTCCTATGTGTATATTCTTTCAAATAAAGTAAAAGTTAAACAGTTTCGCCGTACACAAGTTTAAAAAAATCACTTTGACTAATACACCCCCTTTTTTACCACCGCCCAATTTCTTAAGGAAAATTGCACTCTTTGTTCATTATACTTAAATAAATTGTTCCATATCTTACAGGTTTTTTATTGTTTGTATTGGAATATTTATATATTTGTAAATGTTACTATTAAAAACCATATATATATATATATATAAACAAAAATGTTTATAAAACAAGAGTTGTCAGTGGACAGGATAGCTCAACGAAAAAGTGCTGGATTGTGAAATTTCATAGGATGAAAAGAATAAAAAGTCTACCCAAATAGAAATTTGAAAGGGTAATGAATCTTTACCCAGTCTTTATCCTTAATAAGGAATATATATATGTCTGACCACAAGCATGTGTGCAAAGTTTCAATACTTTAACAATGGTAGAAATAAAAATGTTACAAGTACATAACATCTGCATGTAAATCGTTAGCCAAACATGCCTATGTCGAAAATTGTTAAAATGCCCCAGAAATTTGTGTGTCTGAGTGTGAGTTGAGGACGGTAATATCATCACAAGAAACATTTTGAAAAAAAATAAAGCCAGGTATGTTGTAGAAAGATAGGTCTCTGCCAAAACTAGGTCTTGTTTGGGAAAGGGTTAGGTGAACAAGCAACTTTTAAATATCAGTTTTCTGATGTCATGTTTGAATCATGTTTGCTGCCTTATTAGTAGCTAAAGAGATGGAAAAGACGAGACAGAAACACAAAAATATATAATCAAATAGAAATTCTACAGACAAAATAATTACAACTGCTTGTATCAGTATTTGCTTCTTTTCTCTCATTGGTTTCTTTTTTCACGCAAACCTAGCGTAGAGAAAGCATCAGTTGGTCTTATCTTGTGTCTAGTTGTTTGGGAAAGGGTGAAACAGAAAGAAATGGCAAAGGTCAAGCTTACCCTTTCCCAAAGAAAAAGCCCAAATTACGGTAAACAAAGTGACAAGTTATGTAACGAAATATTTATGGTGCGAATCAACCTCCAAATAGTGACATATTACGTCAGAGGTACGTAATTCTGATTCAGGGGAGATCACTGGGTGTGCTGTAGTTTGTGATTTTGCAAAGGGATGTCATTCTAAATGCCAACATATTTTGATTTTTTCGTCTTTTGTTGTTTAATTTGACGTTTTTATAAATTCATCGGCTGGGATTCGTTGTAGAAACTGCTCGTATAAATTCAAATCTAATGTAGAAGTCTCTTTACAAAAAATGTTTTAAATAATCTCCGTAAATCCGAACATGCTCGATTATTTCCGTTGTTGCGGAAACAGCCGACATTACACGAATCATTTAGAGCTAATGATGGGTCGTATTCCTTAAACCCCAATCAATCAAACTGTTATTATATCTCCCACCTACGAAGTAGAGGGGGTATTTTGGTTTCACCATGTCTGTCTGTGTCTGTCTGTCCATCTGTCCATCCATCCGTCCATAGACTTTTTCGTTTCTGTGCTCTAACTCGAGAACCGGTTGACCTATGATCATGAAACTTTACACAGATGTTGCCCATGACTCGAGGAGGTGCCCTATTGTTTTGGGGTCACCAAGGTCAAAGTCACAATCAGACTTTGTTTAAAATCCGTTTCCGTGCTCTAACTCGAGAACCGGTTGACCTAGGATCATGAAACTTTACACAGTTGTTGCCCATGACCCAAGGAGGTGCCCTATTGATTTTGGGTCACCAAGGTCAAAGGTCAAGGTCACAATCAGACTTTGTTTAAAATCCGTTTCTGTGCTCTAAGTCAAGAACCTGTTGACCTATAGCACTTTTTCAGTGACAAGGAGCTAGTGAGGGGTATTTGTCCACTTTGCGACAGTTCTAGTTATATCTCCCAGCTACAAAGTAGAGGGGGCATATTGGTATCACCATTTCTGACTGTCCATGCATCTGTTGACATTTCCCTTTTACATACTCTCGAATTGTCTGACTAGGGATCATAAAACTATTGGAGCCCTTGGCCCAAGGAGGTGCTCTGTTGTTTTGGGGTTACATAGGTCAAAGGTACATGTCACAAAGTTTTCTTGAAATTCATCTCTGCCTTAACTCAATTGTTTTAGTGTTCAAGCACTAGTGAAGGGTATTGCTCCCCTTCCCAACAGCTTCAAATGGCAAAATTTTAGACTGGTCCAAATTCAAAGATGTTGCAGACGACAAGTTCAAGTGATTGGAATTGTACACTTTTTGGTCTCGAAAAGGGTTAATAAAACATCAGAACCATGACTGGTTTGGGGGAAAGATAACATACATAGTTATATCCCATAACTGCACAGTGATGCCTTTTGACTGCCTAACAATTCCAAAGGCTCTGTAATCACTGATTGTGGAAAATAAAAGAAATTGCTTGTGCCAAACAATTTCTTCATTTCCCTGAATGTTTTCTACACAGCAAGACCAAAAAGTGTACAATTAAAAGGCTTTCTCCATACTCAATGCATAAATATGAAATATGCATATGGCATCACCTATAGCTTTATTAGCTCCACAGGCCAACAGCCATCCAGCAATTTAGTGTTTGCACTCTAGCATTCACATTCATAAGTAATCCAACCTTGATAGAACTTCACACACCAAAACGAGGTCTTGTTTGGAAACGGATGAAAAGGATAGCCTTTGGAATACATACAAGGAAAGGAAAACATGTTTCTCCAGTCCTTTTCTTATGTTACAGCTATTTATTTTAGACAGTTTATTCCTGTCCTCAACAAGGCCTGGGTTTGATGTCTCTAAAAGGCTGTTGAAAGCATTTCAGCAAAAGGAAACTAGAAGACCTGAAGGTCTTGAGTCGCTCCACAGGCCTGAGTTTCATGTAATATTTAATCCAAGATTAGATTAGATTGTTCAATGCTTGTATTTCATAGAGCAAAAAGAAAGTTACAAAACTAGATTGTTCAAAATGTTTGATTCTTGAAGCAAAGAAAGTAAAATTATATGTTTGCCATTTGAGAAAGAAAGGGTAAAAGGAAATGGTAGAACATTCCAGCTTAGGAAGATACTAGCAATTAAAATTTTTTATCTTCCAAACAGATCTAAATTAACAGTACATTGATTACTTCAAAATATTTCATATTTCTAAAAATAGATTTTGAGCTAAAAATAGATTTGGGGAAAACCATATTCCAAAATTAATGCAAATGGCTGATGAAACCTGAATTTCTTGTCATATCAAGTCCAAGTTTTGACTAAATTTTTCAAAACTTGTTGCTCTTAAAGCAATAACAAAGTAACTAGAAAGCTGAAAACACATTCGTATAAGATCAATTGGTTACCAAGCTTTGTCTTTAATAGAGTGAGTTTGGCTGTTAGAGTGAAAAAAAAGTCACAATTAGCAATTTTGTCAAATTGAAAGGCATATAACTGAGGATATTATATTCCTATCTAGCTAAGAATCACGCTAAAGCAAGATCTTAACTTCACCTACATCTTGTTTAAGTTTTGACTTGATTGTTCAATATTTGTGGATGTAAAGAGTGTAAAATCAAAGTCGAAAATAGCAATTTTGTCAAATTCAAGGGCAGAAAAATCAAGATTTAAGATTCCTATGAAGCTGAAAATTACACACATGCAAGATCTTATGGCCAGTAAGATTACATGAAAGTTTCGTGTTGATTGGTGGATATTTATGGTTGTTTGAGTAAAAATAAGGTCAAAAATGGTAATTTTGCCAATTTCAAGGGCACATAACTCAAGACATAATATTCAGATCAAGTTGAAAATTGCACTCATGCAAGATCTTATCAGCAACAACATTCTGAAAAAGTTTTGTCTTGATTGATAAATATTTGTAGTGGCTAGAGTGAAAACAAAGTCAAAACAGCCATTTTTCAATTCAAGGGCAGATAACTCCAGACTTTCTAGTTCAATCAGAATTAAATTTAGGAATCTGATAGAGGACCACCTAGGGATCATTCCTGTGAAGTTTGATTGAAATCCATCAAGTGGTCTCTGAGGAGAAGATTTTTAAAGAAAAAGTTGACGACCGGACAGACGGACGCACGCACGCACGCACGACGGACACAGCGCCATGACAATAGCCCGCTGGCCTGAAGGCCAGTGGAGCTAAAAAATGACCATTATCAACGATTATAAGACCAACTTGCACAAGAAATCATAAAGGTGAATTCCATGTGTGGATGTTGACCAGTATTCTCCCCGACCCAATAAGCTGTATCAGCCCCATTACAGCTTCATGTAAATCAGTGTAATGCCACTACAGCTTCAAAAGTACCAAACAGCTTAATTTCTTCAAAATGGTCACCAAATAGAGGCATTTTAAGGTATTTCATGTCTAAACTTAATACATAATGCATTTTTAAGATTGAAAATATAATAATTGTGTATAAAAACATCATAAGAAAAAAAGAAATTGCTCTTGCTCAAAATGAGCAATTTCTTCTTTTCTCATGTTTTCTTTCAAGAGTATTTTCATAAAGACTATATGCAATTCAATGTTTACCGATATTTGCCACTACAGCTTCAAATTAATATGCAGAGAGCCCTGTTGACTATGAGGGCCTGGGTTTAACCCATTCCCTCATAATGATACATTTTGACACCCTTCAATATAAACGCTTTGGAAAACATTGAAGAAAAAGAAGAAATTGCACTTGACAAGCAATTTCTTCTTTTCCTACAATTTTTTCTACACAGAAAGACCAAAAATGTTAAATTTAATTCACTTTATATTGTCATCTGTAATATCTTTGAATGTGGAGTAGTCTACAATTTTGACATCTGGTAATGGATTAAGTTGTTGATTTGTTGTCCATGTAACTGACGACGACACTAGGGGAGTAATATTAAGGTAGAATACCCGTAAAGTATTTGAGATTTATAAAAAATCAGATTTTTTCAAACGTCGTTGTTATGTATCCAAACTGATTCCGGCAACGTCGCAAACATTCGGCCACCCAAACGTCGGTGCCTCGGTGGCCGAATGTTTTTGATGTCACTCAAATAATACCTATGTCGGGCGAATCTCATTAGGGGTACCGGTAGACTACCTTTACAAAAAGTCCCTGATCACAAAAAATTAGGTAATCTCTGTAAGAGTGTAGTCTTTATTCAATAACTAAAGAACTAAAAAAAATAATCTTCTCATTTTAATTATAACATCTATACATAACAAATACAGTAATACAATGATTCTATTTACAGATGATATTTGATGAAAATGTGATCATTTTTAGTTTACTCATTTCCAATACAAGGCCTGGTTTTGATGTCTCTGATAGAAAAGGCTAGGGAAAACATTTAGACAAAAGAAGAAAATGCTGATTATCAGCATTTTCTCCTTTTGACTCCATGTTTTCTGAGCTATATCAATCACAAATTTTACCTTAACCCGTTCCTAAACAAGACCTGGTTTTGACGACTCTTACAGAAAAGTCTTGGAAAAATATTGAGGCAAAAGAAGACAATGCTGATGATCAGAATTTTCTCATTTTGTCTCAATATTTAGTACACAACTCCTGTCCATATCAACATGCATTTGTCATCTACAAGAGCTTTCAAATAGAAGCACTCTACATTATTGCCATTTGGGAAAGACTTTAGTAACATCAATTTTGTAGAAATACAATGATTCTATTTAGAGATGATATCTGATGAAAATGTAATCATTTTTATGTTTAACCATTTCTCAAACAAAAGAAATTTTGACTGTTCCAATATGAAAGAATCAAAGGAGGCTGCTGCAGATGGCAAAGTTGATGTTTTTAAAAAAGGATTTGTGTACAATACAGTAAAGAAAATATTGAGGCAAAAGGACAGAATGCTGGTTATCATCATTTAATTTTTCTTCTTTTATCTCAATGTTTGTTTTGTCTTTTTTGAGTGAATCAAAAGGCATCATTGTTTGGCTATGGGTTGACCCTTTCCCAAACGACAAAATTTTAGGGTGATCCATTTCAAAGACTGCCACAAATGACAAAATGGATGTTATTAAAGATAGGATTCGTGTAAAATATGGCACAGAAAATATTGAGACAAAAGGAGAAACTGCTGGTTATCAGCAGTTTCTTCTTTTGTTTCAATGTTTTCCCAAGCCCATTCTCTTAGGGACGTCAAAATCAGGTCTTGTTTTGGAAAGGGTTAAAATATGAGTGTAGTTGTTCTAAAAAGGAGACAAGTGGACTGTTAATAAGCTTATCATTATAAGCTTTCAAAGATGTCCTACCTAAAACTAGATGAAAGGCCAGGTCATATACACCATTCCTCATCAACATCACGACTGGAGCTGGTCTAATACAGGGAACCCGTGCAGTATCATTTTGGATGTGGTGGGGACGTCGAATTGTATGTGACCAGAGCCGCATTCTTTAGAGCGAGATTTCTTGAGATATCTTGAGATTTCTTTAGGATAAAGCGCTCTTTTGAGCAAGATTTTCAGGACGATCACTGGGAGCCGCCATTGCTCTATACTTCTTTCGGAAACCCTCCGTAAATTATTTATGTAGAATCTATATGGGAGAGAATTGACCGAGTTGTTCCCAATGCTCCATGATTTACAATCTGCGGAGTTCCGAATGCTCCATACTTCATACAAATAACGTCGTGGAAGATTCGGAACACCTCGCTTATAATCTGTCTCAAAAACGTTGTTTCAAAAACATCTTAAAAAATCTCGCTCTAAAGAACGCGCCTCAGGCCTTAAACGGTTAACCGGAGCATCCCATATCACTCAGAACTTCTGTTTAAAAGTAATTCATGGGTATGAAAATCTTCGACAAATTCAAACACACAACCTGCATTATTGTATAAAAGTTGGCATACATTTTTTACACATCAATTGTCTCCATGACAACAGAAATATTTGCCAACAACAAAGGGTAGAGAATTATAACTATGAATGCTTATAGCCTTTTTGTTCTTCTCTAACAAAAAGTCTGGTTTCCACTTTTGCACAATTGCTGCCATGTGTGAGCACTGAACACTTCCTTTTTATAAGAACAAGAGGGAATGAAATCATTCTAGATTTTCAATTTCAAATCTAAACCCTATATTGCGGGTACTCATTAGAATCCTCTCGATGAGACGATTCTAATGAGTACCCACAACTTAGGGTTTCATGGATATTCAGTGAAATATTTCATTTTGAAAAGCCAGCACTCCCTCTTATCTGTAGCTCTGCTTTATTATATTGCCCAGTAGAGACTGTCATTTCTGAGGTCATAATAAGCTGGAGTCCAAGTCTGAAATGTGACAGAAAAAAAAAAAATATTACTGAAAATCATCTTTATAAAATATATTAAAATGGCAGAGAGATCATTCACTTTTTTTGCATAACAAGAAAGATACAATAGTTATCTGTATGCAAAAAGGTAGAAAAGTTTAATGTTCAGAGCAACCAATAAAAGGATGTAAAACCACTCTGCATTTGTTATTTCAAATCTAAACACAATGTTGTGGGAACTTATTTCAATTGTCTCAATGAGACGATCTCAATGTGTACCAATAACATAGTGTTTGATGACAAATTAATGAAATACTGCATTTTGATATCTCTTTACCTCCTCGTAGCTGTAGCTATGAATGTATTTTGGATACATTTAACATCGTGGAAAAGAAAGAAATGGATTGTGAAAAGCAATTTCTTCATTTCTCACAATATTTTCTTTAAAGAAAGACAAAAAATCTCAAAATTGTCTTCTGTACTTCTTCTGCAATATCTTTTAAATTTGGACAAGCCTAAAGTTTTGCAATCTGACAATGGGTTAACAGATCCCAACTAAAACATGGAATAGGTGCTGCAAAAAATACATGTATATGAGTCAAGATCTGGTTAATAGACCCTTTTGGCATTTGAGGCAAACATGTTTCCTGATCAGCATGTTCCTAAAAGTATTCTGATTAGAATCAATGCTGCTCTTTTATAAGTTGCTACAATCCATGAAGAATCTCATAGATACACAGGCTGATCTAGATCTGTGTTGACCTAAAATGTTACGTAATAAACCTTTCCCAAACAACCTGAGTGTGATAAAAAGTAAAGTAAAGGTGGTTTATAGTCTCAAATTTACGAACTAGGTCCATATTTGCGCGACTTTCACACTTTACTCCACGATCATCGAGCTTCAAGTCGGCTGTTTACAGTCGGCGCCTGCGGCAGCCACAGCACTTCGGCTTTCAACTCTCCCGTGTACCCATTTATACACCTGGGTGAAGAGGAGCAACGTGGGGTAACTTTTTTGCTCAGAAAAATTCCCGTGGTCTCGGCGGGACTTGAACCCAAGACCTCTCGATCCCTAAGCCCGCGTCCTACCACTAGACCACGGCGCCCCAAATCCAGTGTGATGTCACTAATCAAAAAGGCTTGGGAAAACATTGAGGCAAAAGAAGAAAATACTGATACTCAGAATTTTCTCCTTCTGTCTCAATATTTTCTGAGCTATATTGTACACACATTATTTCTTTATCAAAACCCATTTTGTCATCTGCAGTTGCATTCAAATTGGACAACCATAAAGTTTTGTCGTTTGGAAAAGGGTTAAACTGAAAATATCAAACATGAAACTGTAAACAGAATTTAACCAATAAACAAGTCAAAGAACTGTAACCATAGATATTTTCAAACTCTAGCGTAACGCTTTCCCACACATTTTAAAACACTTTTTAACATGCCGCAAGAAAAAAGTGAAAAAGCATTGTGGAAAATGAAGAAATTACTAGAGACAAGCAAATTCTTCATTTTCAACAATGTTTACTCATAAGACAGTCATAAAGTTCTCTAATTCCAACAACTTAGACAACCACAAAGAATTTTTGTCATTTGGGAAAGGGTTAATAAAAATCTAATTGCAACCTGCAATCATCCAAAATCGTAACAATTATGTTGAGCTCCCCTCACAGCTGGCTCAACAAAGATGTTTGTTTATTGGGGTTTTACCCCGTTTTCAACTGTTATGGTCATATTGCTGCGGCTGGAGCACCAAACCATGGATTCCTGTTGTTTCTCATACTAGTACTACCACAACACCCTAACCGAGCTCCAAATGCTCGCCCACATAGATTCCCGATATCAAACCATTGATGGATGACATTTTGTCAGAGAGGGTATTTGCTACGGCCGAGTATTGAACCCGGCACCACTCGAGTGAGAGGCAGATGCGCTACCAACTGGCTGGCTCAACAAAGAATAAACAAATAAACAGGTCAAAGTAACAAGGAACTGTGAACCTTGAATTACCATGATTTATATAATGCCTGCATTTTTACTACTTCCTCAGGCTCTAGTTTAGGCTCTAGTTTAATACAAATTTCACCTGAACCTGCAATAGGGTTCAATTTTATCAAGTAAACCATGACGTAAACTTGGACAAACATGACACACAAAAGTATTTCATAGGTGTTATTATAAAATCTTGTAACTGTGGCTTGATTCAAGCCATAGTTACAAGATTTTATAACAGCACCGACGGTTTAACAAAGCATA
This sequence comes from Fragum sueziense, assembly GCA_963680895.1. Taxonomy (NCBI): domain Eukaryota; kingdom Metazoa; phylum Mollusca; class Bivalvia; order Cardiida; family Cardiidae; genus Fragum; species Fragum sueziense. The sequence goes on from OY804607.1 coordinate 24,428,329, forward strand.
ACCGTAAACCCAGTTTATTTATAGCACAAAATACTTATCTACAGTGCTAGCAAAAATAGCTTTATTACCCCCCATTGACCTCTTGAATTTATTCAATCATTAAATGTTGCATATTTAAGAAATGCTACTTGATGTCAAATTCATTGTTTCCAAAACAAAGCCTGCTTTTGAACTCCCTAACAGAATCAGCTTAGCACAACATTCATACAAAAGAACCCATTACCAGATGACAAAATTTTAGACTGGACCAAATTTAAAGAAGTCACTGATGAAATTTCAATTCAATGAAATTTTACATTTCTTGTTTTTTGGTTTTTTTTTTTTTTTTTTTTTTTTTTTTGGGGGGGGGGGGGGGGGGGGGGTAGAAAACATAGTGGGAAAGGAAGAAATTGCTTGTAACAAGCAAGTTCTTCATTTTCCACAATGTGTTTCTAAGCATGATTCCTGAAGGTCGTCAAAAGGTGTCACTGTGTGGTAATGGTTTAATACTTGATGTTTAGGAAAAGGTGAAATAGAAAACTAACATGTGCTTACCTGAATCAAAGTCTAGTTTTTTAGATGCAGTACCTTCGCCAAGTCCCTCTATGTCTACATCACTTTCGGGAGCGTTCAACGCACTTAATGTAACCTCTGTAAACAAAGAAAAAATCAAGCTGTATAAGAACTACGTATTAAGGTAGTCTACCCCTCATGAGATTCCCATGACATCGGAATCATTCGGGCCACGTTGAAAACATTCAGCAGTGGAACTTTCCACCCCCAAATGTTTACGAAAGCGGCAAAATATGTTCGGATTAGTAAAGACGCCACTCGAAAAAATCCGATGTTTTATGAATTTCAAAATGGCCGTATTACAGGTATTCTACCTGAAGACATTCTGATGGATGGGTTGCAACGAGGCTCAAACATTGAGTTTCTTTAATTCTGTGGATAGCTATGGTAACATAATATATATTTATTTTGAATGTGTTGAAAATCTGATTAGGGCTTACTTTTGGAGATAATGGCTGACAAAATGTGTAGGGTAAATTGACACGAGAAGCATTTTTTTACTTTGAAGTTAAATAACTTTTTATGTATCATACTATTGATCAGATCAAAATGAAATTTTGCATGTTTTTTCAATGGACCAAAGACAGAGCATTGTAGGAATCATTAATCAGATATATTCGTTTGTTGATTTTGTTATTTGATCTTCTGTCAATCTAAGATTTTGCTTAATTTTGATGATTCAACTTTAACCCTTTCCCAAATGGCAAGATTTTAGGGTGATCCACTTCAAAAACTACCACAAATGACAAAATGGATGTTTTTAAAGATAGAATTTGTGTAAAATATGGCATAGAAAATATTGAGATAAAATGAGAAACTGCTGGTTATCAGCAGTTTCTTCTTTTGTTTCAATGTTTTCCCAAGCCTTTTCTATTAGGGACGTCAAAACCAGGTCTTGTTTGGGAAAGGGTTAATTCTGTGAATTGATAGGATTACATAATATCTTTAATTTGTATGTGTAAAAATTCTGATGAGGGCTTATTTCAGAGATAATGGCAAATAAAGTGGGTGGGGAAAATTGACATCAGAAGCAAATCTTTACTTTGAAGTTAAATAACTTTTCTGTATAGGTCTGATCAAATTGAAATTTTGTGTGTATTTTCAATGTACTAAGGACAGAAGATTTTTGGAATAATTAACCATATATATTGATTCGTTGATTTCCTGTATTCGTCCTTCTATCGATCTCAGATTTTGATTATTTTTGATGATTCAACTTTAAGGAACTATCTCTAGCGCTTTTATTTTTTCATGAATTGCCATGATATGTTCTGAACATGATCCTATATGATTAAGTTAAATATGTGTAAAATTTGAGTCAAATTCATTGTACAGTACTGAAGTTATTTGACATTTGATATAATGATGATTATGTGCAAAAAAAACCCACTAGCATACACTTTAATTCTGTCATTTGCAACATATTTCAAATTGGAATAGAGCAAAGTTTTGCCAATTCTTATTGGGAAAGGATTAAAGTTTACTGACCTCTAGTCTGTTTCTTTGCTTGTTGTTCAACGATGGTTTGTTGTTGTGACTGTTGTTGGGCGTGTTGTTGTTGTTGTTTCTGGGCAGCGTTCTGTTTCTTCGGAGAAGGTTCGGCTGGTGGGGGTAGTCCCGCATCTTCATAGGCTTTACGTTTTAACTGGGTTCTGATCTGGGTGCTGGTAAGAAAAATTAAGTCGATACTTGTCATCAGAGATAAAGATAAATAGTGGTGAAGACATTCTGAACATGTTATTTTAATTCCAAACCCCATGTTGTGGGAACTCATTTGAATCTTCTCAGTGAGACGATTCCAATGAGTACCCACAACATAGCGTTTGATGAATGATAAGTGAAAAACTGCGTTTTGAAAAGCCATCACCTCCTCTTATCTGGAGCTCTGTGTCATGCTTAATTTTGATCAAGCTCTGCTGGTATTATAATATTAACCCATTCCCACTAAGTGATGCTTTTTGAAGCCCCTAAAGCAAAACGCTTGGGAAAACATTGTGGCAAATGAAGAAATAGCTTGTAACAAGCTATTTCTTCATTTCCCACATTGTTTTCTACCACAAAAGACAAAAAGTTTAAAATTGCATGCACCTGAAATTGTCGTCAGTCTGCAACATCCTTGAAATTGGGACATCTTAAAATTTTGTCGTTTGGTAATGGGACAAGGTATGACAGCGAACATGTACGCCCTAATCTTGTTCTAGGCTGCCTGCAAAAGTGACCCGATTACAGAACAACAAAATGAGAAGGAGTGATAGAGGCATTCTAACGTTTTCATTTAAATCCAAACCCCATGGTGTGGGTACACGTTTTAGTCGTCTTTTCATTGTTCTCTTTAATCACTCAAATGAGTAACAACAGTATAATTATAGGGTTTGTTGAACAACAAATTATAACAAGAGTTGTCCGCAGACAAGGTAGCTCGCCTATTCCGGAGCTTGTCACGAAATCAGCCAATTTTTTAAAAGTAGGTCAAACTCCAAGGTCAAGGGTCATGGTCCCAAATGAAAGGTCTCGGCAAGAGGTATCCAGGTGTGAAATATCAAGGCTCTATCAATAATAGTGCATGAGATATAGGCCAGGTTAAAGTTTTTCAAAAGTAGGTCAACTCCAAGGTCAAGGTCACTAGGTCAAAGGTCATGGTCCCAAATGAAAGGTCTTGTCGAGATGTATCCATGTATGAAATATCAAGGCTGTATCGCCTGAGATATAGACCAGGTTAAAGTTTTTCAAGTGAAGACGGGACGGGACGCGACGCCGACACTAGGGCTAAGGGCTGACATTAGCTCCCCGGACATAAAGTCCCGGCTCGCTAAAAATTAATATTGAATTACCCCCTCTTATCTGAAGATCTGAGCCTTTGTAACATTACATTTTCAACAAGGCCTATACCTCTCAGTCTGTGAATTTCAAATCAATTGAGTCTTGACTATAATTAAAATAGGACATGCATGTATTTGTAATTGATACTGAATCTGTGTGATGTTTGGAAACAAATATGTTCATGAGGAAAGGAGCAGACAAGAAATTTTCATAAGATATATAAGATGTAGAGAAATGGTTGAAACTTAATACATGTAATGATGTAAGATGTAACAAAAATATCACAAAATAATATTCCATAAATTTCAACAGAATTGACATTTCACTGGGTCCAATGTTTAACCCTTTCCCAAACAATACCTGGTTTTGACGTCCCTAATAGGAAAGGCTTGAGAAAACATTGAAACAAAAGAAGAAACTGCTGATAACCAGCAGTTTCTCCTTTTGTCTCAATATTTTCTTAGCTACATCGTACAAAAATCCTTTCTTTTTCAATGTCTTTTGTCGTCTGCAGCAACTTTCAAATTGGACCATCCTAAATTTTTGTCGTTTGGGAAAGCGTTAATGAAACTCAGCAAGATTAATATTTCATGCACCACTCACATTGTTCTGTTTTTAATGTTATCACTTATTTTGTTTAAATCTTCCCCAAATCTTTTCACTGCACTTCTAAGAGCTTCAATTTCTTGGTCTGTCCATTTTCCACTAAAATAGAAAAAGATACGTACAATTTGAATAAAAATTTAGTTGTCGACCAGAAATGTAAATGAATGGTATAAACTGAAATAATAAGTATTTTTGTCTTTTCCTTTTTTTAAAAAACAAAAACAAATAATTTTGTTTCTTTTTCATTCTTATGATGATAAACAGTTTAAAGATTGAAGTAACTTTTCAGTATAAAAACACTGTACCAGGTACTTTGTTAAATCATTTTTAGAATAGAAATATACACTTTGTCATTTCAATGATCTAATTTTCAATAATCTTAACCAATTATATATTATATATTAATTCTAACAAAAAAATATGTTTAGAAGCATGGAAAATAAACAGACCAAAAAACACAAACACTCAGTGACAGCATATATATGTATAGACATTCAAACCAATAATACAAAATTATTGTGGCTGTTTATATGACCTGACTTACACTTATCATTCACTTTCTATTAACCCTTTCCCAAACATAAGACCCGATTTTGAAGTACCTACTCCCTAGCAGAAATTGATTTAGAAAAGATTAAGAGAAAAGAAGAAATTGCTGATTATCAGCAATTTCTTCTTCTATCTCAATGTTTTCCCAAGCCTAAATGCCCTTTTACATTCGACACATCAAAATTATGTCTTTTGTGGGGAAAGGGTTAATGCCATACCTTGCTGGAGAAGGCTCTGAAGATGGATGTAGCTGCATTGTGAGATCTACGTTAACCCTTTCAAAAACAAGACCTGGGCCCTGTATTACTTAACATCTTACGATCAAGTTTTTGTGTAAACTGTGTAACAAGACATCTGATTGCACGAGAAATCCGACTGAGCCAATCAGGGCTGTTGTTACAAGTAATTATGCAAAAATCAAATGTACGATCATTAGTAATACGGGCCCCTGGTTTTGATGTCTCTACTAGAAAAAGCTTGAGAAAACATTGAAACAAATGAAGAAAGTGCTGATAACAGCATTTTCTCCTTTTGCCTCAATATTTTCTTTACTATGTTGTATACAAATTATTTTCTTTGTAACACCTATTTTGTTGTCTGCAGCAGCTTTCAAATTGAATCTAAAATTTTTTTAGGGAAAGGGTTAATGTACTTTGGGAAACATTGTGGAAAATGAAAAAAATGCTTGTGACTGACAAGCAATTTCTTCATTTTGAAGTCACAATTTTGTCTATGCAGAAAGACCAAACAAGAGGACCATGATGGTCCTTAATCGCTCACCTGAACCTATATAGAAAGAAAGTCACAATGTTGTATTAAGTTCAAGAGCACATAATTTAAGATGTGAGATTATGATCCAGCTGAAAAGTGCTTTCATAATCTTGAATGATCAATATTTGTGGCTGTTACAGTAAAAACAAAGTGGAAGAAAACAACACAGTCAAGGGCACATACCTCTGTTCTAATAAAAGTATTCTCATCAACATTATGTCCATTTTTTTTTTTTTGATTGGTCAATATATTGTTAGAGGGATAATAAAGTCGAAAACTGTATTTTGTGAAATTCAAGGGCCAATAACTCTAGTCAAATCAAGCTGAAAGTTTCACTCATCCAGGATCTTATGGCCACCAACATTGTGGCCAAGTTTTGTCTTGATAAGTCAATAAATGTAGATGCTACAGTGTAAACAAAGTCGAAAACAGCAATTTTGTCAAATTCAAGGGCACATAATTCCAGACTTCATACTTCAATCACACTGAAAATCGAAGTCAACCAAGATCTTATGGTTACCAACATTGTGGCAAAGTTTTGTCTTGATCGGTCAATATTTGTAGATGCTAGAGTGGTAACAAAGTCAAAACTAGCCATTTTTGACGTTCAAGGGCACATAACTCCAGATTTCCATGTCTGATCTGACAAAAAATTAAACTCATCTGAGAACTTACAGTTACCAACATTGTGGCAATGTTTTGTTTTGATCGGTCAATATTTGTAGAAGCTAGAGTGGTAACAAAGTCAAAACTAGCCATTTTGGATGTTCAAGGGCACATAACTCCAGACTTCCTAGTCCGATCTGACTCAAAGTCAAACTCCTCTGAGAACTTACAGTTACCAACATTGTTGCAAAGTTTTGTTTTGATCGGTCAATATTTGTAGATGATAGAGAGGTAACGAAGTCAAAACTAGCCATTTTTGATGTTCAAGGGCACATTACTCCAGACTTCCTAGTCCGATCTGACTCAAAATCGAACTCATCCAAGAACTTATGGTCATACATATTTTGACCAAGTTTGATTATGATTGGTTAGTATTTGTAGATGCTAGAGTGGTAACAAAGTCAAAACTAGCCATTTTTGACATTCAAGGGCACATAACTCCAGACTTCCTGGTCCGATCTGACTCAAAATCGAACTCATCCGAGAACTTATGGTCATCCATATGTTGACCAAGTTTGGTTAAGATTGGTCAATATTTGTAGATGCTAGAGTGGTAACAAAGTCAAAACTAGCCATTTTTGACGTTCAAGGGCACATAACTTCAGACTTCCTGGTCCGATCTGACTCAAAATCAAACTCATCCGAGAACTTATGGTCATACATGTTTTGACCAAGTTTGGTTAAGATTGGTCAATATTTGTGGGTGCTAGAGTGGTAACAACAAAATGTGAACAGACGGACGGACGGACGGACGCCGACGGACAAAAAGCGACCACAATAGCTCACCTTGAGCACTTCGTGCTCAGGTGAGCTAAAAATGTAAAATTCCATTCACTCAAAATTGCTATCTGGCCATCTGCATCTTTTTGAATATGGATCTGTCTAAAATTTTTATGTCTGGTAATGTGTTTATATCTTACCTTGCCGGAGATGGTTCAGCAGAAGGATGTAGCTGCATGGTGAGTTCTCCTAGTTTACTGAACGCCTGGCCTGCTGCCGTAAATATCTCACCAACCTAGAGGATAGATAAATAATACTTATCCTTACAAACTTAAACCTTTCCCAAACAAGACTTGGTGTTGACATCCCTAACATACTAGGCTTGGGGAAACATTGAAGCAAAAGAAGAAAATGCTGATAATAATCAAGATATTCTCGTTATGTCTCAATATTTTCTGGGCATTTTTGTACGCAAGTTATTGCTATATTAACATCCATTTTTGTCCTAAGTAGCAGCTTGCAAAAGGGAATACCAAATAGTCCAACTTTCTGGTGTCTGGGAAATGTTTAATCACACAGCAACAAATAAGACGGGGGAGAGTTATACCTAGCGCACATAATTGTACATTTTGCTATTTAGTTTTAACTTGAATGACCCTCCAAAGATTATCAGCTGCACCCTGAAACAAGAGTTGTCCGTGGACAACGTAGCTCGCCTATACAAGAGCTTGTCACAAAACAGCATTTTTTTTAAAAGTAGGTCAAACTCCAAGGTCAAGGTCACAAGGTCAAAGGTCATGGTCTCAAATGAAAGGTCTTGTCGAGATGTATCTATGTATGAAATATCAAGGCTGTATCTCTAATAGTGCCTGAGATATAGGCCAGGTTAGAGTTTTTCAAAAGTAGGTCAAACTCCAAGGTCAAGGTCACAAGGTCAAAGTCCCAAATGAAAGGTCTTGTCAAGATGTATCTATGTATGAAATATCAAGGCTATATCTCTAATAGTGCCTGAGATATAGGCTCGGTTAAAGTTTTTCAAAAGTAGGTCAAACTCCAAGGTCAAGGTTACGAGGTCAAAGGTCATGGTCCCAAATGAAAGGTCTTGTCGAGATGTATCTATGTATGAAATATCAAGGCTGTATCTCTTATAGTGCCTGAGATATAGACCAGGTTAAAGTTTTTCAAGTGAAGACGCGACGCGACGGGACGGGACGGGATGGGACGCCGACACTAGGGCTGTGACATTAGCTCCCCGGACATAAAGTCCCGGCTCGCTAAAAATGCTGTTACAGTAGACATGACCCTCTAATTTGAAGACTCTAGAGAGGGAATTACAGTACAGTTTGCATGGTTTTTGCCTATTTCAAGTTCAACATGTTAAAGCGATTCGATTTCGGATTATTTCTGGTGGAAAAACGTGATATGGTGGTGAGCATGTTTTATAACCCAAGCCAACAGAATGGTACCGACAGAATCACCACGATTTAACATTTGACCACCGCCACACGCTGTGAATTGCAGTGATTTGTGTGGACAAGCTTATCGTTGGTGGGGAGTCAAAACCTCGTAACTACAGCTTGAATAAGCTGGAGTTACAAGGTTCCCCACCGACGTTATACTATAGTATTTCCACTCTAATGCCGTGATTGCCAAGATTTTCCACCTAACTAAAGTAAACATGAGAGGAAAAAGTGCACCCGACGTGGGACTTGAACCCACGACCCCCGGATTACTAGTCGGACGCTCTGACCACTAAGCTAGCCGGGTACATGGTCGTGTTTCTACCCAACGTCACTACACTCCTCCCCCTCATTAGCGATATCAAAGGATGGAATCAGGGGAGACAACCACCCTTGTTCACTTTCATGACAAAATGTTGAATCTACCTTTCATTTTTAACTTCTATCCTGTTTTGACAAGTGGAATTAAGAGTTCCAATAGCCTGCTTTAGTGTGGGTATGAGCGCATTTGAGTATCTATTAGCGCATTTGTGCGCATCAACTTGAAACATGAAATCAAGTGACAGAATAGGGGAGGTAACCGGCAAACTTCAAACTTCAATTTAACTTCCTTATTCCTCAATTAATTTTGATGAAATAAACAGTTAAAGTCTTCGTAGACCTCACAGATAGCAGCCAAACCAGATAATCTGATTGATTATACAAATTTAATTTTCCTTTGATATCGCTACCCTCATAATTTCTTGGGAGTCTCCCACTCTCCCGGTCCCTAGGACCACCAGGTGCCGCATCCCGCGCTCACCAGTTTACCTTGACGCCATTAAAGTAAACATGAGAGGAAAAAGTGCATCCGACGTGGGACTCGAACCCACGACCCCCGGATAACTAGTCGGACACTCTGACCACTGAGCTAGCCGGGCACATGGTCGTGTTTCTACCCAACGTCACTACATAACAACCACGATCTGAAATTAAGAATGTCTGTACCCCTCTGACTTTCCTTTCTCAAATCTTAATGTATAATGCCGGTGTAACAGTTTATCTTGGCCCCCCTGGGCAGCTTGGCCCCCGGGGGCTAAGCTACCCGCGGGTAGCTTGGCCCCCACCCTGGGTAGCTTGGCCCCCACCTGAAATCTTTTTCCAGAGTCCCCCAAAATACAAAACAATGTCTTGTAAATGTTACACCTACTGTTAAATGAAAAGAAAAACCAAAGTTTAATGTGTTTTGGTCAATTTAATTTTTCGCCTTTTTTGGTGTAGAATAGGGGCGGGGGCCAAGCTACCCAGGCCTGGGTAGCTTGGCCCCCACCTAAAATCTTTTTCCAGAGTCCACCAAATTACAAAACAATGTCTGTAAATGATACGCCTACTGTTAAATGAAAAGAAAAACCAAGGTTTAATGTGTTTTGGTCAAATTAATTTTTCGCCTTTTTTGGTGTAGAATAGGGGCGGGGGCCAAGCTACCCAGGCCTGGGTAGCTTGGCCCCCACCTGAAATCTTTTTCCAGAGTCCCCCAAAATACAAAACAATGTCTGTAAATGTTACGCCTACTGTTAAATGAAAAGAAAAACCAAGGTTTAATGTGTTTTGGTCAAATTAATTTTTCGCCTTTTTTGGTGTAGAATAGGGGCGGGGGCCAAGCTACCCAGGCCTGGGTAGCTTGGCCCCCACCTAAAATCTTTTTCCAGAGTCAACCAAATTACAAAACAATGTCTGTAAATGTTACGCCTACTGTTAAATGAAAAGAAAAACCAAAGTTTAATGTGTTTTGGTCAAATTAATTTTTCGCCTTTTTGGGGGTAGAATAGGGGCGGGGGCCAAGCTACCCAGGCCTGGGTAGCTTGGCCCCCACCTGAAATCTTTTTCTAGAGTCCCCCTATATACAAAACAATGTCTGTAAATGTTACGCCTACTGTTAAATGAAAAGAAAAACCAAGGTTTAATGTGTTTTGGTCAAATTAATTTTTCGCCTTTTTTGGTGTAGAATAGGGGCGGGGGGGTAGCTTGGCCCCCACCTGAAATCTTTTTCTAGAGTCCCTCTAAATACAAAACAATGTCTGTAAATGTTACGCCTACTGTTAAATGAAAAGAAAAACCAAGGTTTAATGTGTTTTGGTCAAATTAATTTTTCGCCTTTTTTAGTGTAGAATAGGGGCGGGGGCCAAGCTACCCAGGCCTGGGTAGCTTGGCCCCCACCTAAAATCTTTTTCCAGAGTCCACCAAATTACAAAACAATGTCTGTAAATGTTACGCCTACTGTTAAATGAAAAGAAAAACCAAAGTTTAATGTGTTTTGGTCAAATTAATTTTTCGCCTTTTTTGGTGTAGAATAGGGGCGGGGGCCAAGCTACCCAGGCCTGGGTAGCTTGGCCCCCACCTAAAATCTTTTTCCAGAGTCCCTCAAATTACAAAACAATGTCTGTAAATGTTACGCCTACTGTTAAATGAACAGAAAAACCAAAGTTTAATGTGTTTTGGTCAAATTAATTTTTCGCCTTTTTTGGTGTAGAATAGGGGCGGGGCCAAGCTACCCAGGCCTGGGTAGCTTGGCCCCCACCTGAAATCTTTTTCTAGAGTCCCCCAAAATACAAAACAATGTCTGTAAATGTTACGCCTACTGTTAAATGAAAAGAAAAAACAAAGTTTAATGTGTTTTGTTCAAATTAATTTTTCGCCTTTTTTGGGGTAGAATAGGGTGGGGGCCAAGCTACCCAGGCCTGGGTAGCTTGGCCCCCACCTGAAATCTTTTTCCAGAGTCCCTCAAATTACAAAACAATGTCTGTAAATGTTACGCCTACTGTTAAATGAAAAGAAAAACCAAAGTTTAATGTGTTTTGGTCAAATTCATTTTTCGCCTTTTTTGGAGTAGAAAAGGGGCGGGGGCCAAGCTACCCAGGCCTGGGTAGCTTGGCCCCCACCTAAAATCTTTTTCCAGAGTCCACCAACTTACAAAACAATGTCTGTAAATGTTACGCCTACTGTTAAATGGAAAGAAAAACCAAAGTTTAATGTGTTTTGGTCAAATTCATTTTTCGCCTTTTTTGGTGTAGAATAGGGGCGGGGGCCAAGCTACCCAGGCCTGGGTAGCTTGGCCCCCACCTGAAATCTTTTTCTAGAGTCCCCCAAAATACAAAACAATGTCTGTAAATGTTACGCCTACTGTTAAATGAAAAGAAAAAACAAAGTTTAATGTGTTTTGGTCAAATTAATTTTTCGCCTTTTTTGGGGTAGAATAGGGTGGGGGCCAAGCTACCCAGGCCTGGGTAGCTTGGCCCCCACCTGAAATCTTTTTCCAGAGTCCACCAAATTACAAAACAATGTCTGTAAATGTTACGCCTACTGTTAAATGAAAAGAAAAACCAAAGTTTAATGTGTTTTGGTCAAATTAATTTGTCGCCTTTTTTGGGGTAGAATAGGGGCGGGGGCCAAGCTACCCAGTCCTGGGTAGCTTGGCCCCCACCTAAAATCTTTTTCCAGAGTCCACCAAATTACAAAACAATGTCTGTAAATATTACGCCTACTGTTAAATGAAGAGAAAAACCAAAGTTTAATGTGTTTTGGTCAAATTAATTTTTTCGCCTTTTTTGGTGTAGAATAGGAGCGGGGGCCAAGCTACCCAGGCCTGGGTAGCTTGGCCCCCACCTAAAATCTTTTTCCAGAGTCCACCAACTTACAAAACAATGTCTGTAAATGTTACGTCTACTGTTAAATGGAAAGAAAAACCAAAGTTTAATGTGTTTTGGTCAAATTAATTTTTCGCCTTTTTTGGGGTAGAATAGGGGCGGGGGCCAAGCTACCAAGGCCTGGGTAGCTTGGCCCCCACCTGAAATCTTTTTCTAGAGTCAACCAAATTACAAAACAATGTCTGTAAATGTTACGCCTACTGTTAAATGAAAAGAAAAACCAAAGTTTAATGTGTTTTGGTCAAAATAATTTTTCGCCTTTTTTGGGGTAGAATAGGAGCGGGGGCCAAGCTACCCAGGCCTGGGTAGCTTGGCCCCCGCCCCTATTCTAGGCGTAACATTTACAGACATTGTTTTGTATTTTGGGGGACTCTAGAAAAAGATTTCAGGTGGGGGCCAAGCTACCCAGGCCTGGGTAGCTTAGCCCCCGCCCCTATTCTACGCCAAAAAGGGCGAAAAATTAATTTGACTAAAACACATTAAACTTTGGTTTTTCTTTTCATTTAACAGGAGACGTAACATTTACAGACATTGTTTATTAATTTGAGGGACTCTGGAAAAAGATTTCAGGTGGGGGCCAAGCTGGGTAGCTTGGCCCCCGCCCCTATTCTACACCAAAAAAGGCGAAAAATTAATTTGACTAAAACACATTAAACTTTGGTTTTTCTTTTCATTTAACAGTAGACGTAACATTTACAGACATTGTTTTTTAATTTGAGGGACTCTGGAAAAAGATTTTAGGTGGGGGCCAAGCTACCCAGGCCTGGGTAGCTTAGCCCCCGCCCCTATTCTACGCCAAAAAGGCAAAAAATTAATTTGACCAAACACATTAAACTTTGGTTTTTCTTTTCATTTAACAGTAGACGTAACATTTACAGACATTGTTTTTAGCTCCACTGGCCTTTCAGGCCAGCGGGCTATTGTCATGGCGGTGTGTCCGTCGTGCGTGCGTGTGTCCGTCCGTCCGTCCGTCCGTGCGTCCGTAAACTTTTTCTTTAAAAATCTTCTTCTCAGAAACTACTGGATGGATTTCAACCAAACTTCACAGGAATGATCCTTGGGTGACCCTCTCTCAGATTCCTTCAAAGAATATGGATTGTACCAGTATAGCCTGAGTTATCTGCCCTTGAATGTCAAAAATAGCAGGTTTTGACTAGTTTTCTTCTAAAATCTACAAATATTGAACAATCGAGACAGAACTTTGACAGAATCATGCTGACTACAAGATCTTGCCTTGGTAAAATTTTCAGCTTGATCTGAATTTTACATCATGAGTTATGTGCCCTTGAAATTGACAAAATTGCCATTTTCAGCTGTATTTTGACTTTGTTTTCACTCTAGCAACTACAAATATTGACTAAACAAGACAAAACTTTAACAGAATAATACTGACTATAAGATCTTGCCTTGGTATAATTTTCAGCTTGATCTGAATTTTATAGCATGAGTTATGTGCCCTTGAAATTGCCAAAAATTGCCATTTTCGGCTCTATTTTGCTGGTTTTGACTTTATTTTTACTCTAAAATCTACAAATATTATCCAATCAAAACAAATTTGGACAGAATATATATAACCATTATATGCTGCCTGGGTGTAATTTTCAGCTTGATCGGAATCTTACATCATGAGTTATGTGCCCTTGAATTTGACAAAATTGCCATTTTCGACTTTGTTTTCACTCTAACAACCACTTATGTTAACCAATCAAGATGATACTTGGAAAGAATCTTGTTGACAACAAGGTCTTGCTTATGTGTAATTTTCAACATTATCACACTGTTACAATCTGAGTTATGTACCCTTGAAATTGACAAAATTTCAGTTTTTTGACACTTTTTCCACTCTTGAAGCCACAAATATTGACTAATATAGACAAAATTTGAACAGAATGATAGTGACCATAACATCTTGCATGTGTTTAATTTTCGATTTGATTTTAAATAAACATACTGAATTATTTGTCTTTGAATTTGGCTAAATCACAGTTTTCAATTTTATTATCGCTCTAACATCCCTAAAATATCAGTCAATTATTTACTTTCTTTTTGCATTGACCACATGATTGCTGCTTTTGTATTTGTTTTTGATGTAAGAACCATAAGTATTCAAAAATCTAGTCAAAACTTGGATTTGATATTAAAAGAAATTCCGGCCTGTGGAGCGACTCAAGACCTTCAGGTCTTTCTAGTTTAATTTGAGGGACTCTGGAAAAAGATTTTAGGTGGGGGCCAAGCTACCCAGGCCTGGGTAGCTTAGCCCCCGCCCCTATTCTACGCCAAAAAGGCGAAAAATTAATTTGACCAAAACACATTAAACTTTGGTTTTTCTTTTCATTTAACAGTAGGCGTAACATTTACAGACATTGTTTTGTAATTTGAGAGACTCTGGAAAAAGATTTCAGGTGGGGGCCAAGCTACCCAGGCCTGGGTAGCTTGGCCCCCGCCCCTATTCTACCCCAAAAAAGGCAAAAAATTAATTTGACCAAAACACATTAAACTTTGGTTTTTCTTTTCATTTAACAGTAGGCGTAATATTTACAGACATTGTTTTGTTTTTTAGGGGACTCTGGAAAAAGATTTTAGGTGGGGGCCAAGCTACCCAGGCCTGGGTAGCTTAGCCCCCGCCCCTATTCTAAGCCAAAAAGGCGAAGAATTAATTTGACTAAAACACATTAAACTTTGGTTTTTCTTTTCATTTAACAGTAGGCGTAACATTTACAGACATTGTTTTGTAATTTGAGGGACTCTGGAAAAAGATTTCAGGTGGGGGCCAAGCTACCCAGGCCTGGGTAGCTTGGCCCCCGCCCCTATTCTAAGCCAAACAAGAGGACCATGATGGTCCTATATCGCTCACCTGAACCAAAATGATATGAGCAACACTTTTGTTCAATTCAATTAATATTTATGACTTGAAGACTGAGAACAAACTTATGGTCAATAGCGTTGTGAAAATCCAACTTATACGAGATCTTATGGTGCCCAACTGTGTCCAAATTTTGTCTTGATTGATAAATAATTGTAGATTCTAGAGTATAAATAATGTCAAAAGCAGTCGAAAAAGCAGTTTTTTTTCAAATTCAAGGGCACATAACTCTCTACTTTCTGATCAGATCAGACTGAAAATCAAACTCATCCGAGATCTTATGATCCCCAACATTGGGTCCAAGTTTTGTCTTTATTAATTACTAATTGTAGAGTCTAGAGTGTAAAACAGGTCGAAAACAGCCGAAAATGGCAATTCTATCAAATTCAAGGGCACATAACTCTCCACTTTCTGATCAGATCAGACTGAAAATCAAACTCATCCGCGATCTTATGATCCCCAACATTGGGTCCAAGTTTTGTCTTGATTGATTAATAATTGTAGATTCTAGAGTGCAAACAAGGTCAAAAACAGCTGAAAATGGCAATTTAATCAAATTCAAGGGCACATAACTCTCGTCTTTCTGGAAAGATCAGACTGAAAATCAAACTAATTCAAGATATTATGGTCTCCAACATTGTGTCCAAAATCTGTCTTGATTAGTCAATAATTGTAGATTCTAGAGTGTAAACAAGATCGAAAACAGTCAAAAACGGCAACTTTGTCAAGTTCAAGGGCACATAACTCTCGACTTTCTGATTAGATCAGACTGAAAATCAAACTAATCCAAGATCTTATGATCACAAACATTGTGTCCAAGTTTTGTTTTGATTGATTAATAATTGTAGATTCTAGAGTGTTAACAAGGTCGAAAACAGTCAAAAACGGCAATTTTGTCAAGTTCAAGGGCACATAACTCTCGACTTTATGATTAGATCAGACTGAAAATCAAACTCATCCAAGATCTTATGATCCCAAACATTTTGTCCAAGTTTTGTCTTGATTGATTAATAATTGTAGATTCTAGAGTGTTAACAATGTCGAAAACAGTCAAAAACAGCAATTTTGTCAAGTTCAAGGGCACATAATTCTCGATTTTCTGATCAGATCAGACTGAAAATCGATCTCATCCAAGATCTTATGATCCCCAACATTGTGTCCAAATTTTGTCTTGATTTATTAATAATTGTAGATTCTAGAGTGTTAGCAAGGTCGAAAACTGCCAAAAATGGCAATTTTGTCAAATTCAAGGGCACATAACTCTCGACTTTCTAGTCAGATCAGACTGAAAATTAAACTCATCCAAGATCTTATGGTCTCCAACATTATGTCCAAGTTTTGTCTTGATTGATTAATAATTGTAGATGCTAGAGTGTTAACAAGGTCAAAACTAGCTATTTTTTATGTTCAAGGGCAAATAACTCCAGACTTCCAAGTCCGATCAGGCCCATAATTGAACTCATCCGAGAACTTATGACCATACTTGCTTTGACCAAGTTTGATTAAGATTGGCCAACTTTTGTAGATGCTAGAGTGTTAACACCAAATTGTTGACAGACAGACGGACGGACGGATGGACAGACGGACAGACGGACGGACGGACGGACGACGGACATTGGGTGACCACAATAGCTCACCTTGAGCACTTCGTGCTCAGGTGAGCTAAAAAGGCGAAAAATTAATTTGACCAAAACACATTAAACTTTGGTTTTTCTTTTCATTTAACAGTAGGCGTAACATTTACAGACATTGTTTTGTAATTTGAGGGACTCTGGAAAAAGATTTCAGGTGGGGGCTAAGCTACCCAGGCCTTGGTAGCTTGGCCCCCGCCCCTATTCTAAGCCAAAAAAGGCGAAAAATTAATTTGACCAAAACACATTAAACTTTGGTTTTTCTTTTCATTTAACAGTAGGCGTAATATTTACAGACATTGTTTTGTATTTAAGGGGACTCTGGAAAAAGATTTTAGGTGGGGGCCAAGCTACCCAGGCCTGGGTAGCTTATCCCCCGCCCCTATTCTACGCCAAAAAGGCGAAAAATTAATTTGACTAAAACACATTAAACTTTGGTTTTTCTTTTCATTTAACAGTAGGCGTAACATTCACAGACATTGTTTTGTAATTTGAGGGACTCTGGAAAAAGATTTCAGGTGGGGGCCAAGCTACCAAGGCCTGGGTAGCTTGGCCCCCGCCCCTATTCTAAGCCAAAAAAGGCGAAAAATTAATCTGACTAAAACACATTAAACTTTGGTTTTTCTTTTCATTTAACAGTAGACGTAACATTTACAGACATTGTTTTTTAATTTGAGGGACTCTGGAAAAAGATTTTAGGTGGGGGCCAAGCTACCCAGGCCTGGGTTGCTTAGCCCCCGCCCCTATTCTACGCCAAAAAGGCGAAAAATTAATTTGACCAAAACACATTAAACTTTGGTTTTTCTTTTCATTAAACAGTAGGCGTAACATTTACAGACATTGTTTTGTAATTTGGTGGACTCTGGAAAAAGATTTCAGGTGGGGGCCAAGCTACCCAGGCCTGGGTAGCCTGGCCCCCGCCCTATTCTGCGCCAAAAAAGGCGAAAAATTAATTTGACTAAAACACATTAAACTTTGGTTTTTCTTTTCGTTTAACAGTAGACGTAACATTTACAGACATTGTTTTTTAATTTGAGGGACTCTGGAAAAAGATTTTAAGTGGGGGCCAAGCTACCCAGGCCTGGGTAGCTTAGCCCCCGCCCCTATTCTACGCCAAAAAGGCGAAAAATTAATTTGACCAAAACACATTAAACTTTGGTTTTTCTTTTCATTTAACAGTAGGCGTAACATTTACAGACATTGTTTTGTAATTTGGTGGACTCTGGAAAAAGATTTCAGGTGGGGGCCAAGCTACCCAGGCCTGGGTAGCTTGGCCCCCGCCCCTATTCTACGCCAAAAAAAGGCGAAAAATTAATTTGACTAAAACACATTAAACTTTGGTTTTTCTTTTCATTTAACAGTAGACGTAACATTTACAGACATTGTTTTTTAATTTGAGGGACTCTGGAAAAAGATTTTAGGTGGGGGCCAAGCTACCCAGGCCTGGGTAGCTTAGCCCCCGCCCCTATTCTACGCCAAAAAGGCGAAAAATTAATTTGACCACAACACATTAAACTTTGGTTTTTCTTTTCATTTAACAGTAGGCGTAACATTTACAGACATTGTTTTGTATTTTAGGGGACTCTGGAAAAAGATTTTAGGTGGGGGCCAAGCTACCCAGGCCTGGGTAGCTTAGCCCCCGCCCCTATTCTACGCCAAAAAGGCGAAAAATTAATTTGACCAAAACACATTAAACTTTGGTTTTTCTTTTCATTTAACAGTAGGCGTAACATTTACAGACATTGTTTTGTAATTTGAGGGACTCTGGAAAAAGATTTCAGGTGGGGGCCAAGCTACCAAGGCCTGGGTAGCTTGGCCCCCGCCCCTATTCTAAGCCAAAAAAGGCGAAAAATTAATTTGACCAAAACACATTAAACTTTGGTTTTTCTTTTCATTTAACAGTAGGCGTAACATTTACAGACATTGTTTTGTAATTTGAGGGACTCTGGAAAAAGATTTCAGGTGGGGGCCAAGCTACCCAGGCCTGGGTAGCTTGGCCCCCGCTGTATACACCCGCCCCTATTCTAAGCCAAAAAAGGCGAAAAATTAATTTGACCAAAACACATTAAACTGTTTTTTCTTTTCATTTAACAGTAAGCGTAATATTTACAGACATTGTTTTGTTTTTTAGGGGACTCTGGAAAAAGATTTCAGGTGGGGGCAAAGCTACCCAGGCCTGGGTAGCCTGGCCCCCGCCCTATTCTGCGCCAAAAAAGGCGAAAAATTAATTTGACTAAAACACATTAAACTTTGGTTTTTCTTTTCGTTTAACAGTAGACGTAACATTTACAGACATTGTTTTTTAATTTGAGGGACTCTGGAAAAAGATTTTAAGTGGGGGCCAAGCTACCCAGGCCTGGGTAGCTTAGCCCCCGCCCCTATTCTACGCCAAAAAGGCGAAAAATTAATTTGACCAAAACACATTAAACTTTGGTTTTTCTTTTCATTTAACAGTAGGCGTAACATTTACAGACATTGTTTTGTAATTTAGTGGACTCTGGAAAAAGATTTCAGATGGGGGCCAAGCTACCCAGGCCTGGGTAGCTTGGCCCCCGCCCCTATTCTACGCCAAAAAAAGGCGAAAAATTAATTTGACTAAAACACATTAAACTTTGGTTTTTCTTTTCATTTAACAGTAGACGTAACATTTACAGACATTGTTTTTTAATTTGAGGGACTCTGGAAAAAGATTTTAGGTGGGGGCCAAGCTACCAAGGCCTGGGTAGCTTGGCCCCCGCCCCTATTCTAAGCCAAAAAAGGCGAAAAATTAATTTGACCAAAACACATTAAACTTTGGTTTTTCTTTTCATTTAACAGTAGGCGTAACATTTACAGACATTGTTTTGTAATTTGAGGGACTCTGGAAAAAGATTTCAGGTGGGGGCCAAGCTACCCAGGCCTGGGTAGCTTGGCCCCCGCTGTATACACCCGCCCCTATTCTAAGCCAAAAAAGGCGAAAAATTAATTTGACCAAAACACATTAAACTTTGTTTTTTCTTTTCATTTAACAGTAAGCGTAATATTTACAGACATTGTTTTGTTTTTTAGGGGACTCTGGAAAAAGATTTTAGGTGGGGGCCAAGCTACCCAGGCCTGGGTAGCTTAGCCCCCGCCCCTATTCTAAGCCAAAAAGGCGAAGAATTAATTTGACTAAAACACATTAAACTTTGGTTTTTCTTTTCATTTAACAGTAGGCGTAATATTTATAGACATTGTTTTGTATTTTGGGGGACTCTGGAAAAAGATTTCAGGTGGGGGCCAAGCTACCAAGGCCTGGGTAGCTTAGCCCCCGCCCCTTTTCTAAGCCAAAAAAGGCGAAAAATTAATTTGACCAAAACACATTAAACTTTGGTTTTTCTTTTCATTTAACAGTAGGAGTAACATTTACAGACATTGTTTTGTAATTTGAGGGACTCTGGAAAAAGATTTCAGGTGGGGGCCAAGCTACCCAGGCCGTGGTAGCTTGGCCCCCGCCCCTATTCTAAGCCAAAAAAGGCGAAAAATTAATTTGACCAAAACACATTAAACTTTGGTTTTTCTTTTCATTTAACAGTAGGTGTAATATTTACAGACATTGTTTTGTATTTTAGGGGACTCTGGAAAAAGATTTTAGGTGGGGGCCAAGCTACCCAGGGTGGGGGCTAAGATACCCCGGGGTAGCTTGGCCCCCGGGGGCCAAGCTGCCCGCGGGTAGCTTAGCCCCCGGGGGCCAAGCTGCCCAGGGGCCAAGATAAACTGATACACCGGTCTTACCTGAAAGTTGGCGCAGAAAACAAAATTCATATCCATACTGAATAGCAGGGCTCCAGTATAAAATGGACCAAATATGGAGTTGTCAAATCAATTCAGATTCCAAAATTGAAAATGTCTCACTCTGAGGCCATGCTTTGTACCGGGGTCAACGGAATTGACCACGGCTTACGGTATTGTGGGCGTATAGATTTCAGTGCTTGTTATATTGTGTTTTTGGGTTGAGTTGCACGAGTCTCGTTCTGAATTTTTTCCGGTTTTCGGAAACCCTCGGTTGTCCTTTTGCCAGGCTTTATCCAAGATATTGAGATTGTGAATTGGTTTAGTGCTAATTACCTCCGTTGTCTGGGGTCCCGTGACATTGAAATATCCGAGTTTAGTGAACCAGTCAGTTTTTGACTTTGTGACGTCATATAACTAGCCGATATGACGTCAACATGGATTTTTCTGCGTTCTCGTGACGTTCCATTTCCCGCGCGTTATCAGACGTCAAGTAGCGTTGTTTGGAAACGCGCGTCTTTTATCAAATGACTACGACGTTAGAAGTTTTTTAGTCCACGTCAATTCTGTCTGCGGGGTGTAGGATTTGTGAATTATTATTCAAACCCGTTTATCTTATATCGGAGCTAGAAGCGCCAGCTAATTTGAAAGGAAAATAGATTTTCCATTTTTTAACCAAAAAATATTTTAGATCTAGACTAGAAGGAAATATTGGGGGAAAATGAAGGAAAAGATTTATAGATCTAATCATTTTGAGAATTCTTCATTAGGCCTAAAGGCTGTTTCACAGCAAAATATACATAGATCTTAGCATCTCGTGTCAACCCTTTCCCAAGCAAGACCTTCTTGACGATTATCATGGAGATGGAGAAGGCATCGGAAACATTTGTACAAAAGGAGAAAATGCTAGTTATCAGAAATTTCTTCTCTTGTCTCAACGTTTTAGTAACTATAGACATTTTCCGTTAAGCTTTCATACAATATCGCTGAATTGAGTAAGGGTTACGTTTTGGCCAAATAATGGAAGTATACAGATCTACTGGTCCAATTTCACGCTTTCTCAAACGACAATATTTGAGGGTCGTTCAATTTGAAAGTTGCTGCAAACGACGAATTCGCCGTTGATAAAGATAGCATACGATCAATGTACAATATAGCACAGATAATATACAGACAAAATGAGAAATGTTTGATTTTCAGCAAGTATATCTTTTGTCTGATTTTTTTCGTTTTGTCGTCTCTAAGGGACACCAAAATCATGTCTTGTTTTGAAAGGGTCAAAGAAGTCACCTTGGACGACAAAAATAGTGATTCTACATTATAAATAATGAGTCATGAGTGACCGGATTGAACTTTGCAAAGCTAGATTTTTTTCTTCTTCTTCTTTTTTTTTTAATTATTATTTTTATTTGAAAGAAAAGAAAGTTGAGACCAAACTGAACGTATTCTAATTTTAACTGATAATGTCAGGAGTTTGCACGTCAATCATGAACAAACCCTTTCCAATACATCATAGATCTGTCTTTGTCTTCTTCAATTCTGAAGGCTAATGAAAAAGACTAGACAAACGTAGAATGTTGTCTTGAGAACTCAAATTGAAACAAGGTTTTGAGGTTTCTTTTTTTCCCTTGCATTTGGCCAAATACAATAATAATTAGGCTATGGCTTGGGACCTACACCACTAAACGACTTCTCTTACTAATTCAAAAGCTAAATTTTTTCACGTCACAGAATCTGTCTTTTACTACCAGATTATCATTAAAGAATCACAAATGCATGGGCGGATCTAGAGGTAGGGTCGGGGAGTCTGACATCCCCCCACCCCCCCCCCCTCGGCATTGGCCAAAAATTAAATTTTGACTATTGAATCGGTCGGCACAATTCTTTCAGCCAATCAAAAACGTTGTCAGCGGACCTGCACTCATTCGGTGGAGGTGAAAGCTTCGGTCTTTTTCGTTGAAGCATAACCAACTTTCAGCATTAATATCTCGACGACTACGCCTGATTTTTAAAAAATGCGTTGGTAGTTAGAAAGTTTAAATCACATTCTTTAAAGAAAGAGTTTTGTTTATGAATTTTAACGATGGATTTTTGAAATAATCTGCCTCAAAGTTGGTATCCCGTAACGATAAAGACCGAGGTTGTACCCTCGATGAAAAAATGAAAGTGAGGCTATGACGTCATCCCGACTGATTCTATATAAATTTATATAAAGTTACATATTCAGGGTGTCCGATCACGTAGAAATGTACGCGAATCACGTAATTTGAACAAAAATCACGTACTACTTTCTCACCCAAAACGTGTAAGAACGTACACAAAATGAACCCCCATCATGTATAAAAATAAGATGACAATTCTCCCCGTTGTTTATGAAAGAAAAAACAAGTTTGAGCTCTGAGTAATAAAACCGAAACTGCTAAATTCGGTCATTCTGATCCCTCTAATTTTTCTGCTATTTGTAGTTGGCCAAGACGCTGCGTTTTTGGGATTTACTCAACCAAAACGCTGTATCATTGCGAGCGTCTGCATGATCATGGCATCTACTAAACAGAATGGATCTTGATTTCATTTTTTTTATTTTAATTTGATCGGTCTTTAATTCAAAGTGCACATAATTAGAAAGTCAACATTAGGGGGAAACAACGAAGAAAACACCCAGTCCACTGTTGAATTTAAAATTAAAATTCATGGCTCTGCCAGTTCGACTGGCTTCGTTCGGACAGAGAAAAGGGAACAAAGCAGAAAACGGAAACTGCTTCATGGTTGGCGTCTGAAAACCTTCCAATCCTCAAGTTTTCAAATTTGATTAATTTGTAATTAAAAGAAAAGATGCTGAACAAAATGCCTCAAACCTTTTCCCAAACAAGACCTTGATTGAAGTGGAAGAACTGTTTAGATTTAGTGTTAACTTTCTTGTACCCCCAAATTATTTTTTGTACCCCCAACTTTGACCACCAAGAGGTACAAAAACCCCCTGTCAAAATTTTCAGTGGACACACTGATATTTACTACATTTTAAGCCATAATTTGGGCTTGGACCCCCCTTGAAAAAAATCTTGGGCTTGGACCCGCCTGGGAAAAAATCCTGGATCCGTCCTTGCAAATGCATGAATATGATAGAAAATAACAACTACTAGACCTATATCTTGACCCCGGTTAGAGGCTCTGCCTTATTTTCATATTAATCTCTATAAAGTAAACCAACATTAAATATGTGTCATAGAATCAGTCGGGATGACGTCATAGCCTCACTTTCATTTTTTCATCGAGGGTACAACCTCGGTCTTTATCGTTACGGGATACCAACTTTGAGGCAGATTATTTCAAAAATACATCGTTAAAATTCATAAACAAAACTCTTTCTTTAAAGAATGTGATTTAAACTTTCTAACTACCAACGCATTTTTAATAATCAGGCGTAGTCGTCGAGATATTAATGCTGAAAGTTGGTTATGCTTCAACGAAAAAGACCGAAGCTTTCACCTCCACCGAATGAGTGCAGGTCCGCTGACGACGTTTTTGATTGGCTGAAAGAATTGTGCCGACCGGGTCAATGTGTGCATGTTGGAAGTAGCACAATTGGGCCAGTAGGCTGTAAGCTAAATGCGTCCGATTTTCAATTTTGCAAGCATCTGCTTTGTGCAAAGCTGGAGTGGAGAATCTGTTTGGAAAAATGGTTAAAATTTACGAAATTCAAAACAAATTACCTTGCTTGCTGAGCTCATTTTGATGCTTTTGCAACGTATACATAAATTATGCTGTGTAAGTATGTAGTTTCGTTGTGTTTTCTATTATTTTATTGTTTTCTTCCCGCTTTGTTTACTACCGGAAGTGATAATTAGGCGCGTTTGATTTTGAGGTTTTTGTACTCCTTGGTATGCTGAAGAATAATGTTCCACTGAGCTAATTAAAAATCAAACGCAACCTCAACAAATAGGTGTCACTCCTGTTTGATTTTAACTGGTGTCACTCCTCAACGAAACGGCCCTATTAAGGTCTACGGGAAGTAAATACATTTGTCGTGACACGTGACAAATCTATAGGGAAGCTACGATGAATTATTACGATCAAGGTGACCTGTGATTGGACAATATTTTTTACTGGAATTGAACATGATTTATTCATTTGTGACTGATTATATTCTATTTTCAAGTTAAAAGCAAAAAATCAATGATTTTGAATCATTTTGGCAATTTCTGGGCCATTTTAAAAGATGGGTATTATACTCTGAAATGCTTCTGAGACTATCTCCGCAGTTAGGGTGATCTCAAAAATGGGGTCAAAGGTCATAGAGAAAAGGATTCATGCCATACTAAAATTCATTTTTTCGGGTGTATGAATGGATGTTCTAGAATTTAAGGTAGGTCAGATCATTGATGCAAACTCATGGACTGAGCTATAAGCCAAAATGTTATAATGGTCGCCTATGTAAAACTATTTACTTCCCTTAGACCTTAAATATATAGTAAAATGGGTCAATTTGACAGCTTCTAGCTTCTCTCAGAAGTCTTTGTGGCACATTTTACTTAGTCTGCTTAATAGACCATTCATTTGTCTTTGATTAAATACCAAGAAAGTGGTATCAATAGCACCATCAGCTAGAATCACACACCCGTGAACACAGCCACCCTTGCAATTTGCCATCTCTTTTGGAATCTGCATGTGACACACCCCCATGAAAGGTCACGACCGCGCAAGAAACTAGTTCCCGACAAATTCATTAAAACACATCCTAGCAGTACACTGATGGTCTGCCAGTATGCAGAACCACATTTCATGCATCTGCCTATTCTATAGACACAGAATCAACGCAACAAAAGGAGCGAATCAGTTTTTGACGGAACTATGTTTGTATACTACGACCCGGAAGCAATTCCCGTTGTGGAGTGTCTCCAACTGATTAAATAAATAGTAAAATGGTCAGCTTTCGCATTGCACAGCTGATTACAAACGGTTTGCTGGACTACATGACTTCACCAGTGATAAAAAAAAACATTTTTATGTCTTCATAAAGGTATAGCTGAACTAATTGATTTCCCAAATGACGACCATTATATATAGCATGTTTGCTTAAAGCTCGGCGCATGAGTTTATAGTATTAATCCGATCTACCTTGAATTCTAGAGAAAATTCATTCATACTTGAGAATAAATGAATTTTAGTATGGAATGAATCCTATTCTCTGTGAACTTTGGCTCCATTTTTGAGATCGCCATAACTCCGGAGCCGGTCTTTTAAGTAGAAAATAGAATATAATTAGTCACAAATGAAATAATCATGTTCAATGCTATAGTAAAAAAAACATTGTCCAATCACAGGTCATTTTGATCGTAATTATATTCATCCGGATCTTCCATATACTTTCGTCACAGATTGGGACACACAAATTCACTTCCCTTACAACATAAAAATTCTGCAGTGTACACCAAGGAAAATGAGTATATAAAATCATTGACTGTCTTCGAAATATTTTAGAATCATAAGAGTAAATCAGCAACAACGACGATATAACTAGAGAAACCCGTGCGGAGACTTTGAGAAAACCTGTATATAGGAGAACAACAGACCTCAGCTGCTGATCCAGGATTTCTCTGAGGGGGATTGAACATAAAAATAGGGCGGTTCGTTTTCTTTGTATTACACAATTCCGACTGAATTGAAATGAAAAACCAGAACACAGAATGGGGTTCGTTTGAACCCCCGAATCCCATCTGGATCCGCTACCGGACCTAAGGGGTCTAAAAAGTTTTCTTACAGAACCGGGTAGAACCACACATGTAGTCAAATTTAGGTTAGTTTCGTGTAAACATGACTGCACTATAATAGATTCACTATTAAACGAGAATTTTTACAGTTGAATTGCTTTATCAACACAACTGAAATAATTCTCGTTTAATAGCGAATCTATTATAGATATCTATTCGTTTAACAACAAATGGCTAATAGACGCTAGCAAGTCTATAAAGGTCGCCACCAGGTAACGTTTATCCTAGTTCCACCAGAGATTGTGCACATTCAGCCAATTTCAGACGTATAATTGTGGACAGGTCCAAACTCAAAGATGTTGCATACAACATTTTTAACTGAATGAAATTTATTTCATCGGTGGTTTTGGTTAGAAAACATTTTGAAAATGAAGACATTGCTTGTCACAAACAGGTCTTCATTTCCCACAATGTCGTTATGTTCTGAGGGGTCAAAAATAGTCAATGTGTGGGAACGGCTTAATAATCTGTATCAGTGGTCTGTAATTCACCAGAACTGCATTTCAAGACTATATTCTTCTCCTCTGCGTACAGAAACAGCGTGATATGGAAGAATAAGAATTTTCTACAGGAACTTATTTTTGTTTTTGGGACCACGACTTGGAAGCACTTTCGCTGTGGATTTGTGATTGTAAAAAGTCCACTCCCCTATACAAGGTGTCATTCAACAGAAAATGTTTTCATCGCATAATCTGAACAAATTGTATCTTATTCACACTTGTCAGTGACGATTTTTTTTCGCAGTAGAAAGAGGTATAATTCCTACTATATATCAAAATATATGCAGTGCATTCATACCAGACTTTTAAAATAAAAGAGTGTCTAAATTATGCATCCCATTTATTACTTTGATTAACTCTTTCCCAAACAAGACTTGGTTTGGACGGGTCATATCAAAAGGCTTGGGAAAACATTGAGACAAAAGAAGAAACTGCTTTTGCATCAATATTTTCTGTATCATAGTGTACACCAACCCTTTCCTTTTCAGATGAATTTTGTCATCTGGAGCAGTTTTCTAATTGGATCACCCCAAAATTTTGTTGTTTGGGAAAGGGTTAACACATAAATGAAATCTTGCGTTTTGAAAAAGCCTCAACTCCCTCCTATCATCCTGTAGCTCTGTTTATACTTCAGGGGCCCGTTTTACTAACAAACTTACGAACATTTTTGACACAACAACAAATCTGATTGGCCGAATCATTACTGTTATTATTTCTTTTTCAATCAAATGTGTTGTTACAAGGTTTTTGAAAAAATCTATGTTAGTAAAACGCGGCCCTGATCTTGGAGCGTATCAACTAAGGATACCAATGCTCGAACATTTCCAAATAAATTACTGGATTTCGACGTCCTAATGGGAAAGAATTGGAAACCATCGCAATTTAAATAGGCCTAAGATAGAAAATGCCCCCCCCCCCCTTCTCTGTTAATATTTTCATTGCAATATCATTTAATTAACATTTTCTGAGATGTTGTTGATTTTTACCATTTCTTTTGTTGTGCACGGTCATATTTTTCATAATATTTACCTACTCTACAATATTCAGTTGTCTCACCCAGCTCAATAGGACCCACCCTACACCTTGAGTAAATCAGTGGAATGGGATACATATTCGAAAGTCACACCTACCCCCGCTTTGTCATGTCTTCGAATTGAATACCAAAGTGGTACATAACTCTTGGGGTATTTCATGTCAAGAACAGACAAATAAAACATCATGTTAATAAACAAAGCATGTTTGAGGTCCAAGAGGTCGATGAATTATGGCTTGATTATTTATATTTGACCGCTATATTATTCCGATGATAATCTTGATATTGTTGTCGTAAGGAAAGAGTGTAATATCTAAGCATGTGTGATAGATAGAGATAAGAGGATGACCTCAAGTGGATCTTCTCGCCACTTATACGAGCACTTGTCTCAACAAATATATCGATCTATTTACGTCTTTGATGACGATTAACCCTTTCTAAACGGCGTCCGTAACATAGAAGGCTTTTGCAAACATCTAGGGAAAAGAAGAAATTGCTGATAACCAGCGTAACCCTCAACATTTTCTGTGTCGTTACATATCACGCTGGTGTTCGTTGTACACAACAATAATCTGTAGGACTTCTAGAACAGCTTTCAATTTTGTCCAGTAAAATATTTTGTAGAATCGGAAGGGTTAATCTCTGTTCAATGTTCTTAAGCTCTCCCTCCTGACGTATTTTCGAATTCTCTGCTTTTTTAACCATTTCCAAATCGGCCACGTATTGACAGAATTATTTCCTGAAATTATTATGTCACCTTATTGCCCGCCGCGAATGCGATATCATTATGGTCGAGAGATATTGACGACAGATTAACTTAAGTGTACTGAATGGTGTATGAATTCATCTGACACAATGGTAAACGTTGAAAGAAGGAAAAAATGTTGGTAATAAGCAATTCTTTCTAAAATACATTTCAACGTTATTCAAATAGATATATCTTAATTGAGGAAGTCAAAATCGGGGCTTGTTTCTGGAAAAGGTTAAATACAATCTAAATGGTCATGATACAAATAAAAAAAACTACAAAGTAGGTGGTTGAGTGCCCTCTTAACTTCTGTACATCCTTTTTTGATAAATAAATTTGCATTCGTCAGTTCATGTGGCTGTATCATAATACATTATAGTATATATGTAGATCCGCATAAAAATCAATCAATTAATCAATAAAGAAAGAAAATAAAGAAAAAATGCAAAAAAAAAGCTTTTCAAGGACGACAATAATTATGTGATATCCTTTATCACGGTGGAGATTGTGCATCATGGGATCTCAATTCTGGTAAGATGTCCTATTCTGCAATAACTTTCTTATTTCTGTATCAATTTTCAAACGGTTTGTCGCATATATTATGTTCGCAGATTGACATGATTGAGTTTTACCTTGCTAATACAGGTAACGCTCAATCATGTCAATCTGTAAACACAATACCCCGCGTTATTCAGTTATTTCATAGGATATATTGCTCATTAGAAAACTCTTGGCACTTTTCCCCAAATATTGTTCCAACCGACAAGAAAGCGAAATGATAACAACTACGGCCAAATTAGTCCCGCTTCAGGTAAGAATTTTTCAATAACTTTCTTTTTTCAAGCGGTTTGTTGCATGTGCCCCGCATGTGTACTGGACTCTATCATCAGATGTATGACTTTTTTTAAACTCCTTGTACTTGGGATCAAGTTTTGGAAAATGTACCAAGATTCCATGCAACAAACCGCTTGAAAATTGACACAGAAATAAGAAAGTTAAATTGCACAATTTCTTACCTGAAGCGGGGGGGCGCAAGGGGGGGGGGGTGCAAATTTGTGCGTATTCGGTACTCATCCCATGATGCACTATCTCCACCATGTTATTTAAAAAATAACAACAACAACAAAAAAAAAATAAAATAAAATAAAAAATAATGTCATAGATCTACTGGTAAATGATTATTAAAGACCATTACAATTTACATAAGAATGTTCTCTAACAAATTTTAAGAACTTTACAGATAAATCTATATAACTTTGGAGATAAGTCACCCAAAGTTGACCCTTCTCATTCTTGTTATTTAAACTGATGAGTGAAACCAGACATGGTTAGACGTTTAAATTTTCAGTTTTTCATAAGAAATAATTAGATCTAATTGCTTTTAAATAATCAAATTGAAAACGTTGTGTATAATATAGAAAAGTAATGATTAAACAATCAAGAGGAGAAAATTATGCGTGTTATCAATATATCATTGTTTCAATGCCTCAATACTTTCCCGAGTCACGTCATTCTGTTCTGTTCTGTTCTTCTTAGCCGCCAACAATGGCGAACCCTAGCAGGATTGCTAGGTGTCACGTTTAAATCCAAATTATTTACGAATAAAAACACATTCACCACATATCATTTAAAAGCACAATAAAACACTAAAAGCGCTATTTACGCAACTTATTGGCACATGTATAAAAAACACTATAAATGCCTAGGCTAGCACACAAACTGCTTACGTACTCAGCTAATGGTTAGGTTATATATTTCACTAAAAAAATATAAAAAAGAGAATGATAAAACACATGAATATAGATTGGACCGCATACACTCTGTCGGCAGCTAGGCGTTGATAGTCCTGAGAAGATGGATACGCCTGACGTGTAGCTTGTAAATCAGTCTCCTGGCGTCGAATTCTACTCGGCCACGTACAGTGATATGTTCGTTTGGTATTATGCTACTATGATCGATGATTAGTTCCAATAACTTATTTGGATGATCGACTACGCTTTGTAGGCTATTTTCATAAAGAAATTGTTTCAAGGGATTTAAAATTTGGGAGCGCTCAGCTTCTAACGTTGGGCAATGAAGTAGAAAGTGTTCCTTAGTCTCTTCAGCACAGCGACATAACTGACATGTTGGGTCTACCAGATTCTGATTAAATCTGGCTCTATTTGTTTGCAGGATGTAGGTACCAGTAAGAAGTTTAAGTCTTTGTGACATTCTTGATACCTCCAATGCGGATTGACACGGAATTCGGATAATTGGGTGAAACTTCCCAGGCAAATAGGCACAGTTCATATTCTTAAGAGAGGAATAGAGTCCGGATTGATATTCAATGTCCTTCTTCCACTTTGCTTCAACTGCTCTATGCGTTATAGTTTTCCACGCAGATTTTTTCACTGTGTTATGAATATAGTCAAAAGTACATCCTAAATCATACTTGGCGAGTAGTTTGGGAATGTTCATAGCCCAAGAAAATGATTTATCTGGTTTCACCGTAAGTTGATGTATCATAATCTGCTTTTCAAGACTGTCATCTGCTTGATTACAGAGATTATTAAAAAAGGATAATATGCAGAGATCGAGCATTGCTTGCACTGGTAAAAGTCCAGATAGAATAAAGACACTGACATCAGCAACCGAGTCTGGTAATGATAAAAGTTGTTTCAAGGTCTTCTTGTGGAACAATTCTAGCCTATCAACATGTTTTTTCATTGGTAAAAGTAGTTCAAGTCCATACAGCAATATTGGGATTACAAATGTTCTATATGCATGTATTACAGTAGCTGGGTCCAACCCGTTCTCACCATGCAAACCTGCACCGAACAATCCATAGAGAGCCTTCCTAGCTTTAGTAATGTTATTGTTAACGTTTAACTCAGCGTTTTCAGAGATGGAAGAGGATCTAATGATTCCGAGGTGTAACGCACTGTCTACATTGCTGAGCGGTTCATCACCCAGAACAAAACTGGTTTCAGGATCCTTTGTACATTTAGTGGCTTTAAGGTTTATGAAAACAGTTTTCTTCGGTTGTAGAAGGTATCTCTCCTCGTCTGCGAAGGATTTCGCCATGTTGATAAGAAGTTGGGTTTCATACTCTGCATATCCCATTAGGCAAACATCATCTGCACAGGCACTGTTATTAGTTGTTAAAGTTCCAATTCTACCACCGGATTGTGTTTGTTCATACTGTTTAAGTAGTGGGTTTATATAGGTTTTGTAAATGTCTGTCGATAAGATACCACCCTGTCGTACACCTTGCGAAATGTCAAAACCATCACTTAGTTTATTGTTAAACTTTACTACGCTTGTGGCACCTTCGTGAAGGGATTTAATTAAAAGCCAATGGCGGTTATCAACACCGGCATGATAAAGCCTTCTTAACATATGAGAATGACAAACAACATCAAAGGCTGCTTTAGCGTCCAGCAGTATAACATGGGCATTCAGTTTGTTGTCCGCACAGTCTCTGTAGAATTCTTCCAGGATGTATGCAGCATTAAGTGGGGAGGAACCGCGGGTAAAGCCACGCTGCGAGACACTTTGGTTTTGTAAAATCACATTCTCGAGTCTATATCTAAGCACAGTCTCAATTATTTTGCAAACGACGGGGAGGACGGTAATGCCTCTGTAATTACTTGCTGTAGACGGTTCACCTTTGTTCTTGTATACTGGGGATACTACTCCTGTTTTCAAAAAGTCTGGTATATGACCGTTTACAAAGATAGTGTTAATATGGTGCAGCATTTCACTTTTTAGATAGTCACTTGCAAAAATGATATGTTCTATGTTCAGCCCATACACATCGGGTGATTTTCCCTTATGGAGAGATTTTAGGGCACGGTTGAATTCATGCATAGACACTGTCTGTATATCTACTGATTTGACATTTTGAGTGATAAATTCAGTTTCATCTGACACTTGGTTATGATAATCTGCGTCGAAATTATTCAGATCAGAGCATTCAGCGAGACTTTTAAAATGTTTTCTAAAACCTTCCAGAACGGAGTCTTCACCAGAGTACCAAGTCCCCTCCACACAGAGATCTTCAATAAGCTGCTTGCAATTACCACGCTGCTTATTCAATAGTTTATAAAAAAGTTTATGATTGCTGGATCTAGCTTGCATAATTTCGTCCTTCTCACGGGATCTATTAGTTGCAACAGCTATACGACACTGACGTCTAAATTCCTTTTTGTACAAACGGTATTCAGAAAAGAGTACATTGTCAGGATTACGCGGTTTACTTGAGGTGGCCCATTGTTTATAAGAGAAACGGCACTTTTTCAAAGCATTCGAGATGTCAATGTTCCATACCGCCAGTTTGGGGTTTGATTTACGGCTATTTCGTTTGGGTTTACAAGAACCGGAACTAGATTTGGACATAATGTTAAATAAATGCTGCATATCACTTTTTAGATTACCAGTGGGATGGTAACTAGCCATATTTTCACTAGTAAGATGTGCATATTGTTCTTTATTCACCTTGTCCCAGTTAGTCTTTTCCAGGCATTTGGTAGAGGAATTGGCAGACTTAGTCTTACGGTGTTTACCAACACTAATTGATATGTTAATAGAGATCGGCAAATGATCAGACGTGTTTGAGTCACAGTTAAGAACCGCTTTGACCGCATTACAGAAAGATGAGTCAACGTACGTAAGAAAATAGTCAATCTCCGATTTACATTGGCCATTCGGGTGTTCAAAAGTATGAGACACACAGTCGTATTTTAGATTAAAGTCTTGTATTAGTTCTCTAATATGCACAAGTCGCCTTGTATAGTCATTTTTACCGAGGTCTTCATTTAAATCGGCACCAATAAGAATAAAGTGAGTTTTTGAGTACTTCATTAGAATCACATGTAGTTCATCGACACAGGCACAAAAATCATCGTTACTTGAACTGTATCCTTTACATGGGAAATAGACTGACAGCAGTAAAGTTTTACGTTTAAGCGAGTTCTTATCTCCTATCTCGATACACTGGATTCTCTCAGAGCCATCATTAAGCACAGTAACATATTTACTAAGCGAGTTTTTCCATAGGATTCCAACACCGCCATATCCACGAGGCATCTGTATGGGGGATAAAGGGTTTAGAAAGTCAGCACCTTTACCGGCAAACTTAATAGAGTTATTGATTTCACCAAGTAAGTGTATCTGTGCTTGGAATAACCAGTGTTCTTGTAAAAGGATAATGTCACATGTTTTAAGCATGTCATTGATAGCTGTAGCAGAGGTTCTTATGTTTTTACAGTTAAAGGAGACTAGACTGGGAGATTAGATTTCTAATGTCTCTAACTAAATATATTATGGGTATAAAGCATAATATATTCACACGAATATCTAGTCTGGTTCCCGCCTCTAAAACACTACGTTGTAAAGAGTCTGGTAATGCCTGGCAAACCGGGTCCATTGATTGGTTAGTATACACAGCCGATGAAACGTCTCGACCAATCAGAGCCGCTCGTTGACGACCATGTATACGGCCTCGGAGATTAGCTATTACCGTACCTATATTCATAGATTTCAGGTACGGGAACCAGACTAACGAATATCTTATAAAGAAAGATTTTCGTAGTTCTACAGAAGGGTTTTTTTTTTTGGGGGGGGGGGGGGGTCGTTTTGGTAATCGTAGAAAGTAAGTTGGGCCGTTTTGGTAAAAAGTGGGCCGTTTTTGGTGTGATACTTTTGATGCGGAAATTCGCACCTGATATAGATCTATCGGTAGTTTTGTGAGCAATCAAGTTCTGGTGAATTATTTCCATTTCGATGCTTTAAGGTTTACAGACCCTGAAAAAATCCCCACTTTCTAGCAATACCAAATGCATCAAATT
This sequence comes from Fragum sueziense, assembly GCA_963680895.1. NCBI lineage: Eukaryota > Metazoa > Mollusca > Bivalvia > Cardiida > Cardiidae > Fragum > Fragum sueziense. The sequence goes on from OY804607.1 coordinate 24,462,277, forward strand.
ACACACACACTTGTAAATACACTTCACATATGTTGATTCACCGTGCCGGATTTCAAGATTATGTTTCAAGAAGAAAATAATTTACAAATATTATTTTACTCTATATTCATATGAAAGGGAGGTAATTTTGAACATTTTTGTCAAATATTTCCATAATTATGGATTAATTCAAAATTCTAAACCGTACAAAATGCTTATGTTTGTATTTGGAATGGAAATGTAACATAGTTTAGGAATTATTTGCACTATTCAAATTTCGCCTCTGGCTCTTTGGTGCTTTTTAGGGGTTGGATACCTTAAATTATGTCACGTGCACAGCTTAAAATGTAGGTCATATGTCAAATTTACGACTGCCTACGGAAAACTCCTTATTTGGAACCCATCTACGGCGGAGTGGAAATGGGCGTGTTCGATTAGCGATTGAACTTTCCGAATGACCTACTCAATCAAGTAATTAACGATTGATAATTAGAGTAGAACGATTGAATAATGGCCAAGAACGCTAATTTCAAGTATTCATCCAAAGCCAGTACTAAACTCAGGCTTACAAAAAACATTGTTTTCTACATCAAAGTTAGAAAAAGCCATAAATTAAGGAGTGTGTTTATATTTGTGTACGGGACGTACCGAGAAAAAAAAGGTCAATATGAGACGTCACTTACGCGCATAAATATTTGAAGCACATTCACAAAATATTTTTAAAATTTTTTAAACCGTCGTATTCGTAAAATACTCCGTCATTAAAAGAAATTTATAATTATTCATGATAATTAAGGATGAATTTCTGCATTTTCTCAATATTTCTTTTTCTAGTATATTTTGTTTTTGGGACTACTTCTATTCGCGTCGTCATAAAGTACTTGCTCAGTAGTAATAAGGCCAAAAATACCCAATTTTCGCAAAAAGTTTTAATGGTGTCCTACGAAACCAACCAATTACTCAGGATTTTTTCGGGATTTTGTGCATTAGCTGTGTTCGAAGGTGGGGGTAAAGTGTATAAGAAAGTGTCGACAGTTTCGAGAAAGTGAAAGAGTGTGAAATGTCAGCCACAATGTCTGACAGGACGGAACGTAAAGGCACACAAGTTGTGCACGTCCGAGAAAACAGTGATCACGAACTGGAGGCCATGTTTAAGGCAGCACTGAATCCTAATGACTCGCCAGGCATTCCATTGCGTTTGAGAAACTTACCAGCTTCATTTTTCACGCCTCCAGAACCACCAAAACAAGTTCACAGTCGGGAGGGCAGCACGGACTCTACGGGTTACAGTAACCCTCCTCTCAGTCATAGTGGGCCGATACACGGCAGGACTCATTCCTCCCCCGCTATGTTACAACAAACTCAATTAAGTACATTACCCCCACCACAACACACTAGACAGCGATCATGCGACCATATCTTGGACGAACAGCCCCTGCCACCAGGATGGGAGATGGCTAAAACTCCACAGGGACAAATTTATTTCTTAAAGTAGGTTTTTGATGTAAATAAACATGACACCCTTTACACCATAGATCTGCGCATGTCAATTGCGAAATCTACCACTAAACGCCACATCTGAACATTCACCATTTGCAGATTACGTCAGATTTAGTTAGTAATGTATGCTTCAGCTCACAGCGAATAAATCAAATAATTGGATCCACATGCGTAAACAATAATTGTACATTGCTTCAGTTTCGTGCTGTCAGGGGTCGAAATCACTGACGAATTGCCCACGAATTTTGTATGTTGCTCTTGCAATCACTGACAAAGCACCGACATAATGGCTCGCATACATCAAAATCAAGCAAAATTTGTAAACAATTGTCAGTGGAATGTACATGATCAGCGGCGGATCCTGAATTTCTTTTGGAGGGTTTGGAGATAATATATTATATGCATATGGGGGGAGGTTCGTTTTTCTAGTATTACACAATTTCCACAGTTTTTATGCCCCCGATAGGGAGGCATCATAAATTTGACTTGTCCGTCTGTCTGTCCGTCCGTCATTCCGTCCAAAAACTTTAACATTGGCCATAACTTCCTTATTACTAAACATATTCGCTTCATACTTTACCACAACATTCCTTGGTACATTACCTTTCTGTAGGCACATACTTTGGTGACCTTGACCCCTGGATGACCTTGACCTTATGACGATCAAAGCGGTGTCGGGGGCATTGTCATCTTACAGTGACAGCTCTTGTTCTGCATGAAAATGAAATAATTTGGCTACAAAAGAGGGAAAAAAGTATAGATGTTGTATTCTGGAATCAGCCTGTCTGTCCGGTGGTCGTATTCTCAGTGGGTCTGTCAGCAAAACCTTGTCTAGACAATTCCTACACTTACTGTCGGATTTGCTCTATAAGAGGCAGAAGTGTTGGAACCTGTAGATGCAAGATGCAAATTTCACGAAATCGGATCAAATTTGAGTTGTGACCCCTGATTTGATTAAAAATTCTCTTCCAGACAACTCTGCCAACAGTTACTGTCCGATTTGTTTCATGTATAAGTGTGCATTAATAGGACCCGTTGATATGCAAGATGCACATTTCTGTTGTCAACTAGATTTCCTGATCTGATCTATCATTCGGTGAGTTATGGAAACGGCCGAAGTTGAGACAAATGGTATGACCTGATTCAAATAGCTGTGCAGGCTCGATTGATACCAATCTGTAATCTAGGGAGCTATAGTCCAGCAAGATGAACCCCATCTTCGCAAGCCAATGGTGACGTCTACGATGTAACGTCGTTTCTGTATTCACCCTTGGCGTATTTAGTCCAATTTTCTTGGTCTCCTGGAAAGCGTTTTCATTGGTTCCAGCGAGGTCTCGCTGGAACCAATCAGATTGTCGACTGACACATTTGTTATGAGTAACCAAATGACAACGGGCGGGAAAAAGCATTGCATTTGCAACTCAAAAACGCGAAGATGGGCGATTTTTCGTAAGAATTTCACTGCAATAGACAGGAATTCCCTTACTTCAATCGACGAATTTCGACAATTCGACCCAAAAAAGCAGCTAACTTTTACATAATCCACATGACGTTTGACGCGAAAGACAACGCGCGTTTAAATGATGTCATCAATAATGGATGTAAACAACCAGCAGAACAACCGCTAGGCGGCGTTTCGCGATTTCAAGAAAATCGGACTAAATCCGCCAAGGGTGAATACAAACATAGGTGGGTTCAACCTTGGCTAGCGAAGATGGATGAACCCGGGCCATCTGCATATGTAATGACCCCACTTCAGCAATGTTTTGTTAAGGTTTACGAACTGAGAATGAAAACACTACTTTCTAGCCATAGGAAATGCATCAAATTACACACACTTGTAAATACTAAATACACTTCACATAAGTTGATTCACCATGCCAGATTTCAAGATCATGCTTCAAGAAGAAAATTATTTACAAATATTATTTCACTCTAAATTCATATGCAAGGGAAGTAATTTTAAAACATTTTTGTCAAATATATCCATATGTGTGCATTAATTCAAAATTCTAAACCATACATGATGCTTATGTTTGTATTTGGAATGGAAATGTAACAGAATTTAGGAATTACTGGAACTTTTCAAATTTCGCCTCTGGCTCTGCATTTCATTCTCAGTTCGTAAACCTTAAGACACTCAACTAACAGACTTTGCAAACGAAAATGAAGTTATCCCAGGTTAATTTGGGTGGCCAATAAATAAACAAACAAACTGGTTGACAAATTTTGATTCCCAAGCCCAAATGTGTACACTGGATCAAAAACCTGGTCAATATTGTACAACCCTTCTAGTCTAGTTTCGCTTTGTATGGGGACTGCGCATGTCTGTTTTCAACCAGATTTCCTGTTTATTGAAAACTCACTTTCGCTTTGTTCTTGCTGATTATACTCCGATTACTAATTTGCGACTTTAATGGACTATCGTCATTTATGGCCAGGCAAGGCTTAAGCTATGAATTGAAATTTATGTGATTTGTATTTTAATCATCAAGATTTTTTTCACTAGACCAGTCAGTCAGGCAAGCTCGACATGGATTTTACTAGCCCGCACGGACAATTTACTAGACAATGTCGTTCAGACATGCCTGAATGTCATTTCTGAACCCTGTCTTTCTCATATAAGACCGGAATTTTATGTCCCTTTAATAGAAAAGGCTTGGGAAAAGATTGAGACAAAAACATTTTCTCCTTTTGTCTCAATATTTTCTTGATGGTCTTATACACAAATCCAATCTTTTTCAACATCCATTTTGTCACCAGGAGCTGCTTTTGAATTTGAATCTCAACACCGTGAATTTTTTTGCAGTCTGATAAAGGGTTAACCCTTTCCCAAACGGCAAATTTTAGGATGGTTCCATTCAAAATCTGCTGGAGATCACAAAATGGATGTTGAAAAAGACTGGTTTTGTGTACAAAATGACACAGAAAATATTGAGGCAAAAGGAGAAACTGCTGATTATCAGCAGTTTCTTCTTTCGTTTCAATGTTTTCCCAAGTCTTTTCTATCATAGATGTCAAAACCAGGTCTAGTTTGGGAAAGGGTTAAGAGTATAGATCTATAGAGCTCTCTGTTGTCTGAGTTCCAGCTGCAGCTTGTATATGCATCAGTGAAAAGAGAGATGAGTCAGGGCTGTTAAAAAACATGTAAAACATGTGTATGGTTTAAATATCATGTATAACACACTCACATATGGTTCATATTAATACCATACCCAAATGGCTTATCAGGGATTAGAGATACAAAGAGCGGGTTTTCCCAGTTTTCAAATTTATAAAAATTAAAAATCTTTTTTTATCCATAGCTTTTAAAAAAAACATGTCCGACATGTGTACGGTAAAAATATAATGTATAACAAACTAACATAATCACACAATATGGTTCATATTTCACCCCTACCCAAATGGCTTATCAGGTATTAGAGATACTAAGAGTGGGTTTTCCCGATCATGGGCCAGTTTTCAAATTTGAATTAAAAATCTTTTTTATCCATAGCTTTAAAAAAGACATGTTAAACATGTATATGGTTAAAATGTTAATTATATTTTTATGCCCCCGATAGGGAGGCATCATAAATTTGACTTGTCCGTCCGTCTGTCTGTCTGTCCGTCCGTCATTCCGTCCAAAAACTTTAACATTGGCCATAACTTCCTTATTACTTAACATATTCGCTTCATACTTTACCACAACATTCCTTGGTACATTACCTTTCTGTAGGCACATACTTTGGTGACCTTGACCCCTGGATGACCTTGAACTTATGACAATCAAAGCGGTGTCGGGGGCATTGTCATCTTACAGTGACAGCTCTTGTTTCAGTTCATATTTCACCCTTACCTAAATGGCTTATCAGAGTTAGAGATACGGGAATGGATACAGGGTTTTAAGTCTGATATGCCCAATTTTCAAATGTGGTCGAAAAAATATGTTCTGTCCATAGTTATTTAAAAGCCATTTAACCCTCTCCCAAACAAGACCTGGTTTTGACGTCCCTGGTGGAAAAGGCTTAGGAAAACATTGAAACAAAAGAAGAAACTGCTGATAACCAGCAGTTTCTCCTTTTGTCTCAATATTTTCTTTCCCATATTTTACACAAATTCTATCTCTAATAACTTCCATTTTGTCATTTGTGGCAGTTTTTGAAATGGACCCCCCCCCAAATTTCTCTGTTTGGGAAAGGGTTAATATATTGTGTAATGTTAACCAATCACCAAACAGAAAAACTTTAGACTGGTCCAAATTCAAAGATGTTGCAGACAAATATTTTGCATTTTGAAAAGCCATTTCCCCAGCTTATTTGTACTTCTGTGGTTGTCTGCATTTCTTCTGCTCTCTCAATGTTTTTCAAAGTTGATTGTAAAATAGCCAGCTTCTATAAGCTGCAGGTTCCCTATGTCGTCACTTCTCGGCTAAAACCAAGTTATTGCAGCTTGTTTTATGCTGCAGTTAAGAGATTTTAGAAGAAGAGACAATAAATTGCAGCTTTTCAAGCTGAAATTCATCTTCGTTTTCATGTCAAATAAGATGAACTCATCTGAAAGAGAATTGTCTAAAAAAAAAATTAGCAAAAATTGCGATTTAAAAAATCAACCCCTAACCCGAGTTATAACCTGATAAAGATACGTGATTTACAGGCGCGCGTAAAACGAAACTGAAATTTACCTGTGGACCAGATATGGATGATGACGTCAATTGTGCAATCCCATTATAGCCGTGTTAACCTTACTTGTATAAACGGTCAACTTTGACTTCAAATTGCGGCGACGTTGCAAAAGCAAATATATTAAATAAAAGCATTTAATGGTGTTTATCATTTGGCCATTAAAGTGGAGAAAAATGTGACATTTTTTCGTGAATTTGAACAGTTAAATACAGTTATATTTACATGCCGTGGTCCAAAAATTCTCGAGTATTATACGCTTGATGATAGTGGAAATTTCCGGAAAAGTGCCTTTATATCGCTCTTTTAACCCATTCTCACACATTGACGCTGTTTGACGCCTCACAAGATAAAGGCTTTGGAAAACATTGTGGAAATGAAGAAATTGCTTGTAACAAGCAATTTCTTCATTTTCCACAATGTTTTCTATCCCAAAAGTCAAACAATTTCAAAATTTTATCAAATTGAAAATATCATCTGCAACTTCTTTCAATTTGGACGATCTCAAATCTTTGCCGTCTTGCAAGGGGTTTACATGTAGATTTAGGATAAATGTTTCTTGTAAACCTCTTAAAAGATATATAATTATGTTGAGAAGTATTTTAGAAATGTCATTTTCTCCAATAAGAAAGGAAATCCAACTCTTACATGAAATATTCCGTCAATTCTACCAATCTATCGTATGGCTTACACCTTGTATTATATTTATTATTATTATTATTATTATTATTATTTTTTCATACTGAATTTTATTGGGTTGTTCAATTTGGGAAGACGCAATATGGAGCGTTAAAATCTCGGGTAGGGACATTTTATATGCCGTGATGTAACTTGTACAATTTTCAACCGTTTCCCAAAGACAAAATTTAAGTCTATTTATATGCGGCCCATTGTAAAAAAACCAGCGGGGAAATGTGAAGTTCTTGGTTATTTTTTTATTATTATTATTTTCCTGACTGAATCAATGCAAAAACTTGTTTGAGAAAGGGTGTGGTGAGCTAGCACTTATGCAAGTGTCAACTGTTTAATGTCTTGTCTAACAAACTGGTATAATATGAACTACCGGTATTTCTTTGATGGGATTATTCGTATCAAAGGATTACGTAATAAATGGACTTGGTTGGTATAACACATCAGTTTGCAGGTGCGCTACCAGAACATAGTATCAAGAATACCAAAAAAACTTTAGATACGGCATTTTTGTCGCTATTTTTAACATGACTTACCGTTTGCTTCTTGATCCTTTACCAGATCATTTCTCGATGTTTAAAATATGGAAACATTAGGAAAAACCACTACCTCACTAATTCCCCTTACAATATGAAAATACTGTACATACGAGGGACGGTCGGAAAGTAGTTGGACTTTTCGTGCTGCTGCCTCTCAATTTGCAACTGCATAGACACATATATTGTTGGAATCTACATCCATTTGCCAATAACGTGGTCAGTTTATTTTCAAAGATAGTTGTATATATACAATATTCTGTCCACTTATATGTGATAGGGGTTTTATGTACCATAGGCTATTTGTTAGAGGAACAACAAAGGTAACCAAAACAAAAGAACATTCTAGTCATTTTAATCGCGAAGAAGTTAAGTTTTTGAACTACATTATCACTGAAGAGTAAATAATTGTTCATAATTCCGAACTTGGGATAAAAACTCAGTCACAGCAGTCATAGAAACGAGCTGGTTCCCCACCTCTGAAGAGATTAAGCTTTAACATTCGGATGGTAGTCATGTTTGTTGCTTTTGTGGATTCACGAGGATTGATAGTTAGTCATTTCATGTCAAGTGGTAAAAACTGTCATTGACAAGTACATTTCTGAAGTAATTCAGAAAAAAAACAAAGAATAAATGCTGAAGTAAACGCGTCATAGATTTGCAAAGAAAAATGTTTTTTTACTTCACGATTACGCACGCTCTCATACCACCGCATCTACAGTGGAGATTATCAACTATTGCCCATGACAAAAGTTGTCTTACTCTTCTTATAGCCCAGACCCTACCCCAAATGACTTTTATTTGTGTCTAGAACTGATGAAAATGCTTGATGGGAAGAAATTTGAGACCAGGGCGCCTTTGATACCGATGGTTATACAGTACCTAATACAGTGGGTCTACGTCATGGTTAATAGTCGGAATAGTAAAGCTCCTACGAAGATGGCAAAAATGCATAGACATAGATGGACAATTTGTTTATACAGTGCAGAAAGAATTTTGTTAAAAAGTAAATTGGTTTTAGAGAATTAGTCAAAATTCCAACTACTTTCCGACCGTCCCTCATATTAATTTACTCTTTCCCATCAGAGATCAGGTTTCGACATCCACATTAGAAATCGTTTGGGGAAAAAATCATTGAAAGAAAAGAAGAAATTGATGACGGTAAAGAATTTCTCACTTTCTGTCAGTACTTTTTTTAACATCAGTTACTTGTCGTCTAAAAGCATTTACTCAAAAATTAAAATACTTATCTGAATTCTTCCCAACATAATGTAACATAGTTAAATGTCATTTACTTCAATATTTGCGTACTAATTATATACTATTTATGCATGTATTAGGCCATTATTAGGCCTTTAAATTCTTTAACAAGTTTTTGCATTTTTTCAGTCAGGAAAATAAAATACCGAAATAATTTCTAACCAAGAACTTCACATTTCAACGCTGTTTTCTTTAAAATGGGCTGCATATTTTTTAGACTTATATTTTGTCCTTGGGAAACGGTTGAAAATTGTGCGAGTTACGTCAAGGGATATAAATTGTCCATACCCAAGGTTTTAATGTTATATATTGCAACTTCGCAAATGGAACAGTCTTACAAATTTTAGTTTGACAAAACAATACAATACAAGGCGTGAGACATTCAAAATATTGATACAAATCACGGAATAATAAATGTAAGAATGGGATTTCCTTTGTTATTGGAGAAAACGACATTTCTACAATACTTCTCAACATAATTATATATCTTTTAATAGATTCACAAGAAACATTTATCCTAAATCTACAGATTAAAAAAGCATATTAATTGCGCTATTCAGTAAATTCCCACTATCACCAAGCGTATAATACTAAAGAATTTTTGGACCACGGCATGTTAATATAACTGAATTTTACTGTTCAAATTCACGAAAAAATGTCACATTTTTTTCTCCACTTTAATGGCCAAATGATAAACACCATAAAATGCTTTTATTTAAGGTATACGACCCATCAATAGAATAATAAAGATACATAAGTAACTATATATATGTGACCCGTCGCGCTAAAAGGGACCTTATCGGGTGTGTGAAAAATATCGACCCTAGTCAGTCTGCGCAGTCCGCGCAGCCAGACTAGGGCCGACACTTTTCACTTTTATGTAAATTTCTAAACCCGGAATGTTTTCCCTATCTCACTATGTGTTCATTTTTCGCAAACGTGATCTGATTGACCTGTGACGAGTCTGACAAATTTGTCAAAAGTTGGATTTTGGGTATTCGGATAAGGTCCCTTTTACCGTGACGGGTCACATATTTAAAAAGAGCATGGTATCCCGCATCTAATTGCCAATTTTTATCAACTTTGATCGTTTCGTTAGTGAAATTTTGATAATTTTATATCTTGCATCAGGGTCATACAAAATCATGAAATGCCAAACCTCCTAAGTGAGCTTTTAAACACAAAAACTGCATGATTAAAAGCAATAAACACAAGTGTTTGCACCTAATCAATAGCTTATATTATTCCCAACAATGGACTAACAAATAAATAAATAATAACCAGCAACAAAATATTTTTTTTGCTTTTGTAATACATGGCTACCATACTTTCGACAGGCTTTTCGGACGAATCTGAAACAATAGTCAATTTTAAATAGCATTAATTCCAATGATATATCAAAATGCATGGCACAAAAGGAAGATCATAATTTTCCTATGTGTATATTCTTTCAAATAAAGTAAAAGTTAAACAGTTTCGCCGTACACAAGTTTAAAAAAATCACTTTGACTAATACACCCCCTTTTTTACCACCGCCCAATTTCTTAAGGAAAATGGCACTCTTTGTTCATTATACTTAAATAAATTGTTCCATACGAATTTTACAGGTTTTTTATTGTTTGTATTGAAATATTTATATAATAGTAAATGTTACTATTAAAAGCCATATATATAAACAAAAATGTTTATAAAACAAGAGTTGTCAGTGGGCAGGATAGCTCAACGAAAAAGTGTTGGATTGTGAAATTTCATAGGATGAGAAGAATAAAAAGTTTACCCAAATAGAAATTTGAAAGGGTAATGAATCTTTACCCAGCCTTTATCCTTGATAAGGAATATATACATGTCTGACCACAAGCATGTGTGCAAAGTTTCAATACTTTAACAATGGTAGAAATAAAAATATTACAAGTACATAATATCTGCATGTCAATCGTTAGCCAAACATGCCTATGTCGAAAATTGTTAAAATGCCCCAGAAATTTGTGTGTCTGAGTGTGAGTTGAGGACGGTAATTAATATCATCACAAGAAACATTTTGAAAAAAAATAAAGTCAGGAATGTTGTAGAAAGATAGGTCTCTGCCAAAACTAGGTCTTGTTTGGGAAAGGGTTAGGTGAACAAGCAACTTTTGAATATCAGTTTTCTGATGTCATGTTTGAATCATGTTTGCTGCCTTATTAGTAGCTAAATGGATGGAAAAGACGAGACAGAAACACAAAAATATATAATCAAATAGAAATTCTACAGAGAAAATAATTACAACTGCTTGTATCAGTATTTGCTTCTTTTCTCTCATTGGTTTCTTTTTTCACGCAAACCTAGCGCAGAGAAAGCATCAGTTGGTCTTATCTTTTGTCTAGTTGTTTGGGAAAGGGTGAAACAGAAAGAAATGGCAAAGGTCAAGCTTACCTTTTCCCAAAGAAAAAGCCCAAATTACGGTAAACAAAGCGACAAGTTATGGAACGAAATATTTATGGTGCGAATCAACCTCCAAATAGTGACATATTACGTCAGAGGTACGCAATTCTGATTCAGGGGAGATCACTGGGTGCGCTGTAGTTTGTGATTTTGCAAAGGGAGGTCATTCTAAATGCCAAAATATTTTGATTTTTTCGTCTTTTGTTGTTTAATTTGACGTTTTTATAAATTCATCGGCTGGGATTCGTTGAAGAAACTGCTCGTATAAATTCAAATCTAATGTAGAAGTCTCTTTACAAAAAATGTTTTAAAAAATCTTCGTAAATCCGAACATGCTCGATTATTTCCGTTGTTGCGGAAACAGCCGACATTACACGAATCATTTAGAGCTAATGATGGGTCGTATTCCTTAATATATTTGCTTTTGCAACGTCACCGCAATTTGAAGTTAAAGTCGACCGTTTATACATGTAAGGTTAACACGGCTATAATGGGATTGCACAATTGACGTCATCATCCAAATCTGGTCCACAGGTAAATTTCAGTTTCGTTTTACGCGCGCCTGTAAATCACGTATCTTTATCAGATTATAACTCGGGTTAGGGGTTGATTTTTTAAATCGCAATTTTTGCTAATCTTTTTTTAGACAATTCTCTTTAAGACGAATTCATCATATTTGATATGAAAACGAAGATGAATTTCAGCTTTCAGCAAAAACCTTGTAACTGCAGCTTAAAACAAGCTGCAGTTACGAGGTTTTTGTTGAAAAGTGATGATAAATTCTATTTATGAGAGGTACAGTATCTCAAGGACTAGAAGTGCAGTACCCAATTAACTTTGTATGTTCTATTTTTGGATTCCTCATCTTCAAATATAAAAGTCTGTGTAATTTTATTGATGAAAGAATTTTATCAGGACTCTAAAAATAGTTCACCAAAAAACTCTCCCAGCAGTATTTCTCTATTGGAACTCTGACAATAAAAAATAAAAAAATAGGATGTGAACGTAACAAAATTTTCATATTAGGTGATAGATGAAAGTTAACCCTTTCCCAAATGGCAAACTTTCAAAATTTCCATTTCAAAAGCTGCTGCAGACAACAAATGGACATTGTTAAGATAAGAGTTTATGTACAATATAGCACAGAACACATTGAGACAAAAGGAGAAACTGCTGGTTATCAGCAGTTTCTTCTTTGTCTCAATGTTTTCCCAAGCATTTTCTCTAAGGGACGTCAAAACCAGGTCTTGTTTGGGAAAGAGTTAATGTTTGGTTTCAATGTGACTATGGCGCAGTTTTTCAGTTAATGAATGGCTGTTTTGTTGTCAGTTCTGGCTTTTCAGTGACTGGGTACAGCTTATCCCATTACCACACAATGACTCTTTTTGACTCCCTATAAGATAATGGCTTTAAGAAACATTGTGGAAAATGAAGAAATTGTTTGTGACAAGCAATTTCTTCATTTCCTACAATGTTTTCTACACAAAATGACCAAAAAGTTTAAAATTCATTGACTTGAAATTGTCGTCTGCAAAGTCTTTGAATTTGGACCAGTCTAAAATTTTGTTGTTTGGTAATGGGTTAAGACAAAGTGACATACTATGCAGTGTTCTCCCCAGCCTATTTAGCTATATCGGCCCCACTACAGCTTCATCTGAATCAGTGTTATGCCCCTACAGCTTCAAAAGTACCAAACAGCTTAATTTTTTCAAAATTGTTACTAAATAGAGGTATTTTGAGGCATTTCATGTCTAAACTTGATAAATAATCCATTTTTAGGATTGAAAATGTAATAATTGTGTATAAAAACATCATGGGAAAAGAAGAAATTGCTCAAAATGAGCAATTTCTTCTTTTCCCACGATGTTTTCATTAAAAATTATTTTCAAAAAGACTATGCATTTCAAGGTTAACCGATATTTGCCACTACAGCTTCATATTAATCTGCGGAGAACCCTGCTATGATAGTTGTTTTGAAATCCTAATTTATGCTAAATGTCACATTATTTTAGCCAATGAGTGGTATTCAATGAATTTTGCTATAGTTAAAAATGTAGCAATCCTACACTATCATTATTAGCTCACCTGAGCACGAAGTGCTCGAGGGGAGCTATTGTGGTCACTCACCGTCCGTCGTCCGTCTGTCCGTCTGTCCGTCCGTCAACAATTTCTTTAAACATCTTCTTCTCCAAAACTAACACACCAATTTTGACCAAACTTGGCAGGAATATTCCTTGAGTGACCCTTCTCAAAACTTGTTAGCGGATTTTTGATTTGTCAAAAAATGTGGGCGTGGCAGGGCGGGGCTTATCGCACTTAGAGAAATCCTAAGAAAATTCTTTAAAAATCAACCATTGTTCCAATTTAAACCAAACTTGGCAAAATTGTTCCTTAAGTGACCCTTCTCAAAACTTGTTCTCAGATTTTTGATTCGTCAAAAAACGTGGCCGTGGCAGGGAGAAAGGGGCTTATCAGACAATTTCTTCAAACATCTTCTTCTCCAAAACTAACAGGCCAATTTTGACCAAACTTGGCAGGAATGTTCCTTGAGTGACCCTTCTCAAAACTTGTTCGCGAATTTTTGATTTGTCAAAAAATGTGGGCGTGGCAGGGCGGGGCTTATCACACTTAGAGAAATCCTAAGAAAATTCTTTAAAAATCAACCATTGTTCCAATTTGAACCAAACTTGGCAGAATTGTTCCTTGAGTGACCCTTCTCAAAACTTGTTCTCAGATTTTTGATTCGTCAAAAAACATGGCCGTCGCAGGGAGAAAGGGGCTTATCAGACTTAGAAAAATCATAAGAAAATTCTTTAAAAATCAACCATTGGGCCAATTTGAACCAGACTTTGCAGGGATGTGCCTTAACCCTTTCCCACACAATGACGCCTTTTGACGCCCTACAAAATTAAGGCTTTGTAAAACATTGGGGAAAATGAAGAAATTGCTTGTGACAAGCAATTTCTTCATTTCCCACAATGTTTTCTAAACAAAATCACCAAAAAATGTAAAATTCCGTGCACTTCAAATTGTCGTCTGCATCTTCTTTGAAATTGGAATGGTCCAATATTTTGTTGATTGGTAATGGGTTAAGCCATTCTTTTTAAGATTTGTTCACAATTATTTTCATTTGTAAAAAATTGTGGCTGTGGCAGGGAGAAAGGGGCTTGTCAGACTTAGAGAAATCATAAGAAAATTCTTTAAAAATTAACCATTGGGCCTATTTGAAGCAGACTTTGCAGGAATGTTCTTTGAGTCTCTCTTTTCAAAATTGATTCACAAATTTTTACATTTGTCACAAAATGAGGGCGTGGCAGGGAGGAAGGGGCTTATCAGCCATAGAGAAATCATAAGAAAATTCTTTAAAAATCAACCAAAGAGCCAATTTGAACAAAACTTGGCAGAATTGTTCCTTGAGTGACCCTTTTCAACATTTGTTCATAAATTTATAGTTTCGTCAAAAAATGTGGGTGTGGCAGGGCGGGGCTTATCTAACGAAGAGAAATTGTTAAAAAATTCATCAAAAATCTTCCTCTCCTTAACCATAGGGCCAATTAAAACCAAATTTGGCAGGAATGTTCCTTGGGTGATTCTTCTTAAGATTTGTTCGTGGATTTTTTATTCATCCAAAATTGTGGGCGTGGCAGGTCAGCATTTACCGGACTTGGAGAAATCATAAGAAAATTCTTTAAAAATCAACCATTGGCCCAATTTGAACCACACTTGGCAGAAATGCTCCTTGGGTGACTCTTTTTAAATTTTTTTCTCAAATTTTTTATTCGTCAGATAAAATTGGGCGTGGCTTTTCGGACTTACAGAAATCCTAAGAAAATTCTTTAAAAATCAACCATTGGCCCAATTTGAAGCAAACTTTACAGAAATGTTCCTTGAGTGACCCTTTTCAAAATATGTTGGCAAATTTTGTATTGGTCAAAAAAAGTGGGCGTGGCAGGGCGTGGCTTATCAGACTTGGAGAAATCATAAGAAAATTCTTTAAAAATCAAGCATAGGGTCAATTTGAAACAAATTTGGCAACAATGTTCCTTGAGTGACCCTTTTCAAAATTTGTTTGCAAATTTTTGATTCGTCAAAAAAAGTGGGCGTGTCTTAAACTTCTTTCAGGTGAGCGATATTGGGCCATTCTGGCCCTCTTGTGTTCTTTAACCTATAACTTCTTATGTTGACTTCTGACCTATCAAAGTCAGTGTCCTCAAGAGTCATCGGTGTAATGCTATGATCATGACCTTTATACACTATTAATTCATATTTCAGAGGATAATTTATAATAAATGTTTTCATCTCTATTTATTGTTAGCTCACCTGAGCACGAAGTGCTCAAGATGAGCTATTGTGGTCGCTTTTTGTCCGTCGTCCGTCTGTCCGTCCGTCCATCTGTCTGTCCGTCCGTCCGTCCGTTCACAATTTCTTTCAACATCTTCTCCTCCTAAACCATTGGACCAGTTTTGACCAAACTTGGCAGGAATGTTCCTTGTGTGATACTTTTCAAAACTTGTTCATGAATTTTTGATTTGTCAAAAAGTGTGGGCGTGGCAGGCAGAAAGGGGCTTATCAGACTAGAAATCATAAGAAAATTCTTTAAAAATCAACCATTGGGCCCAATTGAACCAAACTCGGCAGGAATTTTCCTTGAGTCACTCTTTTCAAAATTTGTTCACAAATTTTTATATTTGTCAAAAAATGTGGCCCTGGCAGGGAGAAAGGGGCTTATTAGACTTAGAGAAATTATTAGAAAATTCTTTAAAAATCAACCATTGGGCCAATTTAAACCATACTTTGCAGGAATGTGCCTTGAGTCATTTTTGTCAAAATTTGTTCACAAATTTTTTCATTTGTCAAAAATTGTGGCCGTGGCAGGGAAAAAGGGGCTTATCAGACTTGGAGAAATCAGAAGAAAATTCTTTAAAAATCAACCATTGGGCCCAATTGAACCAAACTCGGCAGGAATTTTCCTTGAGTCACTCTTTTCAAAATTTGTTCACAAATCTTTATATTTGTCAAAAAATGTGGCCCTGGCAGGGAGAAAGGGGCTTATTAGACTTAGAGAAATCATTAGAAAATTCTTTAAAAATCAACCAATGGGCCAATTTTAAGCAAACTTTGCAGGAATGTTCTTTGAGTCTCTCTTTTCAAATTTTGTTCACAGTTTTTTTCATTTGTAAAAAAAACTGTGACTGTGGCAGGGAGAAAGGGGTTTATTAGACTTAGAGAAATCATAAGAAAATTCTTTAAAAATCAACCATTGTGCCCAATTGAAGCAGACTTTGCTGGAAGGTTCCTTGAGTGACCCTTCTCAAAACTTTTTCGCGGATTTTTGATTCGTGTAAAAATGTGGGTGTGGCAGGGAGGAAGGGGCTTATCGGACTTAAAGAAATCATAAGAAAATTCTTTAAAAATCAACCATTGTGCCCAATTGAACCAGACTTTACTGGAATGTTCCTTGATTTACTCTTTTCAAAATGTGTTCACAAATTTTTCCATTGGTCAAAAAATGTGGGCATGGCAGGGAGGAAGGGCTTATCAGACTTAGAGAAATTCTTTAAAAATCAACCATTGGGCCAATTTTCTATTTCCCTTATCTGTTGCTCTCAGGCTGGCCCCATGTTTATCTTATGTAAACAAATAAGGGATTAGCCTTAGCTTATCAGATGGTAATCTTTCACTAAATTCTATCAATCACAGACAAAATCTTGTTAATTGAGCCTATCATAAATGATCAATCTCTACAGATCAGTATGCTTTGAAAATTAGCCCTATGTTGTATATTGCGAAATCATGAAATAATTGTTGAAAATTAACTAACTCAACAATTGTGCTAATTCATACCCAACCTTACAGGATCGATTGGAACAAAATTATTTCTTAATTGTTTCCAAACAGAAAGTCCTTATAAGTTTCATGCCTTTGAATTTGACAAAATTGCCATTATCACTCTTGTCATCTTGATTCAGGTGAGCGATTTAGGACCATCATGGTCCTCTTGTATTAAACATTACTGCACATTTATTGCATATAACATAATGTGATTTACTAGGATTTTGGCTCGTATAACTTGTTTACAATTACATCAAAATATATACTAGAGCCTGGTTATTTAGGAACTTGTCTTTGTCTTTACAATTCCGAGTAATAAAAACGGAACATAGTTTCACGTAACTGTATTTAATAAGGGATTTTCTGTTTTATTAGCTCACCTGAGCACAAAGTGCTCGAGGTGAGCTATTGTGGTCACTCACCGTCCGTCGTCCGTCTGTCCGTCTGTCTGTCTGTCTGTCTGTCCGTCCGTCAACAATTTCTTCAAACATCTTCTTCTCCAAAACCAACTGGCCAATTTTGACCAAACTTGGCAGAAATGTTCCTTGAGTGACCCTTCTCAAAACTTGTTCACGGATTTTTGATTCGTCAAAAAATGTGGGCGTGGCAGGGCGGGGCTTATCGGACTTAGAGAAATCGTAAGAAAATTCTTTAAAAATCAACCGTTGGGCCAATTTTAACCAAACTTGGCAGAATTGTTCCTTGAGTGACCCTTCTAAAAATTTGTTCGCGGATTTTTGATTCGTCAAAAAACGTGGCCGTGACGGGGAGAAAGGGGCTTATCATACTTAGAGAAATCGTAAGAAAATTCTTTAAAAATCAACCGTTGGGCCAATTTGAACCAAACTTGGCAGAATTGTTTCTTGAGTGACCCTTCTCAAAACTTGTTCGCAGATTTTTGATTCGTCAAAAAACATGGCCGTGGCAGGGAGAAAGGGGCTTATCAGACTTAGAGAAATCATAAGAAAATTCTTTAAAAATCAACCATAGGGCAAATTTGAACCAGACTTTGTAGGGATGTGCCTTAAGCCATTCTTTTTAAAATTTGTTCACAAATATTTTCATTTGTAAAAAATTGTGGCCGTGGCAGGGAGAAAGGGGCTTATCAGACTTAGAGAAATTATAAGAAAATTCTTTAAAAATCAACCATTGGGCCAATTTGAAACAGACTTTGCAGGAATGTTCTTCGAGTCTCTCTTTTCAAAATTGATTCACAAATTTTTACATTTGTCAAAAAATGAGTGCGTGGCAGGGAGGAAGGGGCTTTTCGGCCTTAGAGGAATCCTAAGAAAATTCTTTAAAAATCAATCATTGGCCCAATTTGAACCAAACTTGGCAGAAATGTTCCTTTGATGACTCTTTAAAAAAAATGTGAATTTTTGTTTTGTCTGAAAAAGTGGGCGTGGCAGGGCGTGACTAATCGGACTTAGAAAAATTCTAAGAAAATTCTTTAAAAATCAACCATTGGCCCAATTTGAACCACACTTGGCAGAAATGTTCCGTGGGTGACTCTTTTCAAAATTTGCTCTCAAATTTTTTATTCGTCAGAAAAAGTGGGCGTAGCTTATCGGACTTACAGTGTTGGCAAATTTTGTATTGGACAAAAAAAAGTGGCCGTGGCAGGGTGTGGCTTATCAGACTTAGAGAAATCATAAGAAAATTCTTTAAGAATCAAGCATTGGGTCAATTTGAAACAAATTTGGCAACAATGTTCCTTGAGTGACCCTTTTCAAAATTTGTTTGCAAATTTTTTATTCGTCAAAACAGTTGGCGTGTCTTTAAACTTCTTTCAGGTGAGCGATATAGGGCCATTCTGGCCCTCTTGTTGTCATATTAGTTTTAAAAAAGTTCCATGGATTTTCTTGGAAGACCGAACATTGTCCCATTGAAAAAAATATTGTTCCCAATCACTGGCTTTTAACCCATTCCCATATAATAACTCCCCCGAGATACAGGAGGCTTTGGAGAACAATGATTGTGGAAAATGAAGAAATTACTTGTAGCAAACAATGTTTTCGACCTATAAAGAAGAAAAAAGGTAATATTTCGTTTACTTGAAATTTCATTCACTTGAAATTGTCGTATTTAAAATCATTGAAATAAGATTAGCCTATAACAAGTCTGTCTGGTAATGTTTTATGTAGTCTGGTTCCCGTACCTGAAATCTACTACGGAATTAAGTACGGTAATAGCTAATATCTGACGGTCATTCAGACGGCCTGGACAGGTGACGCTTTCCATACACCGAGCCGTTTCATTGGTCTATCGATTATATCGATTGACCAATCAAAGGACAGAATGCAGTACCTGTTCCCAGTCGTAAATTCAGTTATTTACACGAATGGGTACCAGTCTATGTTTTATGTGGACACATCCCAGATTTTGTGCTGGGAAAGTGTGAAGAAATACATACTGTATAATTATGTTAATTAGCGTTCAGCATTTAGGACATTCCCATTAAAATCCAATTAATTTACCTGCATTATAATTATGCAGAAGTACTGAAAGTACTTTGACATACTTTAACTCTGTCCCTAAACAGCTAAAATCTTATACAAATCCAATTTGAAAGGAGTTGCAGATGACTCAATAATTTTGTCAAAAAGTAGAAAATGTGTTACACTGTCTATACTATTACAGATACTATTCAGGTAAAAGAAGAAATTGTTGGAGAAGGTGTTCAGCTTTTAGCCTTTCCTCAAACAACAAAGTTGTAGACTGATGCTGCTATTTAAATGGATGTTGATAAAGATATGCTTTTTATACGCTCGAAGGGTCGTATTATGTTATGGCCCCGCTCGTTCGTCTATCCGTCCGTCCGTCTGTCTGTCCGTCCGTTAGCAATTTCTTGTGTGCGCAACTCCTACAGTTTTGATCGGAATTTGATCAAACTTGCCACAATGAATCTCCATGGTGTCTAGTTGTGCACCTCGCTTACGGAATTCAGATAACTCTTTTCGTTCTTGAATTATCTGCCCTTGAATAAAAAAAATGCCCATTTTCTTGTGTGCGCAACTCCTCCTCCAGTTTTGATCAGAATTTGATCAAACTTGCCACAATGAATCTCCATGGTGTTTAGTTGTGCACATTGCTTACGGAATTTAGATAACTGTTTTCATTCTTGAATTATCTGCCCTTGAATTTAAGGAAAATGCCAATTTCTTCAAAAATGCCCATTTTCTCCTGTGTGCTACTTCTACAGTTTCAACCAGAATTTAATCAAACTAGCCACAATGAATCTCTTTGGTCTCTTGTTGTGCAAACAATATTTTGATAACTTTTCATGTTTGAATTATCTGCCCTTGAATTGAAAAAATTGCCAATTTTACTGACAAGCCCCTCTGGGGCGTATATGCGCCGCTCTGTGAAGCTCTTGTTAGCTCACCTGAGCACGAAGTGCTCGAGGGGAGCTATTGTGGTCACTCACCGTCCGTCTGTCCGTCTGTCCGTCCGTCAACAATTTCTTCAAACATCTTCTTCTCCTAAACTAAATGGCCAATTTTGACCAAACTTGGCAGGAATGTTCCTTGAGTGACCCTTCTCAAAACTTGTTCGCGAATTTTTGATTCGTCAAAAAATGTGGGCGTGGCAGGGCGGGGCTTATCGCACTTACAGAAATCCTAAGAAAATTTTTTAAAAATCAACCATTGTTCCAATTTGAACCAAACTTGGCAGAAATGTTCCTTGAGTGACCCTTCTCAAAACTTGTTCTCAGATTTTTGATTCGTCAAAGAATGTGGCCTTGGCAGGGAGAAAGGGGCTTATCAGACTCAATTTCTTCAAACATCTTCTTCTCCAAAACTGACAGGCCAATTTTGACCAAACTTGGCAGGAATGTTCCTTGAGTGACCCTTCTCAAAACTTGTTCGCGGATTTTTGATTCGTCAAAAAATGTGGGCGTGGCAGGGCGGGGCTTATCGCACTTACAGAAATCCTAAGAAAATTTTTTAAAAATCAACCATTGTTCCAATTTGAACCAACCTTGGCAGAATTGTTCCTTGAGTGACCCTTCTCAAAACTTGTTCTCAGATTTTTGTTTCGTAAAAAAACGTGGCCGTGGCAGGGAGAAAGGGGCTTATCAGACTTAAAAAAATCATAAGAAAATTCTTTAAAAATCAACCATTGGGCCAATTTGAACCAGACTTTGCAGGAATGTGCCTTAAGCCATTCTTTTTAAAATTTGTTCACAAATATTTTCATTTATAAAAAATTTTGGCCGTGGCAGGGAGAAAGGGGCTTTTCAGACTTAGAGAAATCATAAGAAAATTCTTTAAAAATTAACCATTGGGCCTATTTGAAGCAGACTTTGCAGGAATGTTCTTTGAGTCTCTCTTTTCAAAATTGATTCACAAATTTTTACATTTGTCAAAAAATGAGGGCGTGGCAGGGAGGAAGGGGCTTATCAGCCTTAGAGAAATCCTAAGAAAATTCTTTAAAAATCAATCATTGGCCCAATTTGAACCAAACTTGGCAGAATTGTTCCTTGAGTGACCCTCTTCAACATTTGTTCATAAATTCGTAGTTTCGTCAAAAAATGTGGATGTGGCAGGGCGGGGCTTATCTAACCAAGAGAAATTGTTAAAAAATTCTTCAAAAATCTTCTTCTCCTTAACAATAGGGCCAATTAAAACCAGATTTGGCAGGAATGTTCCTTGGGTGACCCTTCTTAAGATTTGTTCGCGGATTTTTTATTCATCCAAAATTGTGGGCGTGGCAGGTCAGCATTTACCGGACTTGGAGAAATCATAAGAAAATTCTTTAAAAATCAACCATTGGCCCAATTTGAACCACACTTGGCAGAAATGTTCCTTGGGTGACTCTTTTCAAAAAATTTTCTCAAATTTTTTATTCGTCAGAAAAAATTGGGCGTTGCTTATCGGACTTACAGAAATCCTAAGAAAATTCTTTAAAAATCAACCATTGGCCCAATTTGAAGCAAACTTTACAGAAATGTTCCTTGAGTGACCCTTTTCAAAATATGTTGTCAAATTTTGTATTGGTCAAAAAAAGTTGGCATGGCAGGGCGTGGCTCATCAGACTTAGGGAAATCATAAGAAAATTCTTTAAAAATCAAGCATAGGGTCAATTTGAAACTAATTTGGCAACGATGTTCCTTGAGTGACCCTTTTCAAAATTTGTTTGCAAATTTTTGATTCGTCAAAAAAATTGGGCGTGTCTTAAACTTCTTTCAGGTGAGCGATATAGGGCCATTCTGGCCCTCTTGTTATATAATGTAGCTCTAAAAATAATAAGTTTTTCTCCTTATGTCTCAACGCTTTTGAAAGCCACTTTGATAATTGTTGTCAAAATTAGGCTTGTTTGTGAAATGGTAACAATTTAAGCTAGATTGATTAATGTGTCATTGTTTGATTGTAATGCTGGACTTCAGCAGTTTCTCCTCTTCTCTCAACACTTTTGAAAGCCAATTTGATAATTTTTGTCTAAAATTAAGGCTTGTTTGGAAAATGGTTACAATGTAACGGAGCTGCAGATTAGTGTGAGTGAAGACATTCTGTGTAATTTTAATTCCAAACCCTATGTTGTGGGTACTAATAAGAATCGTCTAAATGAGACGATTCTAAAGAGTACCCACAACATAGGGTTTGATGAACAATAAATGAAATATTGCATTTTGAAAAACATCACTTTCTTATGTAGATATACTTGTTTGGGAAATGGTTACGATGTAAGGTAGACTGATTAATGTGACATGTAGACCTCGAGGTCACCTAAAAAATGCAAATTTACCTGAATTTAATTTTTACCTCCCTTCATTAACCTTTGTTTTGGTTCTCTTAAAGAATGTAAAATAATTATTGTATAAGTCATAATTAGTTTCGTAATGTCTGCTTTCTAGCTGAATCGAAACAGTAAACTGTACTGTACCTTTGTTTAAAGACCACGGCAATAATGCAGTTGGTAGCGCATTGGAAACTCACTCATGAGGTCCCGGGTTGGGTCTGATCGATCCTATGTGGCGGCAAATATGATTCATAATAATACTTTCTAAAATTAGGCTCCCACCAATGGATGCACAATCTTGAGACTATGCTGGCAAGCAGCTGAAGGCTTAGAAAGGATTTTGTAAAAATACTTGTGAGAGAAACAATAGGAATCCATGGTTTGGTACTCCAGCCACTGGAAAATTACCCAAGCTGTTGTAAGAGGCATTAAGGGCACTCATTTAATCAATCCTTTATGAAATCCAGACAGCTCAGTTAGCAATGTTAAAGTCTATCAATCCAGGGATAGCGGGTTCAGATACCGTCTAGGCCAGCATCCTTTCTGACATTTGGCAAACCATTTCAAGAACAGACAATTCAATATCAGAGCCTTTGTAGATGTCGAAAGTCTGAAAATGGATTTTCTGTAAACTATATCTAGGAAATCATTGAGGGAAAACCCAATCGTCGGTGTAAATGCAAAACCTTGTATGTCGATTTTTGCGATTTTCAAAGTCAAATCTAAGCCCAGTTAAGATAATTATACCCCCACAAAACGAATGTTTTATTATACCCCCACAAAACGAATGTTTTAGGGGGTATACTGGAATCAACCTGTCTGTCTGTCTGTCTGTATGTCTGTATGTATGTCTGTCCGTGGACAAAAAACTTCTCCAGAGCATATCTTCTAAACCATATGTGCTAGCAACTTAAAACTTGCTACACTTATACATCTCATTGTGGGGAAGTGTCTTGTAAAAGAATTGTTACTCTGCCACGCCCACTTTTAGAGTTATTGCCCTTTGTTGTTTGTACCCTTGCATTTTTGTCTGGTCCATATCTTCTAAACCATAATTGCTAGCAATATCAAACTTGGTACACTTATACATCTCATTGTGGGGAAATGTCATGTACATTAATTGTTACTCAGCCACGCCCACTTTTTGAGTTATTGCCCTTTGTTGTTTGTACCCATACATTTTGTTTAGACCATATCTTCTAAACCACAAGTGCTAGCAACTTCAGACTTGGTACTCTTATTCATCTCATTCTTGGGATGTGTCATGTACAATAACCATTACTCTATCATGCCAACTTTTTGAGTTATTGCCCTTTGTTGTTTGTACCCTTACATTTTGTTTGGACCATATCTTCTAAACCACAAGTGCTAGCAACTTCATACTCTGTACATTTATACATCTAATTGTGGGGAAGAGTCTTGTACAAGAACCATTACTCTGCCATGCCCACTTTTACAGTTATTGCCCTTTGTTGTTTGTACCCTTGCATTTTTGTCCGAACCATATCTTCTAAACCATAACTGCTTGCAATTTCAAACTTGGTACACTTATATATCTTATTGTGCAGAAGTGTCATGTACAAGAATTACTCTGGCATGCCTGCAATTTCAGTGATTGTCCTTTGTTGTTTTTACCCTTGGATTTGTGTCCGGAACATATCTTCTAAACCATTTGTGCTAGCAACTTCAAACTTTGTACACTTATAGATCTCGTTGTGGGGAAGTGTCATGTAAAAGAATTGTTACTCTGTCATGCCAACTTTAAGAATTATTGCCTTTTGTTGTTTGTACCCTTGCATTTTTGTCTAGACCATAATCTTCTAAACCATAAGTGCTAGCAACTTTAAGCTTGGTACACTTATTATCCTTTTTTGTAATGAAAGCTTGTGCGGGGGTATCAAGTCACATCCTGTGACAGTTCTAGTTTGTGCAGTTTTTGAGGTATTTTACTTATCAGTATTAAAGGGCGACGGTATCAGATGGTCTAATTGCAAAAAATGAATTTTTTTGAAAAAATATGCAAAACTTTTGTGTTGACCACCTCGGGATGGTTAATAATATGCGATTCAGACAGAGAATGAGCCGAAATTACAAGACAGATAGCTGATTTTAGGGAGAATCCAAGCCTAAATTCAACCCCATCACTGATGGGGTTAGAATTATTTTTAAATTGTTGCGCATGCGCATACAGCGCGGACCATGATTCAAACGAGATTCATACTTAAATTTCAATATGACGTCATCATGTATGTTGTGACGTCATTTAAGAAAGTCGCATGTCCTACTGTTTTGACCTACTTTCGACATCGCTTCATGAATTTGGTATCAAATTGCGAAAAAATGAGTCGTTGCTTCAATAGTTTCTCGTAATCATTTAATCAGGTCATATAAAGCTTAAAAAGTGTACATTTCGTTTGTATTTGACAATTTTTGGGTCCAAATCTGGGAAATAGTAGCTTTAATGACACATTGTTTGTGAACAATATGTCCAAATTTCATGTAAATCCTTTCAGTTTGGGAAAAGTTATTTCACTTTTTTCTGTCCCCTTTAAACTTTTCCAAAACGAGATACGAGGTTTTGTCTTTACAACAACGCAATACAATGACTATTTTTATAGCATCATATAACAGCCCACTTTGTGTGATGCAACACAAAGATTCTTTCCTTAGCTTCAAAAATTTAGACTAGATCTACCAAATCCAGGTGACAAAATGAATGTCAGGAAAAAATAGGACTTGTGTACTAGTTATCAATTATCAGTTTTTCTTTTGCCTCAATACTTTCCCAATGGTTAAAATATAAAACAGGCTGGATTGTCGAAAGGTGTCACTCTTTCAGGGAAGGGTTAATCGTAAAAGTTTTAAAACACGTTTAGATTACATTCCTGTGGTATGCAATATGTGCAGACGTAATGTATTCATTGACATTGGACAAAGTGTACTTTTGTTTTTGATTTATCAACCAAATATCGGCACAAACATTGACTCTAGCCAAAAGTTTACCCTTTCAGGCATCTCGGTAGAAGATTTTAAGCCTGTTATGGAAAAATACAATTTAACCCTTTCCCAAACGACAAAACAATACGGTGATTCAATTTGAAAGCTGCTGCAGATGACAATATGGATGTTTATTAAGGTTGGATTTGTGTACAATTTAGCTCAGAAAATATTGAGACAAAAGGAGAAAGTGCTGATTATCAGCACTTTCTTCTTTTGTCTCAATATTTTCCTAAGCCTATTCTCGTAGGGACATGAGAACCAGGTCTTGTTTGGGAAAGGGTTAAGCCTTTATACAATAAAACTTCAAACATGTATTGTTTATCTGCAAGTATATGAAAACATTGAAGGACAAGGAAGAAATTGGTGGAAATGGGGGGGGGGCTTCTGCAGTTTATTGAGCTGAAACAGGGGTTTTCCGAGCCATTTTGGGAAAAGGAGTCTGGCCTGAATTGGGAAATTTTTAAGTGC
This sequence comes from Fragum sueziense, assembly GCA_963680895.1. NCBI lineage: Eukaryota > Metazoa > Mollusca > Bivalvia > Cardiida > Cardiidae > Fragum > Fragum sueziense. Next base: position 24,488,366 of record OY804607.1, read on the forward strand.
AAAATAGCTTATTTTGGACTGAAAAAAAAGTGAGCAAAACACTCATTCCTCAATTGATAACAAATTAATCATTTTGAATAGATTGGGAAAAATGGATGAATATCTGCTTTGGGAACACAGCCGTTTGCATTGGGAACACCTCCGTTTTCAGGAGGCACAGAAAGCATAGGAAAACCCCTGTGAAAGGTCAACGTTGGGTTTACCGTTATTACAGAAAAATTCCCATGAGTGGATTACATTTTAATCAAGCAGGAAACTGAATTATCATCTTCAGAAGGCAAGATGATTCGTAACATTTTTGAATAGCACTTAACCCTTTCCCAAACGACAAAATTTTAGGGTGATCCACTTCAAAAACTGCCACAGTGACAAAATGGATAATATTAAAGATAGAATTTGTGTAAAATATTGCATTGAAAATATTGAGACAAAAGGAGAAACTGCTGGTTATCAGCAGTTTCTTCTTTTGTTTCAATCTTTTCCCAAGCCTTTTCTATTAAGGATGTCAAAACCAGGTCTTGTTTGGGAAAGGGTTAAAGAGTATTTCAAGCCACTCAATTCATTTTATGGATGAAGTAAGATTAGTAAGTTGGTGGGAAAATCAAACGACTATTCTCATTTTGTCTCAATGTTTCCATAAGCTTTTTCTGATAGGGACATCTGAACCATGTCCTGTTTGGGAAAGATCGTGGGTAACATACATGCATATTCCTTACCAAAAAGACAAAATAATGGACAAATCTAAATCACTGGTGGTGAACTCGGCCAAAGCGTGGGACGTTTTTTCGCGATCATTATATTCTGTCGGTATTGTTATAAAATATTGTAACTACGGCTTTGATAAAGCCGTAGTTACGAGATTTTATGACAACACTGACGGTTTGTCGATTCATATTGGTAAACCGGGTCTATTTTTAGAACAAATTCATTGTTATTAGAAAAACTGTCCAATCAGTTCTTTAAACTCACATTTAAACGCAAAATATCTGTACCTTGTTGTAGTGAAAAATGTCCATCGCTTTGGCCGAGTTCACCACCAGTGTAAAATGAACCTAGTCGCAGATGACGAAATCAGTTTTACTTTTTCAGTTTGTGTATGGAATTTTTGAAGCGGAATTATAGTGTTTTTTACTTACGAGCCAATGAATTCTGTTTCACTGATACAGATTGTACAATGTATTACATGTAAAGGGTTAACTTAATGACCTTATATAAAGTGCAGTTTGCATTTTTTGTTGCAGTTTGTTCAACCTTTATCGTAAACTTTAATTCACATAGCTTCAAACCGTTTACTTTTCTATTGCCTAAACTAAAATGGCATGCTGTTTCTAAAACCGCAAAATTCAATCAACATCAATTACAATCACATAAATGATGTTTTCTGTTTGGAAAATCATCAACTTTACAATTTTATCAAGTAGAAAATGTCATCTGCAACTTCTTTCGATTTGGACCAGTCTCAATTTCTTCATGTTCCAACAAAGTTTTCTCAAAGAGATTTTTCTGTAGGGGTGTCAATTTGTGGGAATTGTTGTAAGGGAAACTGAGTCATTGTACTATCATTTCCTGATACATGTATCAAATGATTTAAATCTTTTTGCAATATTTTACATCAGTTGATTTACCTGTTTATAGACACTTTTCTAAACAACAAAATTTTAAGCCGCTTGAAATCCCTAGAATCTACTTTAATTATTTTCCCAAATGAATTTTAGAACAGTTGAAGTTTCAAGCTGCTACAGAGGTTGACAACAAAATCGATGTCAATGAATTTGGAATTTGTGCAGGCCCGTAGGAAGCAATTTCATAATGGGTGGGCTAAAGCTCCTGTGTCTGAATATGGGGTGGGGGGGGGGGAGGGGGCAAAAATGGATTTTCCCTACATTTTCAGTGTAAAATAAAGAAAATTTGACCTTCTTGGCCAACATGGGGGGACTAAGCCCCCTAGCCCAGCCGCAAACCCCCCCCTTCCCCGTTCCTACGGGCCCATGTTACTTCAATGATAGCAAAATTAAATAATGTCAGATCTACAAAAAATCATGATTGCATTCCCAACTTGGTTGTATGATTGATGATAGTACCGATTTTCTTGTGAAAGTGTTATGTTATTGTACTGCCTGTCTTTTATGTGTCATCTTGATTTGATTAACAATATGATCAAATTAGCTCAAAAGTGGTTTACAAGCTTACATGTTTTGGAGTAATTTACAATTTTTTTGTGTTGAATAATGTGGGGGTGGATTAGAGAGCACAGAACAGATAAGAGGAGGTGAAGTCATTCGAAAACTGTTATTTCAAATACAAACCCTATATTGTGGGTCCATGTGGGAACTCATTTGAATGGCCTTAACGAGTCGAATCAAATGAGTATCCACTACATAGGGTTTGATCAATGATAGATAAAATATTGTATTTTAACCCATTTCTACACACTAACTCCTTTTGGCTCCCCTAAAGAAAAAGGCAATGGAAAACATTGTGGAAAATGAAGAAATTGCTTGTGACAAGCAATTTCTTCATTTCTCACAATGTTTTCTACCCCGAAATACCAAAAAGTATAAAATTATAGTAACTTTAATTGGTCTTCTGCATTATCTTTGAATTTGGACCAGTCTAAAATTTTGTCGTTTGGTAATGGGTTAAAAATTCAATATCCCCTCTTACATGTAGCACCGATTTACAATGTTCACTTTTGTTTGAATCTACGTTGTGGGGGTGGAATAGAGAGTACTGATCACTTCCAAAGTTATGAAAATTTGCTATGATAATGCAAGTGGGAGGCAATAAATTTAATCCTTTCCCAAACCAGGTCCAGGTTGAATGAAAAGTGTTGTTAACGAAAATTTCAGGTAGATGATATTTAAAAAAACCTTTCCAATTTTGGTTGAAAAATATTTGGAAGATGAAGAAATTGCATGGATTTGCCAGTTTCCACAATACTTCCCAAGCATTTTTCTGGAGGGGCATCAAAAAGTGTCGCTGTGTGGAAATGGATTAAAAGGTGTTATCTCTTGTTAGAGGATGGTCCTTTGCTGTGCATCAATTTATTGGATCATGCATGGTTAAATGTAGTTATGGTGTAAGACTGCTTCATCTTCGGCTTTCAAAGATTTCCATTCATAAAAGTTAATTGTTTTGGAAAGAGTTAAGTGAGACATTAATCCATCTCCCAACAAAACTTCGTTTTAAGGCCAAAGGTACTGGGACCTGTTTCATCAAACCATTTAAGACGTGTTTTTGACTTACAGATGACTTACGACAAGTTAAGGGCAAGAAACCCGTATCACCAATCTATCAAGACCTGTGTTATGCGGTTGTTGTTTAAACGATATTTAAGACATCTGTCCCCAAGAGAAAAGGCTTTGGAAAACATTGAGGCAAAATTTGGCCTCAATATTTTCTGTGCTATATTGTTCACCAATCTAGACTTAATCAGGGGCAAATTTGTCTCTAGCAGCATCTTTCAACAGTCTAAATTTGGCTGTTGTGGAAAGGGTTAAACTATCTAATAAATTCCATCTAATTCTGACATGTTTAACCCATTACCACACAGTGACTCTTTTTGACTCCCTAAGAGATAAAGGCTTTGGAAAACATCGTGGAAAATGAAGAAATTGCTTGTGACAATCAATTTCTTCATTTCCCACAATGTTTTCTATGTAAAAAGACCGAAAAATGTGAAATTTCATTCACTTGAAATTGTCGTCTGCAGGATCTTTCAATTTAGATTACGCTAAAATTTTATCGTTTGGTAATGGGTTAACTTCTACTTTCAGTCACGTAACACAGAAAACAACGTGGCAGGACCCTCGTAAGGCAAACTTTAACGTCAACAATATGGGTCAGTCGACGCCCCCTCAATCTCAGCTGTCCCCTAATGTCTCCCTACAGAACCTACACACCCTCCAACAGAATTTACAGAACCTTCAAAATATGCCCCTCCCACACGGCTGGGAGCAGGCCATTACACCCGAGGGGGAGACTTACTTTATCAACCATATAGAGAGGACGACCAGCTGGTTTGATCCAAGATTGCGTAAGTATAGGTTTTTCCTTGACAAACGTTTCCAAGGCGGACAATCAAAATAGCAAATAAATGAAGAAAAAAATGCTGATAATCAGAATATGATATAGAACCTTCAAAATATGCCCCTTCCACACGGATGGGAGCAGGCCATTACGCCCGAGGGGGAGACATACTTTATCAACCATATAGAGAGGACGACAAGCTGGTTTGATCCAAGATTGCGTAAGTAGAGGTTTTTCCTTGACAAACATTTCCAAGACGACAATCAAAAATGAAAGATAACGATTGACAATTTCTTCTTTTCTCGATTATTTCCCAAACAATTTCGACTAAGGATGACAAAACCAGGTTTTTTTTTGAGGGAAATGTTAAACTTGTCCAAATATAAAGGAGCTGCAGACAATAAACTTGGCAATAGCAACATTTGCTGTAAAAATAGATTGGGTTTTGATAAACCGTCCGTTTTATTATAACATCTCGTAACATCTCGCTTTAATCAAGCCGTAGTATTGAGATTTTATATCTACACCTACGAAATACTTTTGTTTGTCCGAAATTATGTCACACTTTACTGAATACAATTGATAATTACCTTGAAATGTTGTTGGACGAGGCACACTTTATGGCCTGATCTCGTTATAATGTGAGAAAAATAAGAACAAGGAAACATGTACGCTGTATTTGATAATTCGCTCTTGATCTAGCTATACCCAGTATAAAACAAAAAAAATAAGAAGGAAATCAGCAGGGGCTTTATATGCTCGCCTTAACCCTTTCCCAAACAGCAAGTATTTGTGATGGTCCTATTCAAAAGCTGCTGTAGATGACAAAATTGATATTTAAAAGGAAAGGATTTGTGTACAATTTGGCACAGAAAACATAGAGACAAAAGGAGAAACTGCTGGTTATCAGCACTTTCTTCTTTTGTCTCAATATTTTCCCAAGCATTTTCTATTAGGGACGTCAAAGGCAGTTCTTGTTAGGGAAAGGGTTAAGCGGTATCTCGTTCTAAGCGATCTTGTAATACATGTAGTGCACTGTTTATAAATAATGCAAATTTAAATGTAAAATATTTACATGAGACTTGTTTATTTCCGCAGCTATGCACATGCAGCGTTTACAACTCAGATCCCAGCAGACAAACGGCCCTCCACAACCAAACCCCCAACCTCCAGGTGCGGGCGCTCCAGCCGGCCCGCAGGCTGTGCCGGTACACTCACAGCCCATGCAGATGTCAGCGCCCCCACCACAACGTCCGGGGATCCCGTCCAACGCACCGCAGACCGCCCTGCAGAAATTACAGGAGGAAAAGGAGTTGTTACGCAAACGGCAGGAAGAAATTACGCGACAGGTACCTATTGACTGAGATTCTTCAATACAATTTTTAGCGAGCCGGGACTTTATGTCCGGGAAGCTAATGTCACAGCCCTAGTGTCGGCGTTGCGTCCCGTCCCGTCTTCACTTGAAAAACTTTAACCTGGTCTACATCTCAGGCACTATTAGAGATACAGCCTTGATATTTCATACATAGATACATCTCGACAAAACCTTTCATTTGGGACCATGACCTTTGACCTAGTGACCTTGACCTTGGAGTTTTACCTACTTTTGAAAAACTTTAACCTGGCCTATATCTCAGGCACTATTAGAGATGCAGCCTTGATATTTCATACATAGATACATCTTGACAAGACCTTTCATTTAAGACCATGACCCTTGACCATGTGACCTTGACCTTGGAGTTTGACCTACTTTAAAAAAAAATGCTGTTTTTGTGACAAGCTCCCGTATAGGCGAGCTATGTTGTCCGCGGACAACTCTTGTTTACTGATTTTATGCATGCTATAATTTCAACCCTTTCCTGAAAAGCAAAATTTTAGGGTAATCAAATTTAAAACCCGACAACGATGACATGATATATCTTGATATAGATTGAATTAGTGTACAATATGAAATATGAGGAAAGAGGAGAAATGCTTATTTAGGAATGTTTGAATACACTAGAAGTTAATACAGGATTTTTGTATATCTACAAAATGTTCTTTATGTATTTAAGCCTTTCCCAAACAAGACTGTGTTTTGACGTCCTTATTAAAAAGGCTTTGGAAAACATTGAAACAAAAGAAGAAACTGCTGATAACCAGCAGTTTTTCCTTTTGTCTCAATATTTTCTATGCTTTATTGTACACAAATCCCTTCTTTTTCAACATCAAATCTGTTGTCTGCAGCAGCTTTCAAATTCGACCACCCTAAAATTTTGTTCTTTGGGAAATTGCAATTGTATATATAATTGCAATTGTATATAATTAGCTATAGATTGAAATTAATAGACATTGATCAATAACTCGCCTCGCTGTCTTCTAATTCTAGGAGATGGGGCTGCGCACAAGTCAGATTTAGTATATCTGCATTATCTTTCATGTATCTATGCAATTACCAAAAGGCAGAATTTTAGTCTTGTCCAAATTCAAAGATGTTGCAGACGGCAGTTTCAAGTGACTGGAATTTTACATTTTTTGGTCTTTTTGTTAAGAAAACATTGTGGAAAATCAAGAAATTGCTTGTCACAAGCAATTTCTTGATTATCCACAATGTTTTCCAAAGCCTTTATCTTAGGGCTTAGAAAGGAGTCACAGTTTGGGAATGTGTTATCATCATTGCATATGGACATCTTAACTAGCTATAGATTGAAATTATTTGACATTGATCAATAACTCGCTTGCGTCGCTGTCTTCTAATTCTAGGAGATGGCGCTGCGCACAAGTCAGATGAATCAAACTGTTGATCCGACAAATGAACTCACCACAATACAAGATCCGTTTCTCGGACAGACAAACTCGTCAGATCTCCACGCTCGACAAGGAAGCACAGATTCTGGGTTAGGTAAGTAGGTCTTAGCCTCAATTTGATGACCAAGCAATAGATTTAAAAGTTTTCTTGACAATTCAAGAGTGTTGTAATCAAATCCTCATTGCAAAGGATTGTGGAAAACTTTGAGGAAAATGGCAAAATTTTAAAGATTTATTCTTCATTTTGTTTATAACCATGAAATAATTACTCTAACGTTGTATAGGTAGACAGTTTTCACCTGAACCTGACAAAATATGCAATGAGTAATTGTGACACGGAATAATCAATACTTGTCAGCAAGTGTGCACTGTCGAGCAGAGTCGATGGTTTCCGTAAGCATGGAGAGTTTGTAATCTGCACATGCTCCTTGTGTCAAGACAGAAAACCATTGAAGCATGTAATTGACCGAAAGCCGGCTGTCAATCTAAACCAATGATAAGCCAATGGACGATCAGAAAAATGCCACACCCCCATTGTTTGTCTTTTAAAAATTCTTCATTGCATGTGATATTTATCGATCTATCAACTGACTATCAAAACAGTCGACATGCCAATGCCCCCCATTGTTTGTCTTAGATTTACGTTGGGAGGAGCGATCTATCAATTGGCGTTTGGTCAATTACTTAGGTCAGGTCCTTGTGAGACATTATAACTGTAAACTTGACATCTGTTTCAGGAGGAATGGGGAATGGGACCAGCTTTATGCCTAAAACCCCAGAAGAATTCCTGAGTAATGTTAGTGAAATGTAAATTTGAGTACCATAAATCTGAGTACCACAAAATTAAGTACTGAATATTTGAGTACTGTAAACTTGACATGTTTCAGGAGGAATGGGGAATGGGACCAGCTTTATGCCCAAAACCCCAGAAGAATTCCTGAGTAATGTTAGTGACATGTAAATTTGAGTACCATAAATCTGAGTACCACAAAATTAAGTACTGAATATTTGATTACTGTAATCTTTAGTTCTGTAAACTTGACATTATGTTTCAGGAGGAATGGGGAATGGGACCAGCTTTATGCCCAAAACCCCAGAAGAATTCCTGAGTAATGTTAGTGAAATGGAGGCTCAAGATGGAGGTATGTCATGCTACGTTATTCTTTTACTAACCCATTACCAAACGACAAAATTTTAGACTAGTCCAAATTCAAAGATGATGCAGACGACAATTTCGAGTGAATGAAATGGTGCATTATTTGGTCTTTTTACGTAGAAAACATTGTGGGAAATGAAAAAATTGCTTGTCACAAGCAATTTCTTCATTTTCCACAATGTTTTACCATGCCAATAGAGGCTCAAGATAAAGGAAAATTATGCTACATTATTCTTTCCCAAACGACAAAAATTTAGGGCAGTCAAAATTGAAAGCAGTTGCAGACAATATTTTGAAATAGAAAAAAATTGAAAATTATACAACTCTCTAGGTAGAAAACATTGTGGAAATAAAGAAATGTTGTTAAAAGCAATATCTTCATTTTCCAAAGTGTTTTCACCCCCTTTTCCTTGAGGGTCGTCAAAAGCATCAATGTTTGGTAATGGGCTTTGTTGTGTAGGAGCAATAGGTCAAAGGGTCAATAGTATTTCTGAAAGATTATTCATTACCTTTCATAAATAATTCCTTCCTATTACATTAATTATGCCCCCTTTCGAAGAAAATGGGGGTATATTGTTTTGCAAGTGTCGGTCGGTCGGTCGGTCGGTGGGAAGGTCGGTCGGTCGGTCCGTATGTCGGTCGGTCTGTCCGTAGACCAAACTTTGTCCGGAGCATAACTCGAAAAGTATTAAAGGTAGAATCATGAAACTTCATAGGTGGATAGATCTCATTATGGAGAGGTGCAGTGCATAAGAACCGTAACTCTGCCGATCAAATTTTTTGAGTTATTGCCCTTTGTTGATTTTTAGCTCACCTGAGCACGAAGTGCTCAAGGTGAGCTATTGTGGTCGCTTTTTGTCCGTCGGCGTCCGTCCGTCCGTCCGTCTGTCCGTCCGTCTGTTCACAATTTGTTGTTAACACTCTAGCATCCACAAATATTGACCAATCTTAACCAAACTTGAACAAAACATGTATGACCATAAGTTCTCGGATGAGTTCGATTTTGGGTCAGATCGGACCAGGAAGTCAGGAGTTATGTGCCCTTGAACGTCAAAAATAGCTACTTTTTAACTTGTTAACACTCTAGCATCTACAAATATTGATCAATCAAGACAAAACTTGGACATAATGTTTAGGACTATAAGTTCTCGAATGAGTTCGATTTTGGGTCAGATCGGACCAGGAAGTCAGGAGTTATGTGCCCTTGAACGTCAAAAATAGCTACTTTTTAACTTGTTAACACTCTAGCATCTACAAATATTGATCAATCAAGACAAAACTTGGACATAATGTTTAGGACTATAAGTTCTCGGATGAGTGCGATTTTGGGTCAGATCGGACCAGGAAATCAGGAGTTATGTGCCCTTGAACGTCAAAAATAGCTACTTTTTAATTTGTTAACACTCTAGCGTCTACAAATATTGATCAATCAAGACAAAACTTGGACATAATGTTTTAGACCATAAGATCTCGGATGAGTTCGATTTTCAGTGTGATCTGATCAGAAAGACAATAATTACATGTATGTGCCCTTGAATTTGACAAAATTGCCATTTTAGGCTGTTTTTGACCTTGTTTACCCTCTAGAATCTACAATTATAAATCAATCAAGACAAAACTTAGACACAATGTTTGGGACCCTAATATCTTTGATGAGTTCGTTTTTCAGTCTGATCTTTTTCAGAAAGTTGAGAGTTATGTGCCCTTGAATTTGACAAAATTGCCATTTTCGGCTGTTTTTGACCTCGTTTACACTCTAGAATGTACAAATATGAATCAATCAAGACAAAACTTTGACACAATGTTCGGGATTATAAGATCTTTGATCATTTGGATTTTCAGTCTGATCTGATCAGAAAATCGAAAGTTACTTGCCTTTGAATTTGACAAAATTGCCTTTTTCGGCTGTTTTCGACCTTGTTTACACTCTAAAATTTACAATTATTAATCAATCAAGACAAAACTTGGACACAATGTTGGACACCAGAAGATCTCGGATGAGTTCGATTTTCACAACGTTATTGACCATAAGTTCGTTTTCAGTCTTAAAGTCGTAAATATTAATTGAATAGAACAAAATTGTGGCTCATATCCTTTTGGTTCAGGTGAGCGATATATAGGACCATCATGGTCCTCTTGTATAACTTGATTCTTGTCCGGAGCATAACTCAAAAAGTATGTTAGGTAGAATCATGAAACTTTACAGGTAAATGGATCTCATTATGGAGAGGTGCAGTGCACAAGAACCGTAACTCTGCCAATCATATTTTTGGAGTTATTGCCCTTTGTTGATTTTCAAACTTGATTCTTGTCCGGAGCATAACTCAAAAAGTATGTAAGGTAGAATCATGAAACTTTACAGGTGGATAGATCTCATAATGGAGAGGTGCAGTGCACAAGAACCGTAACTCTGCCGATCAAATTTTTGAGTTATTGCCCTTTGTTGATTTTATAACTTGATTCTTGTCCGGAGCACAACTCAAAAAATATGTAAGGTAGAATCATGAAACTTTACAGGTGATTAGTTTTCATTATGGAGAGGTGCAGTGCACAAGAACCGTAACTCTGCCAATCAAATTCTTGGAGTTATTGCCCTTTGTTGATTTTACACTTAATTCTTAATCTTGCCTATATCTCATGTCCTTTTACACATACAGCCTTGATATCTCACACATAGATACCTCCCATCAACATTGTTCACATTTAACCATGACCTTGGACCTTGTGACCTTAACCTTGGAGTTTGACCTACTTTAAAAAAAATAAACCCGGTATATATCTCATGACCTTTTACAAATACAGCCTTGATATTTCACATATGGACACATCTTACCAAGACCTTTCACAATTGACCATGACCTTGGATTTTGTGACCTTGACCTTGGAGTTTGACCTACTTTTAAAAAACTTTAACGTGGCCGATATATCATGTCCTTTTACACATACAGCCTTGATATTTGACACATGGAAACCTCTTACCAAGACCTATCACATATGACTATGACCTTGGACCATGTGGCCTTGACCTTGAAGTTTGACCTACTTTGAAAAAAATTAAACTGGGCCTATATATCATGTGCTATTACACATACAGCCTTGATATTTCACACATGGACACATCCTACCAAGACCTTTCACATTTGACCATGACCTCGGACCTTGTGACCTTGACCTTTGACCTACTTAAAAAACCTTTAATCTGGCCGATATATCATGTCCTTTTACACATACAGCCTTGATATTTGACACATGGACACCTACGACCAAGACCTTTCACATTTGACCATGACCTTGGACCTTGTGACCTTGACCTTGGTGTTTGACCTACTTTAATAATACATTAACCTGGCCTATATTTCATGTCGTTTTACATATACAGCCTTGATATTTCAGACATGGTCACTTCCAACCAAGATATTTCACTTTTGACCATGACCTTGGACCTTGACCTTGGAGTTTGACCTACTTTTGAAAAACTTAAACTAGGCCTATATCTCATGTCCTGTTACCTATACAGTCTCAATATTTTACACATGGACACCTCCTACCAAGACCTTGCACATTTGACCATGACCTTGGCCTGTGGGACCTTGACCTTTGATTTTTACATACTTTTAGAAATCTTTAACCTAGCCTTTATCTTATGTCCTATTACACCTACAGTCTTGATATTTCACACATAGACACCTCCTACCAAGACCTTTCACAATTGACCATGACCTTGAATATTGCAACCGTGACCTTGGAGTTTGACCTACTTTTAAAAAGACTGAAACCAGGCATATAAATCATGTCCTTTTACACCTACAGCCTTGATATTTCACACATGGACACCTCGAACCAAGACCTTTCACATTTGACCTTGACCTTGGCATTTGGCCTACTTTTAAAAACTTGAACCTGGCCTATATTTCATTTTACTTTTACATATACAGCTTTGATATTTCACACATAGACACCTCCTACCAAGACCTTTCATATTTGACCATGACCTTGGACCTTGTTAACTTGACCCTGGACTTTGACCTACATCAAATGTAGGCCCTTGAGGGGGCATATATGTTTTACAAACATCTCTTGTTATCAATTAGAGAAAAGAAGTTAAAATTCAAAAGTGTGCTGCCATAGCGCAGTTGGTAGCATATCAGACGGGGCTCAATCACTGACCAAGGCAAATATCCTTTCTGTCAAAGTTGCCACCCACCAATGGTTTGATGATTGTTAAGCTTTGTATGTAATATGACCATAGAAGTTGAAAGAGGCGTAAACCCCAATCAATCAATCAACAATTTAAAAGTTTACAAATTACATTCAGATATATATGAAAATGATTGTTTATTTGTGCAGGACACCGTCAAGGCGACTTCAACACTATGGACATGGTATCTATGGAAACAGAACTCACAAATATGGATGGAGATGACTTAGTTCCCAGTCTACAGGTATAGTATGGAGACTGAGGCGAGTTCTTTAGATAATTTAGATAAAGCGTTTTCAAGAATTAGATTCTGACCGAGATGTTCCAAATGCTCCATACCGCATACAAATGATGTCATAATGATGTCACTTGTATGAAGTATGGAGCATTACCATGGTACTATGGAGCATTCAGAACAACTCGGTCAATTCTCTCTTACCGTATTTCACCTAATAGACGCGCCCCGGCGCGATGCAAAACGCCGAGGAGGCGCGCTTATTTCGTACCACTTTTCCTGAATTTTAAAGTGCTTCGCTGAATGTAGAAAATCAACCTACCGTAAATTATCGATCAAGATATGTCACTTTATCAGTAGATGACGTTGTATCTTATAGTAATTCACACCGGGTACATGTATAAATCGGCGGAGATGAAGCGACGTAACCTGTCATCCAGTCTACAGTTACCTGCCAGTCTAGTCCTTTGTCTCGAAAAGGCGGATGTGTTCTACTTTCGTTTTCGGAATGTTTTGATTTCTTCTTCTTCTTCACTTTACAAAATAATAAAACATACTTCCCGTGGTATCTGTCCATATTCATTAATTCATTTTCGGCAAAAATGATTTATTTTTCATTTGTGTGCGTACTATCAATTCGCTTTCCACTTCTTAATTTACAAATCAAACGCGACCTCTTACGGGGCTTTGAAATAAACTGCATAAACGGTCACTCTGCAAGGGAAATGAAAAAGGAAACTTTATCAATGCTCATACCGGGCCGAATGAATTTCAATTCTACCTAGAGGGGGATAACCATAATCAAATTATTCAATCAATTATCCGTGCCGTATACCCTATTATAAGACGCTTTACTTGTTGAGATAAAGCGTTTTTCCACAAGTATGATCATCACAAAGATGAAGTTTGGTGGAGTTTGAGTTCGGAATTTGTCATTACCGTCTACTCTACAGTCTACTCTACAGTCAAGGTAAGGTCGGGTGAAGGTGGGAGGGGTGTCCCATGGCTTCCGAGATTGTTAATATAGTGGGGGCGCGTCTATTAGGGAGGGCGCGTCTATAAGGTGAAATATGGTATATTGTTCCTACAGAGCTAACCGAGGGCTTCTGCACAAAGTATAGGGTAATGGCGCCTCCAATTGAGCGTCTTTAAATTCTTGCTCTAAAGAACGCTTTATCCTAAAACATCTTAAGAAATCTCAGGATATCGAGAAAAATCTGGCTCTAAAGAACGCGCCTCCTGTACAAAATGATACATGTATGTAGTAAATCTTTTCTAAACAAGAACAAGTTAAACTTTTCTTTTTGGAGTCATACAATGGTAAGCATTTCTTTTTCGTCTTAGTATGTATTGTTGAATGGAATTTCATCTGGATTTAGAAATTAACCCATTACCAAACTACAAAATTTAAGGGTGGTCCACATTCAAAGATGACTCGGACGACAATTTGAAGTGAATGAAATTTTACATTGCTCTTTTTCAAATGATAGGAAACATTGTGGGAAATGAAGAAATTGCTTGTGACAAGCAATTTCTTCATTTCCCAAAATGTTTTCCCAAGCCTTTTTCTTTAGGGGTGTCAAAAAACGTCAATGTGTGGTAATGGGTGAATTGTGCATTAATTATACCTCTACTTGCAGGCAGATGACATAAACAATGAACTGCTGAATGATGTAGAAACTGTCCTTAATTATACCCCCCAAATTCAATTTGGGGGGTATATAGGAGTCAGGTTGTCGGTCTGTCTGTCTGTCTGTCTGTTGGTCTGTCTGTTGGTCCGTCTGTTGGTTTTTTCTTTAAAAATCTTCTCCTCCTCAACCACTCAGCCGATTCTTACCAAACTTGGCAGGAATGTTCCTTGGATGACCCTTTTCAAAACTTGTTCGTGAATTTTTGATTCGTCAAAAATTGTGGGCGTGGCAGGGCGGGGCTTATCGGACTTGGAGAAATCATATGAAAAATCTTTAAAAATCAATTATCTGGCCAATTTAAAGCAAACTTGGCAGGAATGTCCCTTGAGTGACTGTATTCAACACATGTTCATGAATTTTTGATTGGGTGAAAAATGTGGGCGTGGCAGGGCGGGGCTTATCAGACTTCGCGAAATCATTCAATAATTCTTCAAAAATCTTCTCCTCCTCAACCACTTAGCCGATTCTTACCAAACTTGGCAGGAATGTTCCTTGGGTGACCCTTTTCAAAACTTGTTCGTGAATTTTTGATTCGTCAAAAATTGTGGGCGTGGCAGGGCGGGGCTTATCAGACTTAGAGAAATAATTATAAAAATCTTTAAAAATCAATTATCTGGCCAATTTGAAGCAAACTTGGCAGGAATGTCCCTTGAATGACTGTTTTCAACACATGTTCATGAATTTTTGATTGGGTGAAAAATGTGGGCGTGGCAGGGCGGGACTTATCAGACTTCGCGAAATGATTGAATAATTCTTCAAAAATCTTCTTCTCCTCAAGCACTCAGCCGATTCTTACCAAACTTGGCAGGAATGTTCCTTGGGTGACCCTTTTCAAAACTTGTTCGTGAATTTTTGATTCGTCAAAAACTGTGGGCGTGGCAGGGCGGGGCTTATCAGACTTAGAGAAATAATTATAAAAATCTTTAAAAATCAATTATCTGGCCAATTTAAAGCAAACTTGGCAGGAATGTCCCTTGAGTGACTGTATTCAACACATGTTCATGAATTTTTGATTGGGTGAAAAATGTGGGCGTGGCAGGGCGGGGCTTATCAGACTTCGCGAAATCATTCAATAATTCTTCAAAAATCTTCTCCTCCTCAACCACTTAGCCGATTCTTACCAAACTTGGCAGGAATGTTCCTTGGGTGACCCTTTTCAAAACTTGTTTTATCAAAATTGGCAGGAATGTTCATTGTTGGACTTATTTCAAAATTTTTTCGTGAATTTTTGATTTGCAAAAAATGTGGTAATGGCAAGGCAGGGCTTATCAGACTTAACGAAATCATGAGAAAAAAGCAATTAAACAGTAAATTTGAACCAAATCCTACAGGAATGTTCCTTGATTGACTGTCTTCAATGCATTGTTGTGAGTTTTAGGTTTATTGAAAAATATGGGCATGGCAGGGTGGGGCTTGGGGATTGTTAAATGTGTTGTTTGGTCTGTTGATTTTTTGTTCGCTCTATTTCCCAGTTGATCAGCTCACAGTTCAAATGAAATCAATTTCTCAAAATGCACAAAAACTGCGCTTTTGGGGGGTATGATCACTTTCAGTGATATTCTAGTTCAAACAACACAGCCATGGACAACAATTGTTCATCGAACCCTATGTTTTGGGTACTCATTGGAAATGTCTCCTCGAGACAATTCAAATGAGTACCCACAACATAGGGTTTGGATTTGAAATAACACATTTAGAATTGTTTCACTGATCTGTTGCTTTGTCTCTATTTGCAGGCAGATGACATAAACAATGAACTGCTGAATGATGTAGAAACTGTCCTTAATTCAAACAACACAGCCATGGACAACAATTTGCTGACCTGGTTGTGAGGTCATGGGAACTATAGCAACGATGGTGATGCCATGGCAACATAAACGTTACCAGGCAACAGAAATATACATTGTACCTAGCAAAGGAAAATATTGAAGAGTTTTGTAAGTGGTTATTGTTATTAACCATGTGTTCCCTGTAAAGTGATCGTTTTAGTAACCCTTGTATGAATAAGTAAGGGATATATGATTTCAATTCCCGTTTTTGTGACAAGCATTTTTGAATGATATTGTACAAAGATGTGAGAATGAGAAGTTTTAACAGAGAGGGTTTCTGAATTGTAGAGTTTCGATGTAATTTTTGCTAGGGTTTTTAATATATCACCATAACCGTGTATTTTAGTTGTAGCATAAAATATGTAGTGTGAGCTGAACACAGCTGCAGGATTGTCTACACATTTTTACCCATAATTCAACATCCTGGCTGTGGCCCAGCTCATTCATGGTGAGAGCCAGAAACCATCCATCCATCTGCTTGGTGCAGTGTGCAAAAAAAAAAATAATCAGGCAGCCATTTTGAAGTGCTATTATATTTTATACTCTGTAGAACTTTATCAATTTATTATTGACTTACAAGGTGCTCGAGCTGATTTGATAGACTTCTATTGTTAACCCCTTATCAGTCTGTAAATTGAGTGAATTTTTATGTCCAATGCCCAATTACAGAAGACAAAAAATAAAGGGTAGGGGAAATTGCTGAAGTTGAGCAATAATTATTTTCCAAGTTTATGCCTTTCTCTACAGATGTGCACTCTAATCCTCGTATAAAATTTTAAGAAAAAAGGGGATAAGCTGTTATCATGTTTACCTTTAGATATTGTAATAACTTGACAGGCAGTATAGAATAAGATCAGCCTGCACATAAGTGCAGTCTGATCTTAATCAACACTGCCTGTTTGTTTTAATTCAGCATGATATGGAAATAAAAGGATAAAGTTCTACAGGGTGGGATGTTGAAACAAAAAGGAGGGCCTGGTTTTAACATAGAAGTGAAAATGAAGGAGATTCATGCATATGTCGATTCTTCATTGTTTATATACAAAAATAAATCAGGGAAATATGATTGCTATTTTGTGTTTTATGTGAGTGAATTAAAAAAATATATTTTGTAATGGAAAATTTTGAAAAAAAAAGAAGAAAAAAAATTATCACAGAAAAAAATATCATTATCACTTTATATTATTATCATAATCATTGCAAGGGACGTTTTCTTGAGGTTTGTAAGAAAGATGGAGATTTTTAGGCGATAAAAAATATACTTATACTCTTATTGAATTAAGAACAAAATCTGTTAATATGAATGTAACAAATTTATAAGGAAGAGAACTTGAACATAGGAAATACAAAATAAAACTTGGTACAAGTCAATTTCAAAAGATATAATAATTATGTACATGCATATTGTCACTTTTCTCTAAAAATCTTGGATGAAAAGCAGAAATATTTTGCCTTTAACTTTTATCAAAAGGTCTATTACTTTATCTTCAATCTTTCTAAGACCTCGAGAAACAATCATTTTATCATACTGTGTACAAATTTTATCATGATATATTATTATATTGAATCATTTATCTTTGTGATCATACTATCATTATTATCATTTGAATAACCATTTTAAACACTAGTATACCATTTTCACAGTTTTATAGGATAAAAAAATATTTGTTTTTCAACATTAACTTGTTGAATTAAATTAAACTAGTTCAATGCAGTTTAAAATTGAAGCACTGGCAATAAGTTCAAAAACCAAAATTTGATAAAAGCATAATATTCATTCATGTTTTATGCTGATGAAATTTCAATAAAGCTGATGAAAAATAGTCAATATAGGAAGGTAAACACAGTCATTGTAGGAATAAGAAGAGAAGAAAATTGGTCATGAAACTGTCATTTTGGTATATGGAAAATATTGTGACGAGTTTACCAATTAACCCTTTCCCAAACTGCCAAATATAAGGGTTTTCTAATTCAAAATCTACTAGAGACAACAAAATGGACCTTGTTTAAGATAGAATTTGTGTACAATATAGCACAGAAAATATTGAGACATAAGGAGAAACAGAAACTGCTGGTTATCAGCAGTTTCTTCTTATGTTTCCATGTTTTCCCAAGCCTTTTCTATTAGGGACGTCAAAACAAGGTCTTGTTTGGGAAAGGGTTAAACAACATCTACTTTTATTCTCACCAGAATTCTTTTGAAAAAGTCCAATTCATTCTTTAACTTGATTTATCTTGTAGCTCTGTGTTCAAATTAATTGGTGAAATTGTCACATTAGCATTTTAATCATAATCATAAGATAATAGAATTTTTATATTTTATATTGCTTGCCCCAATATTCATGACTAACAATTATCTTAGCTGTCTTGTCCCTGTACTTTCCTGTTGTAAAGCAATTTTATGACTTCAAAATTTGAATGGATAGTGCAGCACTGCTGTATTGGCAAGTCAGAGAAATAGATGAGAGGGGGAATAAAGGCATTCTAAATTTATTTCAAATCCAAACCCTATGTTGTGGGTACTCATTTGAATCGTCTCGATGAGACAATTCAAATGAGTACCCACAACATAGTGTTTCAATGTGCATTAAAGGATATTTTAAAGTTTAAACAGTCATAACCCCTGTCTTATCTCTACCTTTCTTTATATGAAATTGATGTAGGATGGTCCTCTTGGGTACCACGGTACTAAATGGCGTCCGGAAAAATAAATAATGAATGGGAACATGAAAACATTCCATGATTTCTCTTTCTAATTTATCCAAATGCAGCCAAAATTATAACAAAAGTAATCACCGAAGATTAGAGTAAATGATTTTGCTTTTAGTTTTGCTAATGCATGCAGTTGGTAGGTGATACTTCGTCCACAAAAGAATACTGTTTTGAATACCGTGGTACCGTAAAAGACGCGGTACCAAAGCGGACTACTATATTGCTTACAAAAGTGTTGTACTAACCTATCAAAATGTTCCTAGCTTCTAATTGTCGCTTTTCATAGAAAACCTGGTAACAACAGCTTTATAAGCAAGCTTCAGTTAGGAGGTTTTTGAAGAAATGAGACATTATGCTGCAGTATTGTCTTAGAAACCTGTAATGTGATGATAAGTATGAAAACCAATATAATTCTGTAAAACTGTCCAGGTATTTACAAAATCAAGCTCCTGATCTTAAAAAAATATGCAATTATTGATGCATCGAATATTTGAATGATGACTTTGGTATATTTGCAGTAATATAAATCATGATTACAAAGAAATGTTCAAACCATGACCCTACAAAACCATGAACATCACTTGAAGTGTAGTATATGAGGCATTGTTTTAATGTGAAAATCCTCAATATCGTTGACTTTTCTTCCACAAACTAAACATGTTAATACTGCAGCATTTGAATCCCTGTGACTCCCTTATAACTCACTTAATAAACAAGTGGTAAATTCTTCATTACAAACGGAAGTCAAAGCTTAATTGATATCAGTATTCATTGTTGCAGGTATTTTCTTTATCATTTAATAATAGCAGAACTTATTTTGGTGGAGAAATGAACAAATCAAATTATTATGTTTACTTTCATTCCTTCCTTTATATCAGTAGGGCTTAAGGCAAAACAATTCAAAGGAAATAGAACAGATCCATTTGTGTAGTAAATCTTGATACCAGATCTATATTCTAATATACATTTCAGAAGATAAACATTTGCAGATTTATCAGTTTTACTATATTGTTTTGGAAAGAGTTAATTCGTGGACTTTAATGCAGCTGAACATGAAGATGACTCTTTAACATCAATTGAGCCGCGACGCGAGAAAATCGGTCTTCGGGAGTTTTGACCAGATCGACACAAATGAGGCTGTACAGCCACAGAAAGTGATTAGAGTCACGAAATTTCGTACATGGGAAGAAGAAGAACTAAACCTTCTCACCAGCGAAAACACAGACGGTGATCAGATTCGCGGTTACCGCGAAGCTGATCTGCGTCTTTGTTTTCGCTTAGGCCAAATTCCGCTTTTCTCGCGTCGCGGCTCAATTATAAAAACATCTCTCTGTTCATTTCTTGACCATTTAAGATTATGCTACACTCTTTAAAGTATCAAGCTAATGTTGAGGGTTTATAAATGCCCTGCATTTATCACTTGTGTGATATCACTTGAGAAAACATTGCGACAAAAGAAGAAAATGCTGATGACCAGCATTTTCTTCTTTTGTCTCAATATTTTCTGTGCTAATGTTGAGGGTGTTTAGATGCCCCGCATTGATCACTTGTGTAATTATGCAACTATGTACATTTTTTCTGAGAAAATTATGTTTCTATAGTTACATTTGTTCAAAAAAGCTCATCCTAGGTTTATTTAGTTCTTCTCTTAATGTTCACACTTGTAGAATTGGTACAAGTTTAGTTTGTTAGGTAGGATTTTTTCCTGAGATTTTCAATTCTTAAATTTTGAAAAAAGTCATTTAAACCTTTTATTGGGGAATTATTGTATTTTGTAGAATAATGCTTCCAAATAATGCCGTTTTGATCATTATCTTTTGGAATCTTTAATCTGCATACAAAATTCAATGATGTACTGTCAAACCATGATTGTTCAGTATTGGGCTTGAAAAACATTTTTTCTGGTCTGTATTAAGTCTTTTGGATTAAGTTTTCTTAATACTTTCAAGCAATGTGATTGGAAAAGATGGATGTCTTTGCCAAAAATTATTGCTTGAGATAAAGTATGAATTGAACTGACGGAAATGAGAAGTTGTATAATTATGTACTTGGATTCTTGTCTGAAAAGTTTACAATGCTTGTGATAAGTTATTGACTCTTCATACAATTTCCAAAACAGAGATTCAATGTTTCTATTAATGCTCGTCCATAATAATTATTGTGAAAATTCGTTCAATTATAAGTGCTACAATTGTGGATGTATTTGAAAAGGAATCAACAGTATAGTTCATACTTTTTTACAAGACATATACCAGAAAATATGTTATTTTATCTTGATGAACAACATGCATCAGAAATTCATATTTTGTTCTCTTAGTCAGGAATTTGTGTTCATAGGTTGTATAAAGATACTTGGAAAAAGAATAGTCTGTCTGGATGAAGGGTATTTCTACTGTAACTGACAAGTTTTTGTAGGCTCAAACAATATTTCGCTTTTCAACGAAAACCTTGTAACTGCAGCTTCAAAATAAGCTGCAGTTACAAGGTTTTTTGTTGAAAAGTAGCGAATATTTTTACTGCCAATATATCTCGAGTGTAGAAAGAATTGTCAACAATATTGATCATGTAATTTGTTAGCAAATGGGATGGAGTCTATGGTAGAATAAAGAATTGATCAAATATATGTCCATGTATGACTTTGTTGAATTGACAAAATGTTGACTTTGAAAATCCAAGATTTAGAAGACCTGTTCCCTGATTATGGATAGAAAATGTGTTGGATTATCTTCAAATTTATATGTTTGTTTAGGAAAATTTTGACACTCAACAGTTTAACTGATGATCATTTTCAATTAACTTTGGAGCTCCATGCAAATAAGGTTGCTACAAAGCAGCATTGCATTGTGTTTGCTCACATCCTTTATTATGGTGTTTTAATTAAAACAAGCCATGATTCAGACAGACTGTTCGTTTCACATTTCTCCAAATCTAGACAGGAAGCTTGTAATTTTGTTCTTGTTGGTCTATTTTTGTTTTTGGAGTGTATATTTTACATCTTTACTTAGGACTATCTTTCAATTCTCTTGAAAGTGTTTTAGAAATGTTATAGCGTTTTTATAATGGGAATGAACCGTGTTGAGGTTTTAATGTACAAACATTTTCTCAACTATTATGCTTACATTTTCTTTCTTCATAGCTACATTTTCTTCACTTTGTAGATAAAATGGCCCATATTTCCTTACTATTTTGAAAGTAGTATTGTAAAACCACTATTTTCAAAGGACAAACCTTGGTCTGGTCCTATGGGATTGTTTCTTATGAAAAGTTAAAGTATGATGAAAATTTGTTTTCATAGCGTAAAGTAAATGGTAAAATATTGTTTATTTAGTCATAAAAGTGGTGTTCTCAAATACAACTAATTATTTAGGTAGTATTTTGACCAATAAAAGTGATTTTCTTAAAAAAAATAATAGAGGAAATTGTTTTTGTATAGTTTGGAATATGGGTCGGATAGCTGCATTGAAGGCCCAACAAGCTTCACTTAGCTTCTACGAAACAGCTGTTATTTTGATTGATTAGATGGTATTGTAAATAAAAACATCTAAAATATCAAAACCAGGGATAGTAATGAAAAGTATAAATAATTTGTCTATGTGAAAAAAATATGAGACACAATCTTATTAGAAGTGAGCATGTTGGGACTTTTTGCTGCCAAAATAGATCTAGTTTGTAAATGCATCTTTTTATAAGGAAATAATGTGAAGCTATGCAAATTAACCATATTTTATATTGTGAAACAAACACCATTCACGAAAATATTAATCGTCATAGCACATCATCTTCATAGACCTTATTCTGACAATTTTGTCGAGATTCAGTCTGAGCGATAGATAAGAGGGGGTAAAGACTTTCTAGCTTTGTTATTTCAATTCCAAACCCTATGTTGTGGGTACTCGTTTGAATCGTCTCGATGAGACGATTCAAATGAGTACCCACAACATAAGGTTTGATGAACATTGAATGATATTTTGCATATTGAAATGCCTTTATCCCTACTTATATGGAGTTCTGGATTCTTTTATAATTGAACTTGTCTAAACTTACTAATAGAACAATGTTGTGATTCCCTCATTGTGTGCCTGTTAAGCAATCACCTGCTTGCTTAATTAACCCTTTTATTTCAACTTTCTACAATCTTTTATCTTCTTCATTGTAATGATTTCAATGACTTTTTAGGGTGGATTTTGTTGGTTGCATTCATAAATGCAGTAACTACTGCTTGAAATAGCTGTAGTTGTGGCATTTTTAAATGTGACTGACAATTTCACATTTCTTACTTTGACTTTCATGTACTTGGGATACCAGAAAATTTTCTTGGAAAAAAAAAACTTAAATTTTTTTATCTTTTGTGTTGAAACAATTACCGTAACTGTTTGGATACTTGCTTATAGAATTCATTTACTTGTGGGATAGCTGTATATTTCAACAGTTTTTAGACCAACCCCTATTACAAATTATCGCTTTTCAACAAAAACCTTGTATCTGCAGCTTATTTTAAGCTGCAGATACAAGGACTTTGTAGAAAAGGGATGAAATGTCGTCTATGATTCTCAATACTGTTACAAATGTCTTCTATTACATGATAAGTTACTGCTCTACTTTCAGTTTCAGGACTTGATTATGTGTTGTTGGTTTTATTTTTGCCCCACGCAATAGATGTTGTGAAACGTACAGAGAAAAAGATTCTATTTTTGTATCACACTCAACTATTTTTTTGATAAAAACATCTCAATTGTTCGAATCAGTCATATCATTCCAAATGTCTTTCCACTTTGTAGACTTGAATAAACTTCTATGGGTTGAAATTTGGAAGACGGCTGAATGTCAAATTAGTGAAAGAATATTAGGTTTGGTTCACTGTCTTGCCTGCTTAGTTGAGCATCATGTTAAAAACCATAGATTTACAAATGAACCAATCATAACAATTATTACTGTAACATAATTTAAATAGAGAAAATGACGAACAGAAATAAATTAGCGTACATGTCAAAAAGTTGCAAGTTTGATCTCAAAATTTGGAAATTGATTTTGTTGACAAAAGATGAGATTGGCTATCAATGGAGGTTTTCAAATATATAAAGCTCTTAGAAGGGCTTTCAGCTTACAAAGTGGAAAGCATGTTTCCGCCTATGGCGGAAATTTCAGGAGAATTTAAAAAGTTTATTTTTTTTAAAACATTGAAGTATGCTCTTTGAATTAACATTGAATATGTTTGTATGTTTTTTAATGTGAAATTTCCCTGACATCTCGAAAGAGGTGAAAATTATTTTGTATTTAAAACCCATGTCAATTATCTTTCGAAATAATGCTTAATTTTGATTACTGCTACATGAGTTCGTGAAACTAAAGGGAGGCCACCCCTCCCTTCTGGAGAGTAAATAAGGTTACTCTTCAGTGAAAGAAACCAGATAAAACCGGCATACCATGTCCAAAATGCTGGTGTGTGCCTTCTGAGTCGAGTAATGATGATAGAAGGGCAAAAATGATAACTTTGCCTTGCTGGATAAGGCAAATATGCATGAATTTAAGAGTTCAGTGCAACACTATTGTAAAGTCATATTTTGTTGGTGTTACTGCAAAACCTCGTAGCTACAGTTTGATTAAGCTGTTGTTATGAGGTTTTGCAATTACACCGATGATTTGTTTAGTGTTAAACTTTTTAGTGAATTGTTTTCTGATATACACATGCAATAGTGTTACACTGAATCCTTAAAATGAATTGACCCCATTCATGTGTTTCATGATGTGGTGCGGTCAAAATGTAATTTGTGAATCCATTCTTCATAAATTATATCAATAGACTTGAAATACCAGTAAAGGTGAAAATGACAATACAGGAAATTTTGTAGATATTACCAATTTACCACATAGGTGGCTGGTTTTGCAAAGAAAACTTGACTTGGTTGTATGTCTGTTAAAGACAGAACAATTGCAAAACAAATTTGAAGTTGAAGTCACTTAGATATTGTTTATGAAGAATTGATTTACATACAGTCATAAGCATAATAGGCAAGATTTGCAAGATTTGCAAATATTAAGTATCTTGCTGTCACTATGAAAGTGAAAAGGCATTGAAGTTTTCGATTTGAAGTTCAGTAAAGAAATATATACAAAGCTTTTGACTGTTTTAAGGAAATTTTACCATAAACACTATAGTAGGTTTCTCTTATATTTTCGAAGTTTCTGACATAAGTGGAACTACAAAGTGTGGTATATTAATGGAACATTTTCATTCCAACATAGTATGAAAATTTCCATACTAATTTAGAATGGATAGAATTTTGATAAGTTCAAGATATTTTATGTACCAAGTACTGTAAGTTAAATGATTGTGATACATTGTAATGTGAAAAAGAATTTCCATTCTATTCTATGGAAATTTCCATTTCAGTGAATGGACAATTTCCATTTTTGTGCCAGTCTTTGAGATTCTTTTCACAAGATGTTATAAATGTCAGTGAAAATTGACTGCAGTCTAATTGTTCACTAAGAAGGTTAAGTGAAAGACTGTTTTAGGTGCACATGCATAGAAGCGCACCTAAAACTGTCTTGCTTTACCTTCAGTCGAAGAATCTTAATTCACATAAACACAACTTGACTTTTCTGCTGCTTTTGATATACATATTTTACACATGAATATTATTTTGGGGTTAAAGTTTTAAGTTTGTTCTCAATTTGTGTTCTTATGGACAATATTTGCTAGTTAATTAGTGTAGAATCTTAACCTGTGTGTTAATTAAAGTACCCATGAGATACAAATATTATCAATTATATTTTAGTTGAGTATAATTGTAAAGTGAAGTAAATATAAAATAAAGTTTAAAAAACATGTACAAAAGTAGGAAAATGACATAAAAATATGTTCTTTATTTCAGTGTAGAAATTCTAAGATTGTACTTCTTGCTTAAGCCCTCCTCTCTCATGTAAAAAGGTTTGCAAAGAATGGATCTGGATTAATTAGTCTTTGCAGCATTTAAGACTAGTCATTGATCAAGATCAGTCTGCACATTTGAGCAGTTTGATCAGGATTTATGTGGATGTCTTGTAATCTCGTCTTGTAACGAAGAAGTTTGAAGGGAATTGTATGAATCTCGGTCAGATTGCATTTATGTGCAGGCTGATCTGGACCTATTTTAGTCTGTAACCCTTTACCACATTTTACTTTACCTTGGAGAGAGGGGGTTCAAGGTTATACAGTATAAAAAGGGAGTTTGGACTGCAAGACAGTCATAAGTTTGTGAAATATGGACTGCTACATTCTGTTTAGTATTGAGCTATTTAGTATATGAATTAACCCATTACCAAACAACAAAATTTCAGCTTATTCAAATTCAAAGATGTTGCAGACGACAACTAAAAATGAATGAAAAAGTACATTTTTTAATCATTTTGTATGGAAAATATTGTGGAAAATGAAGAAATTGCTTGTCACAAGCAATTTCTTCATTTTCCACAATGTTTTCCATATCCAGGTTCTTGTGGGAAGTCAAAAAGAGTCTCTGTGTGGTAATGGGTTAAAGTTTATGAATTTTGGCAATTATTTAGTGAGTGAAAAGACTGGTTGTCTGCCTCTTTTCCAATTTTGCTTTGACTGTGGGAGCAAAAATAAATTGGACATCCAACTTTCTTTCAAACGAGTCTGTCTGAAATACAACTGTTATTTCGCTTACATATTCTGGCATTAAAAATCCTATTCTCCTGATAAAGCTCACCTTTTCTTGTCTTATAAATAATTTGGATATTTTGTAGGTAATTCTGAAATAAGAAGTCTCTATCCTTGCTCAAACTAGAGGTTGATGGGAGGTCAAAACCTCGTAACTCCAGCTTTGTCAAGCTGTAGTTACAAAGCTGTAGTTACAAGGTTTTTACCTCCCACCAATGAAGAATTATAGCAGTCCGTGTATAGCATGTACAGATAATAGAAGTGTATAATTCTTTATTGAAGTTTGAATAGTTTATTTTGAACCATTAATGAAAGTATTAGTTTGGTTTCGGAACTTATTCTAGTACATACATGTTCAACCAGGCCTTGTTAAATTGACATTTTGATAACCAACAATGTGGGTCAGTAGAAAACTGTGCAGGGAATATGATGAAAAAAGGAAACATTGAGGAAAAAGTAGAAAAGTGGTTGTGGTCAACAGTTGCTTCTCTTAATGTTGAATCATGGTGCCTTTAGGTTGTCTTGGAGAGCCAAAAAGATGTGGCCATTTGGCTCTGAGTTTTGCCAAAGCTCCAGAAAAATAGAAAAAATTACTTCAATAGTATTTGAAATAAAATGTCTTGTTAACAAAGCCTGATTGTACATTGTTTATGGAAAAAGATGTGTGCATTGTATTTCCCATAAGTTTTCTTTTAAACTCATATTTAATGAAATGTAGTGTTGATTGCTAATAGATAGCACATTGGTATGACTTTAGAACTCCCTAAGAAACCTTGGTATGGAACCCTTTAACAAACAGCTTAATTTCCTGCTTCAAGTTGAAAGCTGCCGCAGACAACAGAATTAGTACTGATAAAGATTGGATTAGTCTATACTGAAGCACAGAAAACAGATAGGCAAAGGGAGAAAATGCTGATTATCAGCACTTTCTTCTTTTGTCTGAATGTTTTTCCAAACCTGTTCTATAAGAAAAGTCTAAAGGGTAATGATATATAATTTTAAACTTTTGAAGTAAAGACTGTGTGGTATAATTTCATACAAATAATGTGTACAACCTAAAAAAAGCTTAAAAGATCAGTTACATTCACAATCTTACTCTTAAACCTACTTTACTTTAATAACAAGACTGCAAATCAACTATTAATTGGTAGAAGTAGATAAAAAGGAAATCTTAGCTGCTATTTGCACTTTATGAAACATGAAATACCAAGGTTATTTTATTGAATTCTAAAGTCTTGTACAGTGATCCATTTTAGAAGGTACACTGGGGCTCTTAAACAATCCTAAATAAACACTTTTAATGATAGAAGACTGTTCTCAGCGCTGCTTAGAATTCTGGCTTTGATGTTATCCTTTTTGGTTGTTTGGCAAAAATCATGTCTCTCACCAAGGGGCAAGTTGTTTATTAAACCTATTCAACCAATGATGGAAAGCAGTATTTAAGTGCTTAAAGATTGTATTTATTCTTCCATTTGTTTAACATCTACCCCCAATATACCAATATATTTGGATCACTTTGTGTTAAATATTGAAATTTTACAATAAAAGAAATCACATATCTAAATTGTATATATATTTACTATTTACAAAATGGAATTTTTAGCTATCTTGTATCTTTTATTATAATGTTATTTGAAACCTGTTTCAAACTTTGTCTTTTATCATAAATTTTCTCCGTAGTAATGTGAAATAATGTAACTTTGACTATAAGTATTGTTGATTCTTGCTTTTTGATACATCGAAGATAGGTCATAATTATGTAGAAGTGAATTTGAAAATCTTCTTGTTCAATTTTTTGCCTTTTTGACAAAAAAATCACCAGTGCCTATAATTCAAGTTTTTTTGCCGAATGATTTGTCCGAAATAAAAATGTCAACATACAATAGATGTTTTCTAAGAAAGTTTTTGAAATTAAGAAATAAGCTATCCTTTTTAATGTGATATAAAGAACAGAATTTAAGGATTACAACCCATCATTAAACACCTAACACTTCGGACGTCATTTGTGACAATGGAAATGAACAAGAGATGCTATTGTCAATTTCCGAGTGTCATTTTGACAAAAGAATATTGATGAGGGATACCCTTGTCAATTTGCGTTTCAACGGATGACGCCGGAAGATGGGCGAGTGATAAGTAGTGAATGATTGTTGTAATCCTTAAGGTGATATAAAGAACAGAATTTAAGGATTGCAACCCATCATAAGATACCAAACACCTCGGGTGCCATCTGTGACAACAGAAATCAACAAGAGATGTCATCGTCAATTTCTGATAGTCATTGGTGACAACAGAAATTGATGAGGGATACCTTTGTCAATTTCTGATTCTACGGATGACGCTGGAAGATGCACAAAGTGCTTAGTAGTTAATGATGGGTTGTAATCCTTAATATGGATAGCATACTTCAAGTCTGTATGTAATATGCGGCTAACTTAAGTGATATCTAATTCATTATACTAAGTGCTATAGTCTTTGTGATCTATATTCTATACTTTGTATACATTTTGTAAGATCTTGTGATATTAAATATTATGTAGTGAGTTAACTTTAATTATCATAAATACGAGCCCAGATCTTGAAAAAGGGGCCCTACTTTATGGTGTATACACACTGCAGTCTGATCAAGATCCATCTTGTTCTCCAAGAGCTTCTTTATGACCTGTAGCAACTGTAAGAGAGCAGTGTGGATCCTTATCAGTGTGCACATAGGGCCCTTTTTTCCCAGATGTTGGCTCAAATATGTATATCTCACAATTTCTTTACACTATATATCTTCATTCTTTGATAGAAATATTCCTTTCCCTCTGAAAGCCTTTTGTTCTACATTCTGTATTTAATAATCTAGGACCGTATTCACCAACATTTCTTAATCTATTATCTAAAGCTAAATTACATTCCAGACCTTTTGATTGGACAAGACATATGTCTCGGCCAATTGGATGGGTTGTTGTGTAATTTTATAGGTAAACTTGGAATTGGACTGATAGGTGAACAGGACTCCATATTCATTTAGACTTAAATCTTGAAAATTGTGTAAGTTTATTCAAGTAATTGCAAAGAATAATAAGAATAAGTGTGATTATTTATAAATATTTTTACAAATTGCACTCTTTAATTGATAAATCATTTTTTTGAAGTATGAAAAATAGTTAAAATTCTGCAAAAATGCAAATTTGTCTTCAAAATGTTTTGAAAGATAGGTGTATGTACCTAAATTCATATCATACAATGTTGTCAAAATCATTTAGCATTCTTATATGTTACAAGAATGCTAAAGGATATTAGTTTTCTTTTCTTGAAAGTGGGCTTTTGTGGACTTTAAATAATGAGGGAAGGGAAGGCAATAATTACTGAGTTTGATATTTAAATTCATTTTCGTGTACCCAATCATCGCTATGTTTTTCATCATCAGTTTGAAAACCTGCTGATTTTTCGTTTATTGTGACCTAGCATTGCCTAAATACTGTTGATTTTTAAAATCTTTTTTGTTTTGCATATTTTGTAAGACAAGCGTGATATTATTCAAAGTGCCCATTTCATGGGCACTTTGAATAATATCGCACTTGCTAATAGATTTGTTTTAAAGCAATAAATTTCGAGGGAAAACCCCATTGAATTTTAAGTCAAGAAATTATCTTCGGATAATACAGAATGTTTAACGGTTTTGCAAATTCGAAATAGAGCTATAGATATAAGGGAGTGATTGTGTCTAATGTCAAGTTATATACAGTCTTTCTCTACAAAGAAATATAATCTTACTGAATCAAATGCAAAAAGGAGCTGTTAAAGGTCCCAATAAATTATCTGGAAGAGCATCTCCAGTTTTAAAATACTGGCAGCTAGAAAAAAATTCTGGGAAAAGAAGAAATTGCTTGTAACAAGGAATTGCTTCATTTTCCACAATGTTTTAACTTTTCTATGATGTTGGAATAGGTTGAATAAAAATAATATTGGTTTGGGAATAATGCAATTTTATTAACTGAATGGTTTCGAAGATCAATAACTCCCTTGTCTTTGTGGCTCTATAAAACAGCAAAGATCTCAAGGTATAGGTTGAATCTAAACCTCGTACTGCTCCCTGAACTGGGGAAAAAACTGTAAATAAAAAAATAAAAAAAGAAGAAAAAAATGAAAATGTGGGTTTGTTGTTTGTTTTCAACCATGTTTAGAAGAAATTGTACCCGAGGTCTGCTTAACCCTCTCCCAAACAAGACCTGCTTTTGACTTGCCTATCAAACAAAGCTCGGGAAAACATTGAGACAAAAGAAGAAAATGCTGATAATCAGCATTTTCTCCTTTTGCCTCAATATTTTCTTTGACACATTGCACAAGAATCCTTTTCTTTTTAACATGAATTTTGTCGTCTAGAGCAGCTTTTTAGCTCACCTGAGCACGAAGTGCTCAAGGTGAGCTATTGTGGTCGCTTTTTGTCCGTCGTCCGTCCGTCTGTTCACATTTCCTTCAAACATCTTCTCCTCCTAAACTATTTGTCCATTTTTGACCAAACTTGGCAGGAATGTTCCTTGGGTGACCCTTTTCAAAATTTGTTTGCAAATTTTTGATTTGTCAAAAAATGTGGGCGTGGCAGGGCGGGGCTTAAAAATCCTATGAAAATTCTTTAAAAATCAACCATTGGGCCAATTTGAACCAAATTTGGCAGGAATGTTCCTTAGGTGACTCTTTCCAAAATTTATTCACAAATTTTAAGATTTGTCAAAAAATGTGGGTAAGGCATACCAGGCTTTGAGAAATCTTATGAAAATTCTTTTAAATTTAACCAGTTATGATATCATAAAATGGAGTCAAAACCCCGTAACTACAGCTCGACAAAGCTGGAGTTACGAGGTTTTGATCCCCCACTGGGGATATGTCTAATCCCCATAAAATAAACAAAGACGAGGATTGTTTACTCAAGACGGAGAAATGTTTACCAGAATGGGGAACTGCAGGTAAAAAGGGGTAAATACATTCTATTTGTTATTTAAGCTATCCTTTGTTGATGGTACTTATTTACATAGTTTTGATTGGATCATTCAAATGAATACCCACATCACAGGGTTTGATAAAAACATTGAAAGATATTTTACAATTTGGAAAGCCCTTAACCTATCCTATTTGAATCTCTAGTACAGCCTCTAGATATTCACTTTAGTTTAACCCTTTCCTGAAAATGCCTGGTTTGACATCCCTAAATAATTAGAAAAGGTTTGGGAAAATATTGAGTCAAATGAAGAAAAGGCTGATAATTAGTAATTTTCTCCCTTTGTCTCAAAATTTCATCTTCTTTATTTTGCATGAATCCTTTCTTTATCCATATCAATTTTATTTTCTTTTTTTTTTAAATTGGAACAGTCTATTCCTTTTCAGTTTGGGAAGGGATTAACCCTTTCCCAAACAAGACCTGGTTTTGACGTCCCTAGCAGAAAAGACTTGAGAAAAAATTGAAACAAAAGAAGAAACTGCTGATAACCAGCAGTTTCTCCTTTTGTCTCAATATTTTCTGTGTCATATTTTACACAAATCTTACCTTTAATAAGATCCATTTTGTCATTTGAGGCAGTTTTTGAAGTGGACCACCCTAAAATTTTGTCGTTTGGGAAAGGGTTAAGCAGGTTTTGGCTCACTTATTGAAAATGCTGGGAAAATGTTATTGCAAAAGAAGAAAATGCTGATAGCCTATATTTGCATCTTTTGCCTCATCATTTTCTGTCCACTTTTGTACATTAATGCAGTCTTACTCAGCATTCTGTTGTATTAGTTACAGCAGTTTTTAATTCTACTGCTCTGATGTTATGCTGTTAGGAAAAGATTTAACCAAAAATCAAATTGTAACTGTTCAATGAATAGTTCCCCTATGTTGTGAGTTGACTGGGTTCGATATAAAGATGATAAAGAGGTCAGTGTTTGACAATCTTTTCACAAATTATAAGACCTGAATATTTGAAGATTTTGTGTAGTTTAATGTCTAAAGTCTAAAAATTATCCCTATGCTGTAGCTTCTGATCGTAACAGAAAGTCCTTAGTTATATGTCTATTCAATTGACAAAATTACCATTTTCGCTCATGTCACCTATTTTCAGGTGAGCGATATAGGACCATCATGGTCCTCTTGTCTAATTGGATCATTCCAAAAGTTTGTTGTTTGGGAAAGGGATAATGCTACTTTATCTATAGGGTATCAGACTCTCACTCTTGAATCATGAGGTCCTGTGTTTGATTCCCAACTACAGCTGACTTTTGTCTTGCGCCAATGGTTGAATAATTTTCAAACTATATGGGAAAACCCAAACAACGCCATTTACAAATTTTAAAATTTACAAATGCAAAGTAGGGAAAAGAATTTCTTTATTTTCAGTGCAATGTGACGCCTACAAGATTTGAACCATCACATGCAAAATTACAGTAATTTACAGTTTGACATTGTGTTGTTTATATAGGAAAATTTTGCAAACGTGCCATAATAATGTGACTAAACTATAGAGGGAAGGATTTTTATTCTTTCGATTGTACATTAAAATTTTACTGTATTATGTAGCACTTGATTTGTCTTCTACTACAGCTTTCAATTAGTGAAGACTAATTTGTTGTTTTGGAGAAGGATCAAGACACTCAGTTTATAGAGATTGCCAATTAACCCTTTCCCAAACGGCAAAATTTTAGGGTGGTACAATTCAAAAACTGCCACAAATGACAAAATGGATGTTATTGAAGATAGGATTTGTGTAAGAAATGGCAGAGAAAATATTGAGACAAAAGGAGAAACTGCTGGTTATCAGCAGTTTCTTCTTTTGTTTCAATGTTTTCCCATTTTTTTTCTATTAGGGACCACAAAACCAGGTCTTATTTGGGAAAGGGTTAAGTTAAGCCAAGCCTGGACAGCTCAGTTGGCAATGTCAGAGTCTATCAATCCAGGGGTAGCGAGTTTGAACCCTAGCTCGACCAATATCCCTTCTGACATTTGATACATCGGCTGTTTATCACCAAAAGATGTGATTCATCTAAGTGAGAGAGCTGCTGGAGGCTTGGATTGGCTATGGTGGTAGTACTGGTGAGAGAGATACCAGGAATCCATGATTAAGGGTTTAAGCCACGGAAATATGACCATAGCAGTAGAAAGAGGTGTTAACCTTTCCCAAACAGCAAAATTTTGGATTGTACAGATTTGAAAGTAAAGAAAAGATTTATGTAAAATATAGGACAGAAAATATTGAGGCAAATGGAGAAAATTATTTGTGTTACTATTACTAGTGCAAAACCTTGTAACTCAAGCTTTAACCCTTTCCCAAACAAGACCTGGTTTTAACGTCCCCTTGTAGAAATGGCTTGGGAAATCATTGAGACAAAAGAAGAAACTGCTGATAACCAGTTTCTCCTTTTGTCTCAATATTTTCTGTGCCATATTTTACACATATTTTATCTTTGATAACTTCCATATTGTTATTTGTGGCAGTTTTTGAAGTGGATCACCCTAAAATTTTGCCGTTTGGGAAAGGGTTAATCAGGCTATAGTTACAAGATTTTGCAATAACACCTACAAAATGCTGATTATCAGTATTTTCTTCTTTTGCCTCAGTACTTCTCAAAGCCTTGTCAGTTAGGGACATCAAAACCAGAGGTGTGTTCTTTAGTACGAGATTTTCTAAGATTTCTTAAAATGTTTTAGATAAGCGGTTTTAAGACCTAGATTATGACCGAGGTGCTCCAAAAGCTCCATACTTCATACAAATAACATCATCATGACGTCATTTTTATGAAGTACAGAGCATTACCATACTACCATGGAGCATTCGAAACAACCAAAGGGTTCCACATGAAGTATAGGGTAATGGCGTCTCCCATTGAGCATCTTAAAAATCTTGCTCTAAAGAATGCTTTATCATAATACATCTTAACCCTTTCCCAAACAAGACCTGGTTTTGACGTCCCTAATAGAAAATGCTTTGGAAAACATTGAAACAAAAGAAGAAACTGCTGATAATCAGCAGTTTCTCCTTTTGCCTCAATATTTTCCATGTTATATCCTACACAAATCCTTTCTTTATTAACACCCATTTTGTTGTCAGTATCAGCTTCCAAGTCTGACCACCTGAATATTTTGCCGTTTGGGAAAGGGTTAAGAAATCTCGCTCTAAAGAACTTGCCTCAGGTATTGTTTAGGAGAGGGTTTATCTCCTGCATATGACTTCAGAAAACCAAGAAATGGCCTCATAAAAATCTCTATGTTGTTATTCCTTTATGTAAATTTCCAGCAAAATTCTTCAAGACAATAAAGGGGGTTGTGCTCAAGGGATGGATGTCATGTATTATAGGGGAGATTCGGGGTTTCTCGGACATGTGGGTAATCTCGGACAGCCAGACGTTTCTCTTTATAAATAAAGAGTCTTGATGAAGTGTTTCCCAAAATCAGCTGTATTTATAGGTATAACACGTCATCAATCGAATGCGCCTGAAAAGATGACACCACGTGACATATAGCGTGACGTGTGGGGTACTTTACTCATTTCTGTGACGTAGTGTCCGACTTTACCCGGCGTAAAATCGTATTTAGCTATTTTAAACTCGGACACTAAAGTTTTCTCCATGTTTTCTCCGATTTTCATGCGCGAATTAGCAACATAAATGATGTCGACTGCAACAGCTTTCAAATTGGAGCAGTGGGCAAAACTTTACCCTTTGGAATGTGTTAAAACAACAGGTGCGTCCGAGATTCCCCGGTGCATGTCTGAGTTTACCTTACTCTGATAGTATACTTTATTTCGTAAAATTATCTGCATTGGCTTTATTTTAACTGTTTTAGCCAATGAAATTAGTGTAGGATTGGAATACTTTATTGTTTTCGTTGTTGATTCAGAAGCTTGTCTGTCCGAGAGAGTGAGATATCCATGGTGTCCTGACAGAGACTACGTTTTGTGTCCGAGTTATACCGAATCTCCCCTAGTATAGCAGAATTGTTTTGACATCACACTGACCTTTATGCAAAACATGTTTAGGTATAGCAAATAGCATAACATATTTCAAAAAGACATGTATCTTAGTACACATAAAAGTTATGCTAGGAAATATTACCAAATAGTTCAGGATGTGTTTTTTATGATAATAAAAGCCAAAGCTGCACCATGTCAAATGAAATCTGCAATACTAGGCCAAGTCTCTATAGAATAATTTACAAGATCTTTCTTGCACAGCAGACATAACAATTGCAGAAAATTTTCAATAAATCTGTCACTGTCAGTGTGTGACCGATTTCAATTTGGGTTTCAAGCTTTTACTATTGACAAGCAAACAAAACCTTTCACAGAGAGCAACAAGATGTGTTTGTGAAACACCAATGCCCCCTGAAATGGCCATTTTAGTGAAATGTTAAGTTTTCATTTAAAGGGCTGATAAGGGTTAACAGATGACCTTGAGGAAGGTCATATTGCATGGAACAGATAGATATCATAGAAAGAAAGTTACAAACCAAATTTGAGCCATGTATGTCAAATACTTTTGAAGAAAAGGCAAATGTTAAGTTTTCGGACAGACAGACACGAGTAAAACAATATCATATAATGCCCCCATCTTTCGATACGGGGCATAAAAAATTGGAATGGTCTATTTCGAAAGCTTCTCCAGACATTGATGTGAAAGCTTCAAAGGTGTTACAGACAACAAAACATGTTATAAAGCATAGAAAAGATGTATGTTAATTGTTAAACCCATTATAACACAGCCAAATTTTGGACTGGTCCAAATTCAAAGGTGTTGCAGATAACAATATTATCAAGTACATGGGCCATAACATTTTTTGATGTTTTTGCGCAGAGAACATGATGGAAAAAGAAGAAATTGCTTGTTATAAGCAATTTCTTCATTTTTCATTGTTTTCAAAAGCTCTTATCTACTGGGGAGTCAAAAGGCGTCACTGTGTGGTATGGGTTAAAGCCTATAAAGCAATGAGAGAAAAGGAGATGCTTCTTTTCTCTCAATGATTTCGAAGGCTATCTCTACTGGAGATGTCAAACCCAGGAACCATACTCAAATCACACGAAATCCACGTGAACTTCAATCGAATACCCTTCAATGTTGGAGATTATTCCATTGAAGTTGAGCATGTACTCATGAGTATGTTGGTAACATAGAGAAACCGGGGCCAGGGCCCGTATTCACCAATGTTTCTAAATTGATTTTCTAAAGTAAAATTACAATACAACCAATCAGAGTGACCGATAAATTCGTCTGCGGTTGTCTCTGCCACTCTGATTGGTTGGTATGTAATTTTACTTTAGAAAATTAATTTAGAAACGTTGGTGAATACGGGCCCAGATCTTGTTTTGAAGGTAATACTGCGTTAAGCAGCTTGTTTTTGCAACCTGCATCATTTTCTTCCTTTCACTCAATGCTTTCCACAGTCCTTTCAGTGGAGGGGTCAAATCCAGGGTTTAACCCTTTCCCACACAAGACCTGGTTTTGATGTCCTCCATAGAAATTGTTTAGGAAAAGATTGAAACAAAAGAAGAAACTGCTGATAACCAGCAGTTACTCTTTTTGCCTAAATATTTTCTGAGCTGCAGTGTGCTCAAATCTCCTTAATATCCATTTTGTTATCTTCAAAAGCTTTTGAGTAGAACCAGTCTAAAATTTTGCCGTATGGGGAAGGGTTAACTTTGCAAGAGTTAAGGTATATTTGTCAACAACAAATACTGGTAAATCAGAAAGAATAACTAACCAGAATGTACATTTTTTCTTCATTATATTTTCGATGTTTTATCTAGCGTTATTTAAGTTTATATACATGATAGTATTTACAAAGCATATATAACACAGAACAGCAATAATGCACATATTTATATACTTTGTACATGTCTGGACATAAAAACAGAAATTGTTCACAGAAAAATAAAAATTTTACAGAATATCATTTTGTTCCACTTTTGATGATTGACTTATTCTATCCATTCTAACCAAATCAGGCAGATTTCCAACCAATATTGCCTGCAAAATCTGGCATTGTAGTAAACTAAAGTATGACAGATTAATTTACAGTTTCAAAATCTCACATTGTATCAAGTTTTTTCACACTTTTTTCACCATAACAAGTAGAGCTAGAGATAAAGTGGGGGAGACTGCAAACCAAACCAATTTTGTTGGCACTTGTTTTTAAATACATGTAGTCTCGAGGTGTTTCTAACAAGTGCCAACAACATTGGGTATGATAGATAAATAATGATATGTTTTGTTTTGAAATGTCATCCCCCACATTATCTCTTATAGCACTTTATATTTTATCAATATACCAGTCATTCTATAGAAAACGTACATCTTTGGTCTGGTTTTGATAAAAAAGACACATTAAGGTATTGGACTTCAAATAACTTAAATAAACAGGAAAATATGTAACAAAATCAAAACAAAACATGTTCTGAATTAAGTTTTGATATTTTTTGTAAAATTTCATTCCTATGATATATCACCTGACAAAAATGACGTTACTGTTACAGATAGAAATTTTGATATTTAACTTCCTGAAAATTGTTTTATTTAAAAAGAAACACACAAACAATTTTCACTCAGTACAGGCTTTCGTCAGAATGCATGAACATACCGCTACAGTTGTTCATCTCTTTGAAAAAAATCATTTTAACACCTGAAAATCTAAAAAGATTCTGAAATATGTATCAAAACTTCTCCTAAACTCCGCGATTTTAGTCCAAATTTAAATGCACAAATGTCAATTTACAATACCACTATCTTCACTTGAATTATTCATAAAATGTTTGAATCTGTCAGAAAAACACTATTCAAAAGCAGTGTAATGGTATGGTTTTTCATCCATTTTAAACATAACCGTTATGGAAAATAGACATTACCGTTACGGAAAATGGACATTACCGTTACAAAATGGACCATACCGTTACAAAATTTGCGTTTGCGTAACGGTATTGTTTGTAACGGTAATGTAGAACTTACACATTTTTTCAATAATGGTGATAATGTGGGAGGGATATCCATAGTTTCTCTTGACACAAACCAGAAGGGTTATACAGAAAATAGCATGGCAAGGTAAAAATTGGATTACAGCGACCACCATTTCTTTAATCAGATGAACGGTAATGTTAGTGGTAAAAGGAACTTCTTAATACAAACAACTCACCTCGCACATTGTCTTCAAACGAATCAGACATCATGACCATGTGTTGTCATATTTACAAAATGGCACGGAGATGTTTTAATATGACGTCATTTGATGACGAAGTCAGGAGTAAACAACTTGCAAAAGTTGAAAAAATGATCCTGTAACGGTACTGTTTTATTTTACAGGGACAGTGGTTGAGGATTAAAATTTTTGTTTATGATACGAGTGTTAAGCTCTATTTGTATTTTATCAACGAGGAAAATATTATGTCCATCAACAACAACCAAAAGTATGTATTTTCTATTTGATAAACCTTTCTAATTTTGTAAAAAATATGACAGATTAAGCATCGGGACACAATAAAATCGCTGAATTTCGTAGGGTCATCAAATTTTGTTCAGAAAAAAATTACGATTGACGTTTTTCCATTAAATAAAAAGTATTTGATTTTGATTAACATAAGACAAACATACGAAAGACTGTATATAAGTGCACTTTTAACACAGAGTTACTCCGTTATTTTACCAGGACATAGGATGTACGTTTTCTATAGAATGACTGATACATACAATAACCATTCAGAAACGATACAATTCTAGTGAAGTCAAATTTGAAATTGGATCAGTGATTTTTTTAACACTTTTAAGACTATAGGTCCTGGGGACTCGCTGGATTCCATATCAATGGGTCAAGCTACTAGCTTGTGTGTAATATACACTATTGTTCATAACAAA
Source organism: Fragum sueziense (assembly GCA_963680895.1). NCBI lineage: Eukaryota > Metazoa > Mollusca > Bivalvia > Cardiida > Cardiidae > Fragum > Fragum sueziense. Next base: position 24,527,518 of record OY804607.1, read on the forward strand.
TCTGTAAAACTCGTTGCATCCTTGGACTCGCTAGAATTAAAATGTTGCATCCCAGAGACTAAATTACAAATAAAAGATGCAAGACGTGCAGTTAAAAGGATCACTGCTGGATACTAAGTTGGAATTTTATTTATGCACAATATAGGAGTGAAAACTATGAGACAAAAAGATAAAGTGTTGGTAATTAGCATTTTCTCCTTTTGTGTGAATGTTTTCATAAGCTATTTCTATTGACACCCTCAAAACCATGTCTTGTTTGGAAATTGTAACTGTGGTGGTAATGTGCTAGCCACTACTTGTCCAATGAGCACAAAATCTGAACTAATTCTTTATGTCAAGCAATTCTTAATACACCAACACTGTTTTTTTTAACCCTTTCCCAAACAAATTACCCACTTTTGACATCCCTACAGGATGTTGCATTAAGTACCCTTGATGGAAAAAGGAAGAAAACGCTGATAATCAGCATTTTCTACTTTTCCTTCAATGATTCTTTGCTATACAATGAAGACTTGGTTTCTCAACAACATTTGTTTAGCTTTCTGCCACATCTTTCAATTCGAACTGTAATAAAACTTTGTTGTTTGAGAAAGGGTTAAGCCACACTTAATAAAATTTGACACAGCACAGTTTATTCTAGAGGATCCTTGAGTGAGAAAGCTCCCAGGCTAACAGTGTCACTATCATCATAGAAGTCTGCCAGACTAACTGTGTCTTCCTGCAAAATAATAATAAAAAAATTACAACCAGGAATATCAATGAATTTTGAGCTAAAAATAGAATTGGTTTACTATTATGTATTGATAAATTGTCTGTGTTGTTATGAAATCTTGTAACTATGGCTTGAATCAAGCCGTAGTTACTATACTTTTTAACAACATCTACGAAATAATAAAGTTTGTCCGAAATTACATCATTGGTTACCGGTTAAAATCGTTCCCTATTGTACATAACAAAACATCAATATTTTTTATAAATCCTGTTTATATATGACCAATTTGCAAAAGTCTGAAGCAGAGAATGCTGGATAACGCCAGGGATTTGGTGAATTTGAACAATCTTTTTAACAGCACCTGATAAAAAATTTATTGACAACCTACCACACTTTAGTTGGTGGCCAATAATTTCTTTTATCAGGTTTTGTTTAAATCATCACCAAACCTAGAAAATCCTAAAATGTTACTGGGTAGAGAACATTGTGAAATAGATTAGTTAGCTATTTCTATTAATAATGAACAGAAAAGGCAACTCTACTTACTATTAACAATTAAAATTCAATCCCATTAGAAATTTTCAAAAAGTGCAAATATGTTTGAGCAATGGTTCAATATGACATTGCTTTGTACAGATTTTCACAAGTCAAATCACAGTAAGACTTACTGTTAAGTCAATGGCACTAGCCAGCCGTTTCCCCTGTAGATCTCCCGGAGTAAACTCCCTTGAACTGTCCTTCACAAACGGACTGAACACGTGTGAGACAGCTCGCTTTATCCGTCGAGGTGTCTTGTTAAAGGAAAACGCTCGACTTACACGCCTACTAAACCTGGGAAAAACAAAACATAGATGTAATTTTTCTGCAACAAACACACTATATTGTAACATGTTGGTGTACCAGAAAAGGTTTTGTCACATTGAACACACAGAAGTTTTGTCCAGACACGTCACAGATTAAGAGCATATCGTCGGTGCTATGACAAAATTGCGTAACAAATTAGTTACGCAATTTTGTCAATTTTTTTATAAATGCTTTCTACTAAGTATGTAGGAGCGCATATCCTGTCAAAACGGCGTTTTTCTACACCTATTAGAACCCTTTCAATTATCATGTGACAAAATTGCGTAACTCGATTTAGCTGACAAAAATGCGTTATACGTAGACAAATCATTTACACGAGATTAATAATAGGCTGAGAAATGGCATTCTCCTCTGTATTTCTTCTACTTTGACCAATAAATGAACGTAAGTTATGTTCAATCACCTTATTTTACCGTAAAGAAGCTGAATCGTTCATGTAGTTATTGAGTTACGCAATTTTGCCGGCATATTTTTTAACATTTTTTAAAGCGGCAAAAACGTTTTTGGCTCTCCTGAACAAGAGCTGTCCGTAGACAGCGTGCTCGACTTTCTAAGTGCTTAGTATAAAGGGGGCATAACTCCAAATAGAGTGGTCCCAGGGTCATGGGCCCTGATAGTAAGGTAGAGGGTGTGATGGTGAATAAGTATTCCAAGTTTGGGTTGAATCCCTTCGATAGTATGGAAGTTATTGATGTTTGAAAAAACTTTAACCTTTGTTGCAACGCCAACGCCGACGCCCGGGTGACAGTATAAGCTCTCATTTTCTTCGAAAAGTCGAGCTAAAAATGGTTTTCGAGGAAAATTTCTATTACGCAATTTTGTCATAGCGCCGGCGATATTTTGATCAACAGTTGTTCTGCCGACTTAAAATTTTGTTTTGAACAATTACCAAATAGTTCAGGATGTGTTTTTTATGATAATAAAAGCCAAAGCTGCACCATGTCAAATGAAATCTGCAATACTAGGCCAAGTCTCTATAGAATAATTTACAAGATCTTTCTTGCACAGCAGACATAACAATTGCAGAAAATTTTCAATAAATCTGTCACTGTCAGTGTGTGACCGATTTCAATTTGGGTTTCAAGCTTTTACTATTGACAAGCAAACAAAACCTTTCACAGAGAGCAACAAGATTTGTTTGTGAAACACCAATGCCCCCGAAATGGCCATTTTTGTGAAATGTTAAGTTTTCATGTAAAGGGCTGATAAGGGTTAACAGATGACCTTGAGGAAGGTCATATTGCATGGAACAGATAGATATCATAGAAAGAAAGTTACAAACCAAATTTGATTCATGTATGTCAAATACTTTTTGGAGAAAAGGCAAATGTTAAGTTTTCAGACAGACAGACACGAGTTAAACAATATGCATCCGATCTTTCGATACGGGGCATAAAAAATTGGAATGGTCTATTTCGAAAGCTTCTTCAGACATTGATGTGAAAGCTTCAAAGGTGTTACAGACAACAAAACATGTTATAAAGCATAGAAAAGATGCATGTTAAAATGTTAAACCCCTTATAACACGACCAAATTTTGGACTGGTCCAAATTCATAGGTGTTGCAGATAACAGTAAAAGTAAAGTAAAGGTGGTTTATAGTCTCAAATTTACAAATTAGGTCCATATTCGCGTGACTTTCACACTTTACTCCACGATCATTGAGCTTCAAGTCGGCTGTTTACAGTTGGCGCCTGCAGCAGCCACAGCACATCGGCTTTCAACTCTCCCGTATACCAATTTATACACCTGGGTGAAGAGGAGCAACGTGGGGTAACTTTTTTGCTCAGAAAAATTCCCGTGACCTTGGCGGGATTTGAACCCAGGACCTCTCGATCCCCAAGCCTCCTACCACTAGACCACGGTGCCCCACATAACAATATTATCAAGTACATGGGCCATAACATTTTTTGATGTTTTTGCGCAGAAAACATGGTGGAAAATGAAGAAATTGCTTGTTATAAGCAATTTCTTCATTTTTCACCGTTTTCAAAAGCTCTTATCTACTGGGGAGTCAAAAGGTGTCACTGTATGGTATGGTTTAAAGCCTATAAAGCAATGAGAGAAAAGGAGATGCTTCTTTTCCCAATGATTTCGAAGGCTATCTCTACTGGAGATGTCAAAACCAGGAACCATACTCAAATCACACGAAATCCACATGAACTTCAATCGAATACCCTTCAACGTTGGAGATGATTCCATTGAAAATGAGAATGTACTCATGAGTATGTTGGTAATGCTACGTTCCCACTGTCGTGCGTTATGTTACGAACGCCACGAATGACCAGTCGTAACTTATCGTTGAATCTCACCGAAATTTTCACGTTCAATACGTTGCGATAAGAATTATTGCGGTCTTAAGCGACCAGCTGCGATTTTATACGATTATTACAAACCACGGAATGCGACCTGATACGATCTTACCGTCGTTCAAATACGATTGTTTAAGATTTGATTCGGTCCGATACGTTCTTCAAGATCATGCTTGTCGACATGAGACGATAAAACACGTGTAGATTCATTCCGATAACTTCTTTCTGACCCGATGCGCTCACTTGAGACCAGGTACGCTTGTGGCAGTGCGATCCGAAAGAGTGTGTCGCGATTGGCTCTACCATTGGAATCTGAAGGGGTATGAATATGACCCGACAAATGCAGAATTTGCCATTTTAATTCTAAGCTTACAACAGATATGCCACATTATTAAGTAATATGATAAAAAGAGCAGAAAATGGTGTAGCATTTACTGGGCTTTTGTATAGTTATATTGTCACAAATGAAGATGAGGAACAAAGTCAATCTACAATTTACAATCTATTTCTAGGAGAAATGCTGTAAACAGACAGTGTTGGGTGCGGCTATGGCTTGCTATAGAAAGGAGGCTACTATATGGAAAGTATTCCAGACTCTTAGACGTCCATTTAAGATTTGAAGGTCCGGCGGCGTTCCATAATTTTACGCGGCTTACACGAGACCTTTTCCAAGAAGTGTATCAGAGGGTTGCTCCATACGTCGGAAGGAAGGTCACCTGTTTCAGGAAACCCATGCCATCTGGTCTTAAATTGTCGGTGACGCCGTGGTATCTTGCAACTGGAGATAACTACAAATCTCTTGCTTATGCATTCAGTCGTGGTGTACCGAGTAAATCGAAGATGGAACCGAAAGTGTGTCGTTCTATTATGATGGCATACGAAGATGAGGTATTCAAGTTACATTTATCCCCTAAAGCATTGAAAACATTAGCTAATCAGTTCGAGGTGAGATGGAACATTCCACCTGCAATACCAACTGTAGATGGAAAACACGGCGTTACATGTATCAAAAAGCCACCACAATATAGAAGCCTTTACTACCATTTTAAGGGGTTCTTTTCTATTCCACTTCTGGCTCTATTCGGTGCAGATTGTCTGGGACGAGCTTGGAGGTAAAGGACACGGTCATGTCGGACGCTGATATATTCGGGGATTCGGAGCTATTTATTGGACTAGAAGATGGATCCATATGACTTCAACAACCATGTCCAATGACCGCAAAAACTGGATGATCATCGGTGTGTGCCATTTGTAATCTTGCCTAGAGAGGAAAGGATATTCAAATATAGAATATCAAGGGGTCGTCAAGTGGTTGAAAACACGTTTTGGATCTTAGCTAAAAAAATTAAGGTGTCTTTTACGACTCTAGAGCAGGAACTTGACACTCTCAAGGATTAAGTCTAGGCAGCAGTGGTTCTACACAACCTAATCAAGTTACGGTACCCATGAGTAGTAGCGCAAGGGGCAAACCGCGAAGGTGTAACTGTTAACATTATTCAAGGATCATAGAGGGACCAAATAGACTGGCTAGATGTAGAACAACCTCCTACACCTCGCAACTCAACTACCTTAGATGCGAAGAACCAATGTGAGCTTCTAAATGCGTTTTTTTTTTCATTTTACTCCATAAGGCAGTGGAATGACAAGAAATGGTAATTTGGCTACACGATCCAGAAGTCAGAGAAGATAATATCTGATGATTGTGTAAAAGTTAAAAACTGAAAGTTTGAATATAAAGTTTTATGAGGCATAGCCATGTTTCGATTTGCCATGTCCCGATCAGCGCGATTGTGAAGTACGATTAGATATGATCTGATGCAAATTGTTACGATTTGTTAAGTTCTGATGCGATGAATACGACTGAAAGTCGATCGTGTTAATCGTATAAAAATTTTTGGCAGCCAAAAAAATTTCTACGATTAACGCGATTGCCACGATCGACCTGAAGAACTGAGAAGATCTGATACGAGGGGCACGATTAAGATCACGATTTCAATCGTGGCGCCAATCGTGATAGTGGGAACATAGCATAACATAGAGAAACCGGGGCCAGATCTTGTTTTGAAGGTAATACTGCTTGTTTTTGCAACCTGCATCATTTTTTTTCCCTTTCACTCAATGCTTTCCACAGTCCTTTCTTTCAGTGGAGGGGTCAAATCCAGGGTTTACCCCTTTCCCACACAAGACCTGGTTTTCATGTCCTCCATAGAAATTGTTTAGGAAAAGATTGAAACAAAAGAAGAAACTGCTGATAACCAGCAGTTTCTCTTTTTGCCTAAATATTTTCTGAGCTGCAGTGTGCTCAAATCCCCTTGATATCCATTTTGTCATCTTCAGAAGCTTTTGAGTAGAACCAGTCTAAAATTTTGCCGTTTGGGGTAGGGTTAATTTTACAAGACGGCTAAAACACGGTATTCAGAAACAAAGTGTCTCACCAGGTTAACCTGCCCTTCTAGCTTTCTTGGCATAGAATAAGATTCCAATATCAAAAGTTCGTTACTTGAATCCTCAAAACTGATGTGTGAATAGTTTCTGAAGTCATTAGTGAAAAGAATTTAAACTTGTTTAAAAATACAAAATTGATCTGAATTTTTTAATCAGATATTTGGCTGCATTTTTATTTGTGTAGTGTCCGTAACCCTTACAGTGCAATAAAAAGTCCTGAGCTCATGTTAACACGAAACAGATTATTTCATTTAGGCTACCATATTGAGAGTTGTAATATTCTAGACTACTGAAGTTTTAATGTAAATGAATCCTTTGAAAAATCACTATTGTAACAGTTAGTTACGGACACTACATATTCAAGCTAGGGTCTACAAATGTCCAATTTTCTGAGACACAACTCTAAAATATGGGTACATTAGGAACTGTTTTATCAAATCAAAATAAAGTTGTTTTGAAACAATCAAATATAACTCGTCACATGTACCTTGAATTCTAAAATTATTTTGGTGAGACAATATTACGCCCAAAAATGGCTATTTTCTAAGTACATATTCAATCATTTATCGACAATGATCATAAAAGATTGACTCATGAAAATTTTTGGTCATCCAGAACTAGTCTTGCCTCATAATATGAGCTTTCTGTAGATATATTTTAGGTTATATTTTTTCAGACAATCATATATAACATTAAAAGACCTATTTTTCCCGAATACCGTGTTTTAGCCGAGAGTATACTTGTCAACAACAAAGCTGGTACATCAGAAAGAATAAGTAACCAAAATATAAAGTTTTTCTTCATTCTATTTTTCTTGTTTTATCTAGCGTTATTTAGTTTATATACATGATAGTATTTACAAAGCATATATAACACAGAACAGGAATAATGCACATATTTATATACTTTGTACATGTTTGGACATAAAAACAGAAATTGTTCACAGAAAAATAAAATTTTTACAGAATATCATTTTGTTCCACTTTTGATGATTATGACTTATTCTATCCATTCTAACCAAATCAGGCAGATTTCCAACCAATATTGCCTGCAAAATCTGGCATTGTAGTAAACTAAAGTATGACAGATTAATTTACAGTTTCAAAATCTCACATTGTATCAAGTTTTTTCACACTTTTTTCACCATAACAAGTAGAGCTAGAGATAAAGTGGGGGAGACTGCAAACCAAACCAATTTTGTTGGCACTTATTTTTAAATACATGTAGTCTCGAGGTGTTTCTAACAAGTGCCAACAACATTGGGTATGATAGATAAATAATGATATGTTTTGTTTTGAAATGTCATCCCCCACATTATCTCTTATAGCACTTTATATTTTATCAATATACATACAATAACCATTCAGAAATGACACAATTCTAGTGAAGTCAAATTTGAAATTGGATCAGTGATTTTTTTAACACTTTTAAGACTATAGGTCCTGGGGACTCGCTGGATTCCATATCAATGGGTCAAGCTACTAGCTTGTGTGTAATATACACTATTTTTCATAACAAATCTGTAAAACTCGTTGCATCCTGGGACTCGCTAGAATTAAAATGTTGCATCCCAGAGACTAAATTACAAGTAAAAGATGCAAGACGTGCAGTTAAAAGGAACACTGCTGGATACTAAGTTGGAATTTTATTTGTGCACAATATAGGAGTGAAAACTATGAGACAAAAAGATAAAGTGTTGGTAATTAGCATTTTCTCCTTTTGTGTGAATGTTTTCATAAGCTATTTCTATTGACACCCTCAAAACCATGTCTTGTTTGGAAATTGTAACTGTGGTGGTAATGCGCTAGCCACTACTTGTCCAATGAGCACAAAATCTGAACTAATTCTTTATGTCAAGCAATTCTTAATACACCAACACTGTTTTTTTTAAACCCTTTCCCAAACAAGTTACCCACTTTTGACATCCCTACAGGATGTTGCATTAAGTACCCTTGATGGAAAAAGGAAGAAAACGCTGATAATCAGCATTTTCTACTTTTCCTTCAATGATTCTTTGCTATACAATGAAGACTTGGTTTCTCAACAACATTTGTTTAGCTTTCTGCCACATCTTTCAATTCAAACTGTAATAAAACTTTGTTGTTTGAGAAAGGGCTAAGCCACACTTTATAAAATTTGACACTGCACAGTTTATTCTAGAGGATCCTTGAGTGAGAAAGCTCCCAGGCTAACAGTGTCACTATCATCATAGAAGTCTGCCAGACTAACTGTGTCTTCCTGCAAAATAAAAAGAACAAAATTACAACCGGGAATATCAATGAATTTTGAGCTTAAAATAGAATTTGTTTACCCTTATGTATTGATAGATCGTCTGTGTTGTTATGAAATCTTGTAACTACGGCTTGAATCAAGCCGTTGTTACTAGACTTTTTAACAACACCTACGAAACAAGTGCATGTCATATTGCGATGCAATACAGGAGTCCCCCACCGGATAACAAAAAATCCTGTCTGATAATATATCTCCTACTTACTAGATCTATGACTGTATACAAAATTTGAACTTGCTAGCACATTAGGTTTTGGACAAAATGTCCCAAACAAAAATATAAGCGTAAAATCAACCAAGGGCAATAACTCAAAAAGTGGGCAGAGAAGAGTAATGATTCTTGTACTTGACACTTGTCAATGAGATCTATAAGTGTACCTAGTTTGAAGTTGCTAGCACTGATGGCTCAGGAGATATGGTCCAGACAAAAATGTAAGGATAAAAACAACAACGGACAATAACTCAAAAAGTGGATGTGGCAGAGTAACAATTCTTGTGCATTACACTTCTCCTCAATGAGATCTACCAGTGTATAAAGTTTGAAGTTGCTAGGGCTTATGGTTTAGGAGATATGTTCCGGATAAGAATGTAAGGATAGAAACAACAAAGGGCAATAACTCAAAAAGTGGACATAGAAGAGTAACAGTTCTTGTACATGACACTTGTCCTCAATGAGATCTATAACAGAGCTTCAGATTATTTCAGAGACCTGTGGGTCACAGGGCCCACCACACAGGATTTTGAGGGGTCATTTTCCAAAACAATGGGCCACAGTTAAGCGTTCATATCCAAACTTGGGATTGGAGTAAATGACTTATTTGCTGTGAATTCATCATTGTATTGTTGTTATTTGAGTGGATGCATATAAACATTGTTAAAATTAAGAATATTTCACTTCATTTAATTATTATACAGCGTTCTCAAAATCAGCCGGCGGCCGGCGATATCGCCGTCTATGCTGCCGGTTTGCGCCGTCTACTGTTTGATTGAAGAAAAAAAATTAAAAAAAAAAAAAAAACAACAGAAATCAGAGTTTCCATTCACGCCAAATTGAAAGAAATAACGTACAAAATTACGGTCCCGTAGGTGATTTCACGCACAAAAATTTTGATCAGCATCTTCAGGTGTAAGCAATATTTTTACAACCAAAACAGATATTTCTTGCGATAGGGAATTCCGTCAACCTATTTTTAGAGCATTTATGGTAGCGAATTGGAACACTCGAATTTTACCTTTTTGATAAACGAAATGTGCATGCCGTCTGCTTTGTACTAAATTCACACTCGCTAGTAACATTCATTTCTCAACAAACGACAGAATTAACTTTTATTTTTCTGAATGTTGATCTCAGATGCCGGTAATTATTAGATCTATATCAGCAATCCCGAAAGTGAAACTAAACAAAGAAACTAGAGTAAATCTGTGTTATTGTCCAGCAAGATTAACCCGGGACATCTGCATATGTAATGACCCCACGTCGGCAATGTTTTGTTAAGACGCTCAACTAACGGACTTCATGCACGAAAATTAAGTTGTCCCTGGTTAATTTGGGTGGACAATACTCATATGCAATGAGTAAAGCGAGATCAAAGACGCCGCAAACACAGTCAACTGATGACGTAGTCATTCCAGTTTCAATATAATCACGTGATTTTTTCCGCTGCCAAATAAGGTTACGTTTTACTATGATTTGTTTATAAAAGTCGCGCGTGCCGGTAAAAGCGGGAAAAATGGGATGAAGCAATGAAAACAAAACGCTATCTGCGAAGTAAATACCCTGACGTTAGGTGGTTTTAACACTGACGCGTTGTCTCTTTCTGTTATGCTGACTCGCGATTACACAAAGGATTCTGTAACAGTTATTTGTACATATTGAACTGGTGTGCTTACTCGACCATTTAGACAGCCAATCTATCTTTTGAATTAAATAAAGAAGTAAGTGTTGAAGGTTAACGAATCGAAGGTGAAGGCTACGGAGAATCGCCCGAGATTGGCCGACTGCTTGTTTACTGTTTGAAATATGGGATATGATTGGTTGATCAAGTAAGGTCATTATGATAATCTAAAAATAAGTTTATCAAATAGGTCACTTAGCTTGATGTAAATGTACATAGCAGATTACGGGTGCTTTATGCGAAGGTCAATCTACTATTTCATGATCATACTTTTACTGAAATTCGTGCGCCCGGCTGGCGCACCACTACATAATTTCGTGTGTCATATTTTGAAAATATGCGGGATTGGCGCGGGCGCACCGTCAATCTGAAGCTCTGCTATAAGTGTAGCAAGTTTGAAGTTACTAGCATTTATGGTTTAGAAGATATGTTCCGGACAAAAATGTAAGGATAGAAACAACAAAGGCCAATAACTCAAAAAAGGACATGGCAGAATAACGCTTCTTGATCATGACACTTGTCCTCAATGAGATCTATAAGTGTACAAAGTTTGAAGTTGCTAGCACACATACTTTAGGAGATATGTTCCGGATAAGAATGTAAGGGTAAAAACAACAAAGGGCAATAACTCAAAAAGTGGGCATGGCAGAGTAACGGTTCTTGTACATGACACTTGTCCTCAATGAGATCTATAAGTGTAGCAAGTTTGAAGTTGCTAGCCATTATGGTTTAGAAGATATGTTTCGGACAAAAATGTAAGGGAAAAAACAACAAAGGGCAATAACTCAAAAAATGGGCATGACAGAGTAACAGTTCTTAAACATGACACTTGTCCTCAATGAGATCTATAAGTGAACAAAGTCTGAAGTTACTAGGGCTTATGGTTTAGGAGATAAGTTCCGGACAAAGATGTAAGGATAGAAACAACAAAGGCCAATAACTCAAAAAAAGACATGGCAGAATAATGGTTCTTGAACATGACACTTGTCCTCAATGAGATCTATAAGTGTACAAAGTTTGAAGTTGCTAGCACACATAGTCTAGGAGATATGTTCCGGATAAGAATGTAAGGGTAAAAACAACAAAGGGCAATAACTCAAAAAGTGGGCGTGGCAGAGTAATAGTTGTTGAACATGACACTAATCGTCTTGTCCTCAATGAGATCTATAACTGTACAAAGTTTGAAGTTGCTAGCAAACATAGTTTAGGAGATATGTTCCGGACAAGAATGTAAGGCTATAAACAACAAAGGGCAATAACTCAAAAAGTGGGCGTGGCAGAGTTATGGTTCTTGAACATGACACTTGTCCTAAATGAGATCTATAATAGTACAAAATTTGAAGTAGCTAGCACACATATTTTAGGAGATATGTTCCGGACAAGAATGTAAGGCTATAAACAACAAGAGCTTCGCAGAGCGGCGCATATACGCCCGAGAGGGGCTTGTCAGTAAAATTGGCAATTTTTTCAATTCAAGGGCAGATAATTCAAACATGAAAAGTTATCAAAATATTGCTTGCACAACAAGAGACCAAAGAGATTCATTGTGGCTAGTTTGATTAAATTCTGGTTGAAACTGTAGAAGTAGCACACAGGAGAAAATGGGCATTTTTGAAAAAATGGGCATTTTTCCTTAAATTCAAGGGCAGATAATTCAAGAACGAAAACAGTTATCTAAAGTCCGTAAGCGATGTGCACAACTAGACACCATGGAGATTCATTGTGGCAAGTTTGATCAAATTCTGATCAAAACTGTAGGAGGAGTTACGCACACAAGAAAATGGGCATTTTTTTAATTCAAGGGCAGATAATTCAAGAACAAAAAGAGTTATCTGAATTCCGTAAGCGTGGTGCACAACTAGACACCATGGAGATTCATTGTGGCAAGTTTGATCAAATTCCGATCAAAACTGTAGGAGGAGTTGCGCACACAAGAAATTGCTAACGGACGGACAGACAGACGGACGGACGGACAGACGGACGGACAGACGGACAGACGGACGAGCGGGGCCATAACATAATACGACCCTTCGGGCGTATAACAAAGGGCAATAACTCAAAAAGTGGGCGTGGCAGAGTAGCGGTTCTTGAACATGACACTTGCCTCAATAAGATATATAAGTGTACAAAAATTGAAGTTGCCACCACACATACTTTAAGAGATATGTTCCGGACAAGAATGTAAGGGTAAAAACAACAAAGGGCAATAACTCAAAAAGTGAGCGTGGCAGAGTAATGGTTCTTGAACATGACATTTGTCCTTAATGAGATCTATAAGGGTACAAAGTTTGAAGTAGCTAGCACACATATTTTAGGAGATATGTTCCGGACAAGAATGTAATGGTAAAAACAAGAGGCCCAGGAGGGCCTGAATCGCTCCACTGGTTAAAGTGGAAGAATTATCCCACGATTTCTTGTAAGCCTTACACAGGGGCAGCCAAATCTTGATATTTGTGAATAAATTTTGAAAAGAGACTCAAAGAACATTCTTGCAAAGTCTGGTTACAATTGGCCTTATGGTTGATTTTTAAAGAATTTTCTTATGATTTCTGTAAGTCTGATAAGCCCCTTTCTCCCTGCCACAGCCACATTTTTTTGACAAATATAAAAATTTGTGAACAAATTTTAAAAAGAACGACTAAAGGCTCATTCCTGCAAAGTTTGGTTCAATTGGGCACACTGGTTGATTTTTTAAGAATTTTCTTATGATTTCTTTAAGTCTGATAAGCCCCTTCCTCCCTGCCATGGCCACATTTTTTGACAAATGTAAACAAGCTGAAAATTACACCAAGGCAAGATCTTATAGTCACCAACATTTTGTGAAAGTTTTGTTTAGATTTGTCAATATTTGTAGTTGCTAGAGTGAAATCAAAGTCAAAATAGAGTTGAAAATGGCAATTTTGTCAAATTCAAGGGCACATAACTCATGATATATAATTCCGATCAAGCTAAAAATTATACCCAGGCAGGATATTATGCTTATATATATTCTGTCCAAGTTTTGTCTTGATTAGTTGATATTTGTAGATTTTAGAGTAAAAATAAAGTCAAAACCAGCTATTTTTGACATTCAAGGGCAGATAACTCAGGTTATTCTGGTTCGATCAAAATTCTTTGAAGGAATCTGAGAAAGGGTCACCCAAGGATCATTCCTGTGAAGTTTGGTTGAAATACATCCAGTAGTTTCTGAGGAGAAGATTTTTAAAGAAAAAGTTAACGGACGGACGGACGCACGGACGGACGGACGCACGCACGCACGACGGACACAACGCCATGACAATAGCTCGCTGGCCTTCGGCCAGTGGAGCTAAAAATTGCAAAAAGTCACCTAAGGAACATTCTGGCAAAGTACACTCATAATATGTCCAGTGATTACAGAAGCGGCAATCAATGAAAAATTTTCTAATGATTTCTGATAAGCCCCATCCTGCCATGCACCCATTTTTGGACAAAAAACAGTTTTTTTCTAACATTTGACCGCTTGACCTAGTTTTCAACCCCAGTGACCCAATTTCAATCCTTCAATGATTTCATCAAAACAATCACTCTGACCTCTTTTCAGATTGACTGGGCAGAAAATATGACCTCTGAAGGGCATACAAGGTTTTTCTAAGATTTGACCTAATAAAGATTTATGTTTAATTAAAGAACTTTTTCATGGTTTGTCATATTCTGATAAGCCCTACCCTGCCGCACCCAAATTTATAGACCAATTAAAATTTTACTAACAAAGTATTATTGAATAACAAAGTATGGTCGAAAGTAACAAAGTATGGTTGATTTTAAGAATTTCTCGTGATTTCTCCCATTCTGATAAGCCACGCCCTGCAATGCCCACATTTATGGACCAATCAAAATTTCATGAACAAGTTAAGTATAGGGTCACTTAAGGTGCATTTCTACCAAGTTTAATTGAAATTGGCCCAATCGTTGATTTTTAAAGAATTTAACAATTATTTTGTGATTTTTCTAAGTCAGATAAGCCCGGCCCTGCCACACTCAAATTTATGGACTAATAAAAATTTCACGAACAAGTTAAGTAAAGACTCACCCGATGTACATTTCTGCCAATTTTGGTCAAAATTGGCCGAATGGTAGATTTTTAAAGAATTATTTTGTGATTTCTCTAAGTCTGATAAGCCCAGCCTGGCCACGCCCACATTTATGGAGCAATCAAAGTTCTTTAAACAATTTAAGTATAGGGTCACCTAAGGAACATTCCTTCAAAGTTTGGTCAAAATTGACCAACTGGTTTGAGAGGAGAAGATTTTCAAAGAATTATTTTGTGATTTCTCGAAATTTGATAAGCCCCGCCCTGCCACACCCACATTTATAGACCAATCAAAATTTCGCTGACAAGTTAAGTAAAGAGTCACCCAAGGTACATTTCTGCCAAGTTTGGTCAAAGTTGGCCAAATGGTTGATTTTTAAAGAATTATTTTGTGATTTCTCTAAGTCTGATAAGCCCCTCCCTGCCACGCCCACATTTATGGACCAATCAAAATTCTTTGAACAATCTAAGTAAAGGGTCACCCGATGTACATTTCTGCCAAGTTTGGTCAAAATTGGCCGAATGGTTGATTTTTAAAGAATTATTTTGTGATTTCTCTAAGTCTGATAAGCCCCGCCCTGCCACACCCACATTTATGGACCAATCAAAGTTCTTTAAACAATTTTAGTATAGGGTCACCTAAGGAACATTCCTTCAAAGTTTGGTCAAAATTGACCAACTGGTTTGAGAGGAGAAGATTTTCAAAGAATTATTTTGTGATTTCTCAAAATTTGATAAGCTCCGCCCTGCCACGCCCACATTTATAGGCCAATCAAAATTTCACTGACAAGTTAAGTAAAGAGTCACCCAAGGTACATTTCTGCCAAGTTTGGTCAAAGTTGGCCAAATGGTTGATTTTTAAAGAATTATTTTGTGATTTCTCTAAGTCTGATAAGCCCCGCCCTGCCACGCCCACATTTATGGACCAATCAAAATTCTTTGAACAATTTAAGTAAAGGGTCACCCAAGGAACATTCCTGCAAAGTTTGGTCAAAATTGGCCCACTGGTTTGAGAGGAGAAGATTTTTAAAGAAAAAGTTAACGGACGCACGGACGCACGGACGCACGCACGACGGACACACCGCCATGACAATAGCTCGCTGGCCTTCGGCCAGTGGAGCTAACAACAAAGGGCAATAACTCTAAAAGTGGGCGTGGCAGAGTAACGGTTCTTGAACATGACACTTGCCCTTAATAAGATCTATAAGGGTACAAAGTTTGAAGTTGCTACCACACATACTTTAGGAGAAATGTTCCGGACAAGAATGTAAGGGTAAAAACAACAAAGGGCAATAACTCAAAAAGTGGGCGTGGCAGAGTAACGGTTCTTGAACATGACACTTGTCCTCAATGAGATCTATAAGTGTACCAAGTTTGAAGTTGCTAGCACATATGGTTTAGAAGATATAGTCCGGACAAAAGTGTGACGGACGGACAGACGGACGGACAGACGGACGGACAGACGGACGGAATCGAGCAAACCTATAGTCCCCCAACCGGTAACCGGTGGGGGACTAATAATGTTTCTCCGAAATTACATAATTGGTTACCGGATAAAATCGTTCCCTATTGTATATAACAAAACATCAATATTCTTCAATAATCCTGTTTATATATGACCAATTTGCAAACGTCTGAAGAAGAGAATGCAGGATAATGCCAGGGATTTGGTGAATTTGAACAATGTTTTTAACAGCACATGAAACAAACTTTATTGACAACCTACCAAACTTTAGTTGGTGGCCAATAATTACCTTTTTTTTCAGGTTTTGTTTAATTGATCACCATACCTAGAAAATCCTAAAATGTTACTGGGTAGAGAAAATTGTGAATTGGATCATTAGGTTGATCTGTAAATAATGAACAGAACAGACAACTCTACTTACTATTTTCAGAGCTACAGATAAGGGGTGAAAGCTTCTCAAAATACAAACTATTAATCATTCTTGATCAAACCCTATGTTGTGGGTACTCATTTGAATTGTCTTGTCAAATGAGTACCCATAACATAGGGTTTGGATTTGAAATAACAAATATAGAATGGCTTTACCACCTCTTATCTGTTGCTCTGATTTTACAATTAAAATTCAACACCGTAAGACATTTTCAAAAGAATGTAAGTATGTTTGAGCAACAGTTCATTATTACATTGCTGTGTACAGTTTGTTCACAAGTCAAATCACAGTAAGACTTACTGTTAAGTCAATGGCACTAGCCAGTCGTTTCCCCTGTAGATCTCCCGGAGTAAACTCCCTTGAACTGTCCTTCACAAACGGACTGAAAACATGTGAGACCGCTCGCTTTATCCGTCTTGGTGTCTTGTTGAAGGAAAAAGCTCGACTTACTCGCCTACTAAACCTAAAATAAATCACGACAACTTCATGACTTCTGAACAAGCATGATTAGATAAGTGGCTTATTAATCCTTTCCCAAGCGGCAAATATTAGGGTGATCCAATTTGAAAGCTGCTACAGATGACAACATGGGTGTAGTAAAAGATAGGAATTGTGCACAATATAGCATAGAAAATATTGAGACTGAGCGAGAAACTGCTGGTTATCAATGTTTTCCCAAGCCTTTTTTATTAGAGACGTCAAAACACAGTCTTGTTTGGGAAAGGGTTAACAAAGATTACATTTCCCTAAAACTATGTGGAATGGAAACTATGTGGAATTATTTAGACTTTCATGTTACAAAGAATCTGTCAATGCACACCAAAGCCCTTTGGCTTGTTTCAAATGAATCCACTCTAAAGCCTGATTATTTCATTTTCACGAAGAAATTCAGTCAAAATTGTGTAACACTAGGAAAAAAAACCATTTTTGTTATTTTCAAACCCCCTCACAGAAATGTTAGATCCGCGGGTATGGTACTATTTCACTAACCTGCTAGCAGCTTTACTAAAAGTCTGGTTGCCTAAATCTTGTGTATTTACTTGTAGTTGATGGCCCTCTACTGTAGATATCAAACTTTCCTGCAAAATCAAGTCAAAACCAAATTTTAATGTTAACCAATTACCACACAGTGACTCTTTTTGACTTCCCAAAGTAAATGGCTGCGGAAAACATTGTGGAAAATGAAGAAATTGCTTGTGACAAGCAATTTCTTCATTCCCACATTTTTTTCTATACAAAAAAGACCAAAAAATGTAAAATAGCATTCACTTTAAACTGTCGCCTGCAACATCTTAGAATTTGGAACAGTCTTAAATTTTGCCATCTGGTAATTGCTTAAGATATCACAAGAGCCGTCAGAGACGGACAATGCTCCCCGATTAAGGCATTGTCACAATAAATGTATGCCATGCAGAGCTAAGATTAAGCTAACAAATGTTAAGCCCCCCTTTTCCATGACATACTTTTTATACGCAAATTTAAAGTAGTTTCTTGTCAAGGGCATCTGATTTGCTACTCAAATATGAAATTTCATCAAATTCTGACCATTAGACTATGAGAAATTAGAGAAAAAGTGTATTTGACCTTAAGTCCCCTTTTCCCATGACGAGGCCTCAAATCCAAAAACTGGGAAAAGTACATCGGCATTATGTCATAGGGAGTTCACATGGTAAGTTTCATTTGATTTGGCCCAAGGGTTATAGAGAAATCGCTTCGGACGGACGGACGGACGGACAGACAGACGAAGCGGCGACTATATGCTCTCCCTTCGGGGAGCATAAAAACCAAATCTAGTTTGGAAAAGGGTCAGAGAGTTATTTTTGTTTGACATTTTTAGATCATAGAACATATCCAATTTGTTATTATATTCTGAAGACTGACCAAGTGATTTTAAGAAATTAACTGTATTCTTGTTTACATTGGATGCAAATCATAATATAATTCGTTAGTGGGGGGATAAAAAGCTCAAGCTAGAATTACAAGGTTTTGATCCCCCAACGAAGATTTACAACTTACAAATATATTTACAAATCATAATTGGTTTGAATGATATTAAAAACTTACAAATTCCGTCCGACACAATGTATTGGCCACACCTTTCGACACCTGCGTCATAAACGAGCTCTTGTTTGCCTCTTCGTCATCCACCATGAATGTAAACAATTTTTCCTTTAAGTCCTCACTATTCTTTACAATCAGTCCGAATGCACACTTACAGTCTTCTGTCTCAATAATGTCTAGAACACGCTTAACAAACTGTAGCTGTAAAAACTCGATATGTTTGTATCCTTTCTGTGGTGTCTTTGCCGCAGCAGGACTCTTGGAATGAAGCACTTTTACTCTTCTTTTACATATCTATAACAGGAAAATAATCTTCAGTGTTCTACCCAGTCCAGTAACCCATTAGTCCATTACCAAATGATAAAATTTGGACCTGTTCAAATTCAAAGATAATGCAGATGAAAGTTTCAAAAGGATGATATTTGACATTTTTTTGTTTGTCATACTGGGTAGAAAATATTGTGGAAAATGAAGAAATTGCTTGAAACAAGCAATTTCTTCATTTTCAACAATGTTTTTCTAAGCCTTTTATCTTGTAGGGCATCAACAAGTGTCCATATATGTGATAATGGGGTAAGCTGTAATGGCCTCACTGTCTCTGAATCAGTGTAATGACACTACAGTCCAGTGTTTTCTCCAGCTTATTCAGCCGTAGTGGCACCACCACACATTCAAGTTAATAAGTGTTAAGCCCTCTATTCCTTACAGCACTACTGAATGACTTAAAATCTATCATCACCAAATAGTTATTTTCAGGCATTTTATGTTTTAAACTGATAAGTAGAACATAAACGTTTACAAACATAAATGATCATTCCCATTAACACTACATGTTTGAGGTTCGTGAATAAGGGTTTGATTACACTGGGCCACTACAGTTTCTACAGCTTATTTGACTGACAGAAAACTTGTCCTATTATACATATTGATATAGATACTAGTATTATAATAATGAATCGTCTTACCACAATACTATCTGAGAACAAGAATAAAGAAAGATGGGCCCCTCTGTGTATCAAGGTCTCTGAGAGCTCTATCACATCTAGCCTCGTTATAAACGAGCGGTGAGACGAAATTAATGTCGCCTGAAATATAACAGATAAAAGATATAATTTTAGTGAATCCTCTTACCATAATGCTAGAATAAGTGTAAGAAGTTTGAATATCCTACCAATATACAGTTTGGGAGATTTTGCTCGAACAAAATTTCATAGTTAAACAAGATGTGTTTGTGAAACACAAATGCCCTCGAAATGGCCATTTTTCTAAAATGTTAAGTTTTCGTAAAGTAAAGGGTTGATAAGGGTCAACAGATGATCTTGAGAAAGGTCATATTGCATGGAACAGATAGGTATCATTGAAAGGAAGTTGCATAGTGCATACCAAATTTGAGCTTTGTATGCCAAGTACTTTTTGGAGAAAAGGCAAATGTTAAGTTTTCGGACAGGTAGAGACAGACAGACACAAGTAAAACAATATGCCCCCGATGTCTCGATATGGGGGCATAAAAATAAGGAGCAATAACTCAGGAAGAAAGAGTCCGAGAGTTACGACTCTTGAAAATTACACTTCTCCTCAATGTGATCTATAAGTGTGAAGTTTACAGTTACCAGCATAATATGTTTCAGAAGATATTGCCTAGACAAAATAACCATGTGTAGTACTTACCGGACAGTTTTCTATATCCTTCATTATATCAAACATCACAACCTGACTTTGTACGCATCACACAGGGTTGTGGCCAGACAGACAGACACACATAATACAGAAACAGATGGAGGTACATGCATTAAGTACTTACCGGACAGTTTTCTATATCCTTCATTATATCAAACATCACAACCTGACTTTGTACGCATCACACAGGTGTGTGGCCAGACAGACAGACACACATAGACAGACATACGGATGGAGGTACATGCATAAAGTACTTACTGGACAGTTTTCTATATCCTTCATTATATCAAACATCACAACCTGACTTTCTGTCTTTCTTTTATCTTCATTGATATGTCTGTAACATGGAAATTTAAATATCTTTTAACCCTTTCCCAAACAAGACCTGGTTTCGACGTCCCTAATAGAAAAGGCTTGGGAAAACATTGAAACAAAAGAAGAAACTGCTGACAACCAGCAGTTTCTCTTTTTGTCTCAATATTTTCTATGCCATATTTTAAACAAATCCTATCTTTATTAACATCCATTTAGTCATTTGTAGTAGTTTTTGAAGTGGATCACCCTAAAAATTTTGTTGCTTGAGAAAGGGTTAACAGCTATGAACAATTGTCCTGTTGACGTTAAATTTTGTTTCAAACAAATTGCCAATTTAAGAGACAATTTCGATAAGTTTTTGCCACATTAATTGAGTAGAAAGCAGGCAGTGAATGCTAAGATCAGACTTCACATTTGGCTGATCTTAGTCTATACTGACTGTCACAGCTTTAGTCAAAACAGGACAAGAGGGCCATTGGCCCTGAAGCGCTCACCTGATATAATATAACTTTTTGTATACCAATTTTCAGGTTGATTGGACAAACAAGAGGGCCATGATGGCCCTAGATCGCTCACCTGAAATTTCTTGCCTTGTTGAAATAAACATTTTGACCTGTATAGCAGCAAATTAAGAATTTTGCAATAAAGCCCCTTTTCCTTAGTTTTTTCAAAAGAATGAAACAAAATTCAGCCTTTTCAAAAGTGTTTGCTCATTTACCCTTTTTCTGATGCCACTGCACTAAGAGCTTTGATATTAATCAAATTCTTATAACAACTTTGAAAGCCCTTCACCCAAAGATCATTCATGTGAATATTGGCCCACTACATGTAGTAAGCCAGAAGATTTTTAAAAGATTTGGCTATTTTCCCCTTTTCTCATGCCGCGGAAGTCAAAGGCTTTGATGGAATCAAAGTCTCTCAAAAACTTTGAAAGCCCTTCACCATAGAACCATTCATGTGAAGTTTCCAGAATATTGGCTTGCTAATTAGGCAGAAAAAGATTTTTAAAATATTTGGCTATTTTCCCCTTTTCTCATGCCGCGGCAGCCAGAGTCTTTCATGGAATGAAATTCTTTTAACAACTTTGAAAGCCCTACACTCAAGGATCATTCATGTGAAATTTCAAGAATATTGGCTGACTGGTTAGGCAGAAGAAGATTTTTAAAAGATTTGGCTATTTTCCGCTTTTCTCATGCCGCGGCAGCCAGAGTCTTGGATGGAATCAAATTCTTTTAACAACTTTGAAAGCCCTTCACTCAAGGATCATTCATGTGAAGTTTCGAGAATATTGGCCCACTGGTTAGGCAGAAGAAGATTTTTAAAAGAGTTGGCTATTTTCCCCTTTTCTCATGCCGCGGCAGCCAGAGTCTTTGATGGAATCAAATTCTTTTAACAATTTTGAAAGCCCTTCACCCAAGGATCATTCCTGCCAAGTTTCAAGAAAATTGGTCTACTGGTTTGGGAGAAGAAGATCTTTAAAGAAATTGTGGACGGACGGCCGGACGGACGGACGGACGGACGGACGACGGACAACGACCAATCACAATACCTCACCTTGAGCACTTTGTGCTCAGGTGAGCTAAAAATGTTACCTCTAGAGTGCACACAAGGTTTTACAAAGATTTTACCTCATGACCTAGTTTATGACCCCAGATGACCCAATTTCGATCTTGTCCGAGAATTGATCAAGACAATCATTCTGATCAATTTTCAGGTTGATTGGGCAAAAAATGTGGCCTCTAGAGTGCACACAAGGTTTTTCTAAGATTTGACCCTGTGACCTAGTTTTTGACCCCAGATGACCCAATTTCAAAGTTGTCCGAGATTTCAACAAAACAATCATTCTGAGCAAATTCCAGGTTGATTGGGCAAAAAATGTGGCCTCTAGAGTGCACACAAGGTTTTTCTAAGATTTGACCCTGTGACCTAGTTTTTGACCCCAGATAACCCAATATCAAAGTTGTCCGAGATTTTATCAAGACCATTATTCTGATCAATTTTCAGGTTGATTGGGCAAAAAATGTGGCCTCTAGAGTGCACACAAGGTTTTTCTAAGATTTGACCCCGTGACCTAGTTTTTGACCCCAGATGACCCAATTTCAAACTTGTTTAAAATTTTATCAAGACAATCATTCTGAGCAAATTTCAGGTTGATTGGTAAAAAAATGTGGCCTCTAGAGTGCACACAAGGTTTTTCTAAGATTTGACCCCGTGACCTAGTTTTTGACCCCAGATGACCCAATTTCAAACTTGTCCGAGATTTTATCAAGACAATCATTCTGAGCAAATTTCAGATTGATTGGGCAAAAAATGTGGCCTCTAGAGTGCACACAAGGTTTTTCTAAGATTTGACCCCGTGACCTAGTTTTTGACTCCAGATGACCCATTTTCAAACTTGTCCGAGATTTTATCAAGACAATCATTCTGAGCAAATTTCAGATTGATTGGGCAAAAAATGTGGCCTCTAGAGTGCACACAAGGTTTTTCTAAGATTTGACCCCGTGACCTAGTTTTTGACCCCATATGACCCAATTTCGAACTTGTCCAAGATTTTATCAAGACAATCATTCTGAGCAAATTTCAGGTTGATTGGGCAAAAAATGTGGCCTCTAGAGTGCACACAAGGTTTTTCTAAGATTTGACCCCGTGACCTAGTTTTTGACCCCAGCTGACCCAATTTCAAACTTGTCCGAGATTTTATAAAGACAATCATTCTGAGCAAATTTCAGATTGATTGGGCAAAAAATGTGGCCTCTAGAGTGCACACAAGGTTTTTCTAAGATTTGACCCCGTGACCTAGTTTTTGACCCCAGATGACCCAATTTCGAACTTGTCCGAGATTTGATCAAGACAATCATTCTGAGCAAATTTCAGGTTGATTGGGCAAAAAATGTGGCCTCTAGAGTGCACACAAGCCAAAGGTTGACGCACGACGCACGACGGACGACGGACACAGCGGTATCACAATACCTCACCATGAGCACTATCGTGCTCAGGTAAGCTAAAAATGGTATGAAAAGCATGAATTAAATCCCAATAATGAATTGTAAGCCTAAAATACTTTCTTCTTCGCTCAAGATACATTTTTTATCTCATGCATCAGTTTTCAAAATTGATGAATATGAAATCTGTTGTCTTGAAAAGGGTTGAACAGAGAATGCACTTCATATATTTTGTAGAAAACATAATTTTCTTCTTTCATCTAAATATTTTCTATCCTATCAAATATTCAATTCACAAACTACAATGACTAATTTTCTCATATGCAATACTTTTTAATTCAGATAAATCTAAAACATTGTTATATATATTTATATTTGGGAAATAATTCATTCAAATCAACACATTGCTACTTACGTCATAACTTCCTTGAGCACATTGTTGGCCTTTTCTAATTTGTTGTAGTCTGGATTTGTTTTACTTGTACGTTTCATTATATCTGTAAAGCAAGAGTGCAAAAGTCACAATATTAGCCACATTTTTGCATTTAGCCCCATGTTTCTGTGTCCAAACTTAAAATGGCAAAACCTCGAAAATTTGGTAAAGGTCAGAGGACTTTACCCATTCCCAAACAACGACGATTTTTGACGCCTGACAAGACAATGCCTTTGGAAAACATTGTGGTAAATGGAGAAATTGCTTGTTTCCTCTCACCGCTCGTTTATAACCAGATGGACACACAGAAAATAATATACCTATATATATCCTCCTTCAGCATGTATGAAGAGTTCATTGTTGAGTTTCATTTTTATAATATAATACATTCATATTCAAGAAGTAAACACTATAAGTATTAATGAATATTGCTCATTAAAATTTTAACATGATTTTCTATAATTTTAAGGATTAGTTATGCTAAATACATCAGCACCTACCATTGAGTAAAAGAGTCATACTAGGTAACCTCTGTACAGGCCGTATTAACAATTCTGTCAATGTTTGTCTACCACACTCTTTCTTGGTTTGACATACCTGAAAAGTAGTTTGCAGAGCTACAGATAAAAGGTGGTAAAGGCATTTAGATTTTGTTATTTCAAATCTCAACCCTATGATAAGGGTACTCATTTGAATCTTCTCCATGAGACGATTCTAATGAGTATCCACAATTTAGGGATTGATGCATCATAAATGAAATATCGCAGTTTGAAGTCATTCCTCGTTCTTATTTGGAGCTCTGAGTTTGTTACTGGTTTAGTTGCCTAAAGCTTACTGTTCTCAAAGGTAAAGAGTCACTGAAGAATGGGAAAAAAATACCTTGAGGAAGGCATGAAACCTTGGATTAGTTTTATCACACTTTTGTATTCGCTCTTTGGTATCTTCAAAAAAGTTCACAAATGGTGGGTAAGCTTTTATCAATGCATCAGCCTGAAAAAGTAGAACATAATTCTTGCGATGTTGAAATCATTAATTATATGGTACTAAATGTTACCTTTCCAAAATTCCCTGACAATTCCCTGACATTTGCCTGCATTTTCAAATTTCCCCGACAGTTCACAAAATTCCCTGACAATTCCCTGACCTTAATTTTTTTTAAATTTCCCTGACTTTTCCCCAACACGTGGCAACCCTGCTATAGGTCATTTTGAACCAGGTAAACAAAATAGTGAATCAATTCGTCTATTCATTTTATAACTAAATTACAAATTAAAATTTTCAGTCAGCTTTTGGTAATGGTCTAAAAAGCCCAATTTCCGTATCCAAACTCTAATGAACTTGAGACCTGTCTTGTGAAAAGGGATCATCCGTGAAGTCCATAAATCCAAAATGTCCAACACATGTCCACAAGATATTGCATTTCAAAATGAACATATTGTCACTTTTCAACAAAAACCTCATAACTGCAGCTTAAAAAAAAGCTGCAGTTACAAGGTTTTCGTTGAAAAGCAGCTATATAAGACAGTAGAAACATACTAGATTCAGAATATTGTCTTATTTTTGAAAAAGTTTCGACCCTCGTCAGCCTGTGCAGTCAATATTTTTTCCACTTTCAAGAAGTTCTCCTTTTGCATGATGGCTCACACTTACATTTTCCGTGATAACATTTCCCACCAGTTGTTCTTCATGCCAGTTTTCTATCATATTTGTCAACTCTTCTAGTATTTTACAATGGATATCATATATAGGTGGAATGTTACCAAAGATCAACTTCACATCAGGAGCTGCCAAAATAGCGCCATTATACTGGTCCTGTTTTTCTATCTGTGCTTTAAACATCTGAAAATGAATGATCAATCATGACTTTCACAATTAATATTTTGAATATATATTTCAATAATGATATTCTAAGTGAATATTTTGTTGTTGTTGATTTAATTTCAGCACTGCTTTGCTGCATATGACCTTGTGGTGCTCTATAATTATCAATTGTTCATAAATAATACTCTGTGCAATACTCACGTAATAAATGCCCACAAGTCAATATTATGCCCATGTTAACCCATTACTGCACAGTGACGCCTTTTGACTCACTCACATGAAATGGCTTATGAAAACATTGTGGAAAATGAAGAAATTGCTTCTTACAAGCAATTTCTTCATTATCCACAATATTTTCTAACCGATTTTCAAAATTATGCCATCGTGAAACTGTCGTTTGCAACACCTTTCAATTCAGAAGTCCAAAATGTTGTCGTTTTGTAATGGGTTAAACTATGAATTTTCCTTTCATTGATTAAAAGACAGGATAAAGACAAAGACCTTGATGTACTTTACTTTTAACTTGAAAAGACATTTACTGGTAAATTTGATAGCATAAATTGACATTCATGATTTGTTTGATGAACTGAGGCACATTCAGTAGAGCGAGATGAAAAAGATGTGTTTGTGAAATACTAATGCTCCCAAAAAGACAATGTTAAATTTTCACATTAAGTTGTTGTAAACCTGGATTTTTACTGTATGAAGGGAAAAGGCTCTTTTAGGGAAGGGTTAAGACTGATCCAAATCAAAGAATTTCTTGACACTTTGTGTATCTGTCATCATTGCTTTCATGCCATAATGTTACATAACAGTTAGAGAACTTGGCAGAACTGCCCTCACTGACTGCTAGTACAATGTGGCTATTACATAATTGCAGCTGTGGTCATGTTTTTGATCCCTAAAGATGACAGAATTGCTTAACTGCAGGTGGCCTGAGTCACTGGAAAAGTACCAGACTCTTATACCCTTGCCTTGACCATAATCCCTTTCCTTGTTTTATCTTGTTATAATTGTATTGTTTGTGTATTGATTAAAGTTGTCAGGGGATGATTTGCAATACACCGATGTCAGACTGCATAAACAGGCAAATACACTGGGATTGATGTCCTACTGTAATTGCCAGATTAGTGTATTCCCAGGTATATTTAAAGTAACTGTTTATCAATTAATTGGTGATTATCACTTTATTGTTAATCCAACAGTCACTTTGACCTGTACCTCCATGTGAATGCATATTAGAGAGAAGAGTAGAATTTTGTCTATTTCTGCAATTACAAAACCAGCTTTTGTGAGATTTGTCCATTTAAAGGATTTCAGAATATATGAAGATAATGAGGAGTGATTTTGCAGTTATAAATATTGTGAACTTTGTAGTTGCAGATGAAACTTGGCTTAACAATGTTATTTCGCGCGGAACATTGTAAGAAAAGGAGCATCTTAGTCTAACTGGTATAATAATGCAAAGTGTATTTAACTGCAATCTGATTCTCTAAGCTTATCTTTATTCTGGAATGCATTTAACTGATGCATTGAGAATGTGTATTGTTTCATGGATTAAATGCACTCAGTGACCTTTCACTTAGTGATTTAATTAATGTCACAAAATACAGATTTCTTAATGCTTGGAGTAAAGTGACCATGTTTGGGCTTATTTTAATGCATTTTTCCTATAGATTCCAAATATGTAATTATTTTAAAGATTGGGATTGCATAAATGTTGCTTTTAAAGACTGGTCTATTTTAGCCCATTTTCTGCAAAAGTGCAAGCCTGGTGACACATTTTCTGTGGGCGTGGCTTATTAGTAAAGTACACTGTCTGTCAAAATTGGGTTGACCAACTGACCAATCAGAGCTTTGTGCTTGAATTTGCATGAAGTTTGGATTTGGCTTATCAGCCAATCAAACATCATGGAACGTTCTAGCAGCCTGATCTGGCAGAATAAAAAGTGCTGCATTTTCCATAATCTTGGCTCTGTGACTGGAAATTTGGATGCTAGGAAACTCTGTGAAATTTTGGTATTATAATTATTAATTAATTATTTAATTATTTTTCTTGGTATTTTTGGACTTAGGCATTTTCTTATTTTGGTAACTAAAGTCTGAGTCTGCAGCATAGAGACATTTGCTCTTTCTATTCAGGAACTTTGTAATTTATTTGGTCATTTGGAAAGAGCATCTTACTGAATTTGCTAGGTATTTTTGGTATTGAATTGACATTTTTGGGTTCATTATGTTTTAGGCATATTGACATCTTTGGGTTGAATTTATCATATTTTTGGGG